>JAHWFO010057200.1:0-20846 GCA_023313115.1 Rhysida immarginata
TACTCTCTCCAACGTCTTCATCTATGGAGGGTGGTCAGATCTGCTGGTTGTTTAAATTGTGGTGTCGCCGAGACTGTCCAACATATATTCTTCGAGTGCTCGTTTGCTCAGTCCATCTGGAATCGTCTGTGTCATCATTTTAGTTTATCTAAGTTTTCCTACTCTTTTGTGCGATTCCTGATGGATGACTCCACCGGTGATTCATTACACTTTGATCTAGCGATACCAATTATGTTTCTAAATAAAGAACTCTGGTTAGCAAGATTGGACAGATCGAGGGGGGCCTTTTCCACACCGTCATCTACTTGGAAAAAAGGCTCTGTACATCTCCGGTCCTTCCTCGTCTTAGAATGGTATCGGCTAGGTCCTTTAGTTTTTAAAAGGCGTTTCTCGTCATCCAAACGCCTTTGTGAGGTCATCGGAGGGGACCATAATAATAATTATGCCCATCTTTATACGTTCCCTCTAGACTTCTGATGACCAATCGGTGGAGAAACGAGCCTCGAAACTGAGGCGTTTACTAAAGCTTTGAAGCCTATGAGGGCTTCATGAAAAATAACGCTTTAAGCATGTGCGCCTGAGCACCCTGCCACAAGATCACTTTTAGGGTGCTCGCTGGAGCAAATATCACCTGCTCCAGCTCCAACAGCTGAGGCAGAGGGACGAGAGCGACCTGAGGCAGAGCGACCGGAGGAGCCCAAGGAAATCAGCTGGAGAAGCAAAGGCGAGCAACGTCGAGCTTCTGGAGCTAAAGAAGGTGGGCGAACCTCAACTCAGCCGTTTGGAAGGAAAGGGGGGAGATCTGCACGGAGACATAGGAAATGTTAGCCACGTCGAAGCAGGAGCCCAAATCGTTCACGGAGCCCAAGCCAAGCAGCCGCCTCAACTACAACGAGCACCCCGGTCTTCTGGAGGAAACTGAACTACGAGACAGGTCGTATGAATTCTAAGTTCGATTTCCCTAATTGTTATTATTCTCTTACCGAGGAATACGATAATTCCCGCCGTATTGGAATCGACAAGGCATAGGACTCGAAGACCCGTAAACACGAGAACCTTAGCGGAACGAATATCCCGAAGGAGGAAACGTGCGGTACAAAACGAAGTACGGAATCCACGTTCAGGGATATCGGCATCGCCCGCAGCCGTCCAGCGAAGAGCTCACGCCGCACAAGGAGGAATCCAGAAACCTTCGGAGACCCGACCAGAGCCCGATCGAAAATCGCAGGCTTCGCAAGTGCGCTCCACGTAGAGATCTCGCGCTGCGAGCTGCGCTTTGCTAAGCTGCATCCGTGGGAAGGTAATAAGTTGGATTATTGACTTTTACTCGTAGAAACTATTACCTTGAAATCGATTAATTGCTTAATTAACGATTGCCTCTCAACTATTGCTCAATTCAGTTATGTCGAACAACTTTAACCTTCCAGCTATCACCGGAATAGATTAATGTTTAGACTTTAAGGTGGAATTTTACCTCTCATTAATCTTGGTTATACAAATTCAATTATCTTTAGGCGAGTTCGAACCGGACAATCGGCCAGATGCCACATGGACTAACTTCAAGAACTCCAAGGGGAAAACCAGGGAGACGACGGAATTTGGATCGACCCCTGCCTACTTACCCTATGTAACAAGTCGTTCATCAGGGTCCAGATGCGTTGGATACGGACGAAGAACGTACGCTCAAATTTTGAAGTCCTTCTATCCAAGAGTCCACCATCATTGAATTTAATATCTACCTTTATTTGTATCTGACTATTTTGTTTAAGATTGATTAAACGTACATTTTTATTCTCTTACTGCCTCCTCCCTTCTCTTTCACATTACTCTGCGCAATTCAAAGTCTTTACTTGAAAAAGTCGTGAAACCATAACTATATAAGTGAACCCACTCTACCGTGTTCTTTTGCTTTTGAACAGAATCGAAGATATCCAGCCCACTACGTCAGCGCATGAAATTTGGAAGGGTAGGAGTCTTCTATGGACAACCGGAACAACGCAGATCTAAAAGATGGCGGGGAAGGCCTTGGCAAAAAACAACGTTCGAAGGATTTCAACAGTAGCACAATCGATGATTCCCTGAAAAGAAACGAAGAAAGTTAGGTATTTAGATCGGCGGTCCTTAACCATACAAACCGTATTAATCTAATCCTTAGAATGTTGTCCACCCCCCCCCTCTCTGACTTACCCATTCGTCCCCCGTCGACTTACCTTAACCTAAGAACCAAGGTGTTGAGCTGTTGAATTAAACTGTAACTGTGAAATAGCAAAAGAATTACCTGAACTTGAACGCATAAGGATAAGATTAAGTTGTAAAAGAAATAGGAATACTGCCAGGAATAGCAGATATTTTGTTTTAAGTACTTACCTGAATGGTCGATAAGACGATATATATACTCCTGTTAGAGTAATGCCTTTAGTCCTAAAAGAAATTCTAGTAGTGCGGTATAATTTTGAAGGAAGTGTTTAATGAATGTGAAAAATGATTACAGAATGAGTTAATGACTATTACAATTGAACGCTAAGTATTAAGGAAGTTCTAATGTTTTTTTTTTAATTATTTTCGAATAAAACTGTGCCAAAAAGTCGACCCGACCTCATGTGAAGATTGTGTTACGGACTGATATCATCAGAAGATCAGGTAAAAGTTTGTCAGTAAGCCTAGAATTTAAGGATAAAGCCGGGATTATGTAAAACTTAAAGGAATCTTACACGGAAAGTAGTGTTCTTTATGAGAAACGTTTATATATGGATTTTGAAGAACAAGTTGGAGTCAGTAATTGATAATGTATATATACGATTGATATTCAGAAGAATAAAAGCACAGTTTTATATATCGAATGCAAAGTGTATAGAATATTTAGTTCTTTTATGGTCAAACAATCGTGTTTTGCGATTTGATTAGTTAATTGTCATTCAGGTCTTTGGATTCTCCTCCAGTTTTCAAGAGGTAAAATAACCCCTTTAATGTACTGTACGTTGCCAGAATCGGAGCATTACAAGTGACCAGTGCTGGATGTCCAGCAGCTGGTGATAGCCACTGGTTTGTTCTTCCGCCAGTAGGTCTTCCATCATGAACCCACCGTGCTTCGGAGGGCACTTTAAGCCGTCGGTCCTGGCTGCTGCTGTCATCTCGTAGCAGTCGTTAGTTACTCGGATGGCGCAAAACTCCCTCTGAGGAGTAAGTGCCGCAGATTATCGTTCTGCGATAATCTACCCTCTGTACAAGATATGATTTGTGCACGAGCTTTGAATGACATAAGCGTAAATCCTCGTGTTAGAGGATACGCTTGATATCCCTTTGTGGGACATTAATATTTCTCTTTATTATCTCTATTTTGTTGTATTTAATCATTTTCTTAATTAATAAAACTAATAATATTATTACATTTATTTAGCAATTAAGATACATTCCACTACGATATAAAATCTATAACCTTTTGCTAGGGGGCTGCGACTTAAACCGCAGCGTTGTAGCACACTCTTATGACGCTTCTGCAGAGAGTAGTTCATTGTGCGTCTATTGGTATCAAACAAATATGGCTGGTTTAATAAATGACAGTGAAGAGCAGCGTTTCATGGATAGAGTTCGTGCAAATGCATATCGAGAGGCAATGGAAGCAGGTGCGTCTTTTATTCATCGCAAATGGGTTGCGAACAAGTTAAACCGATCGGATAGATGGGTGACAGACAATTGGAAGAAAGGTTATGATAACTGCCATGCCGAATTTGCTGAGGGTAAGCCCGAGAAATTATCACAGGAAAGCAAATACATCATTGCTAATAACAGTGGCAAAAGACGTCGCAGCAGTGGTCAACGTTGCACAAGAAATTAAAGCCAAGCGTGAAAAAACAATTTCTCGTTCAACGGTTCAAAGACATCGTCAGCGTGCAAACATCAAGCCATTCCATGTTATTCCGAAACCGATGAAGACCGCATTAAACATCGAAGACCGGCTCTGGTTTTGCGACTACCCGCGGGATTGGGTGAAAGACGACTTCATGCACCTTGCCCCGAGCGACGAGTTCTTTGTGTGGACTATGAGACGTCCGAATTACCAAAACGATAGGGTCTGGAGCTTATCGATTACAGATATTTCTGACGATGAACACTATCAAGAGCTGTCCAAGAAGCATGGAATGGTGATTATTTTCGGAATTTGCTAACAAATGATGTTTTTCCGTTTCTTCGAGATCCAAACAACACTATCGACCCGCATGAAGTTTGTTTTTTGCACGATAAGGCACCTTGGTTTAAGGCTAATGCAACACAGCAAATCCTAAGAGAAAGTGCTATCGATTTCTTCTCATCAAACGAATGGCCCGGTGCATCCCCTGACCTAAACGTTGCTGAACATTTTGGAGCCATGTTAAAAGACGCAGTGGAATCTTTAATGATTCAAGAACGTGGTGAAAATCGGTATTCTCGAGACCTTCTAATGGGACACCTGACATCTGTGCTGAAGGACATGGAGTACGATACTTCTCTGTTTGAGACACTCCTCCGCTCCTACCCGAAACGGATGCGTGCTGTTCGAGAAGCAGGTGGTGGCCACACTAAATATTGATGTGATAAAATCAGAAATAAACGTACTTTTTGATTATCAACCGCAGAACATTCCACTTAGTTTTGTTTATTTTCCAGACCCCTAGCAAAAGGTTATGCACAACCCTGTACGTGACAATGAAGGTCTGTTTTGTCTCGTGCTTTACCTATGACGGCGAATATTGCTGTTCGAACATGTTCCTCTGAAACCACCTATATATCTTCCAACAGTCAGGTTTATTTGCCCCCCTTCCTCCTGTGAATGGGCCCGCTAACTTACATGACGGTCATAATTCAGTGACTCGACCTATACTATTCACCCCTGATACAAAAGCTAATTCACTCAGCCATCTATACTATCCACCATACTTGCCCATTCATATCTTCATATTTGAATCCCTCACGAAATTTTAAACTTCTTTTTTGGTAATGACAGCTTGCGCTTCTCAACTGGTTTAAAGTCTGTATTTCTTATAACAAAATTATAGCGTAAGTTTTTACTTGTAAAAATCCCCAACTTTTTTGAAGACACCAGTCTATGGAGACATTTATTATCTTTTATATTGTGACCATCACGGGGGAGGGGATTTCACCAGTGGGGCAACCAGCTAGAAACCTGGGTCTGTATCAACTATTTGAAATTAAACTGACGAAAACGTGCGATATATAAAAAACGTTTATTTGTATTCAAAAATTTAAGCTTAATTAACAGAGCGGAGAACCGATCTTCGCTGCACTGTTCGGTTTATGCAACCAAATTCGCACGATAGTTCTTAATTTAATCCTAAGATTACCGTACTCTTCTCAGGTCGGGAAGAATTATCCTACTTGGAAGGGCTCACCACATCACAGTAATTCTATCCCCGTTTCTGTTATGACAAATTCCTTAGATGAGATCGAAGTCTATCAGTCGCAGTCGTCCGTCATATTTTGAGGGAAGGTCTTTTATCTCATCCAATTATGCAGTTATCGTGGTAATAAATTCATCAAAATTATCATCAATATACAACGAATCGTTCAATTAGTTCCAATGTGCAATTGGTTAATTTACCATATTATGATGCGACTCGGCAGTTTCATTCTCTTCACAGATGGCTGGCATCAAACTTTCTTCAATGTCCGTTACCTTGGATTGCAGTTTTTCCAGGCTAAAATAATTATCATTTGTTCATCGGCAATAATTCTTGCTGCTTTAATTCCCTGGTAAATTATGAATTAACAGCATAAGATTCAATCACAATAACTCACAAGGGACGTACACTTACAAGGAGAGGGCCCCAACGAAAAATCGAGTTTTTTGATGCCCTTTGGTAGGATGGTAGTCTGATATGTCCTTTTCGTAAACCAACTCCGCAGCATCCAACTTTTGGCCGTATTTTCGAGAAGTCTGTGTTATATAACTAGTGTAAACTGTACTTTGGCAATCATCACAACAGCGGCAGCCGAACAGGTAACGTCGTGGCCTAAGATCTCGAGTTCGAATCCACCCATGTTAAGTTTTGTTTTTTTTCTTTTAATGTTTTGTAACTCTGCTATCGTCCACTTCTTAATATATTTTTGTTATAATATGCTGTTATAATGAAAAAAATATTTTCAATAAGTAAGAGCAATAAGGAACACATTTTCAACTAATTATGATAATAATACCTGTTTTAAAAGTGTAAATAATTCATAAACATATATCGATTTTAAATATTCTACAACTTCGAAATTATTTGTTAAAACGATTATTTTGTTATTTTATTATAGCGCCCACCCAATATGGGGAAGAAGCAAAGACATCAAAACCTGAACATAAGAAGAAATGAAAAGTTAAACATTAAAAAATTTAATTAACTTAAGAATAAAATAAAACTCTTTTTCCACAACGAAACAGGAATTGAACAAACATAAAAAGAAAAAGACCGAAAATAAAATGAAAAAATACAACCTGAGTCTGTAAGCGCTTTTCGAAAGCTTTGCTTTCATCATTCAGCAGCGAAGGAGTACCTTGAGAGAACTTGAGAGAACTGACTTGGAATCGACAATCGACAATCGAACAGTGAAGTGTACATTTGTTAGGATGGGACGAAAGCAGCGCTTTCACAAAGCTCATCCAACCAGAATAAATTCCAAATAAAATACACTGAGGTAGTCAAGAAGCCGAACCAACCCAAGCGGTCTTCCATAGTGACTTAGAATAGAACATGCTGAGTATTTATAACGGACAGAAGCCAATCAAGACAAAAAGATCCAACTGAAATTTATTGATTGGGTAAGTGCGTCGCCCATTTGATCAATGGTGATTCGCTAATAGGGCCCCTATCCAAGTTGAGTAACAATTTTTTAACTGTTTTTTGAATGGCTAAGCTTTCGAAGGCGTCCAGAAGGTGTTTCTTGTTTATTGACTCAATACGTTTTACATTGTTTAATAAGAATTCATGCCCGGTATCTAGAAGGTGTTTGCTATGGATGACTGATTCCCTCTACCATATATTATGTGTCTCATGTGCTCTTCGAATCTTGTTTCAATATTACGGAAAGTTTGTCCTTTGTACATCATGGGGCATTGGGAACATCTGGCTTCGTATATTCCTGATTTCTGTAGTGGTGGAATCTGGTCCTTTGGGTTAGGTAATAAATGCCTGGTCTGGCTGGGATTGCTAAAAGATAACGAAATATTAAAAGATTTAAAAACAGAATTGAGTCCTTTGATTAATGATTTATTGTAAGGTAAGGATATGACTCCCCCTCTATTTTTAGTCCGGTTGAGGGTAGGGATTTCGTCCATGAACTTCTTTAACTTCCTCTTTCTGACCAAATCGGTGATGGTACGTGTGCTATAGCCATTTTTAACTGCAATATTCTGGATCAAGGAAATTTCGTTTTTGAATGAGGATTGACCTGGTGGGAGATTAAAAAATTTGTTTTTTCTTTAAAATCGATATATGTTTATGAATTATTTACACTTTTATAACAAATATTATCATAATTAGTTGAAAATGTGTTCCTTATTGCTCTTACTTGTTAAAATGTTTTTTTTTTCATTATAACAGCTTATTATAACAGAAAAATATATTAAAAAGTGGACGATAGCACAGTTACAAAACATTAAAAGAAAAAAAAAAGCCTAACACAGGTGTATTTGATCTCGAGATCTTACGGTTCGTACGCCACGACGTTACCTGTTCGGCTGCCGCTGTTGTGATGATTGCCAAAGCGCACTTTACACTAGTTATATAACACAGACTTTAAAAGTAATTTTCTGGAAAATAAGGCCGAGTTGGAGGCTGCGGACTTGGTTTTACGAAAATGACATATGAGACTACCATCCTATCAAAGGGTGTCAAAAAACTCGATTGTTCCTTGGGGACCTCTCCTTGTTAGTTGTACGATGCACTTTTGGAAACAATAGCTTTGGAAGCAATAGCGTTGCTTTCAAATGAAGTGCATTCGAGCCTATTGTTGAATAGTGTGTGACGGTATTCCCGTCGTAATTATTTTATTTTAGAATATACACTGCTCAAAACATTTAAAGGAACACTTCTATTAAGCAGCGTGCAAAAGCAACTACGAATAATATGGACAAAATCGCTGTATGTGATCATTAAAAGACAGTTTATTTAACAATAGAATGCATTATTGAAACAACTGGTGAAGAAACATAAAGAAAAACAGGAAACTGCAGGACCCCTACCTAAAACAAACTGAAATGTCCTTTGGAAGTTGTGAGGAGAATGCCCTGTTTCTACCAGGGATCAGTTTTTGCACCCCTCAGTAATGTGTATGCCTACCATGGACTGCAGTAACCTCCATACACCTTCGAGGCATGTTTCGTATCAGTCGACGGATGTGATCTTGGGGAAGCCGGTCCCATTCCTCAGCAAGTGCCTGATGAGCTGTTGCAGTGTTTCTGGAGCTGACGGGCGGTGTCGAATTCGCCTGTCAAGCATGTCCCAAAGATGTTCAAGGGGATTTAGGTCTAGACTCATTGCAGGCCACGTCATGGTCTGAATGCCATGCATCCGTAGGAAGTCCTGAGTGACAGCTGCAGTGTGTGGACGAGCATTATCCTGCATCAGAAGGAATCCAGGCCCTATGCCATGTGCAGCAACAATCACATGTTCTTTCAGAATGTCAGGAATGTTAACGTCAGCGGTCATTCGCCCTCGGACGACCACAAAATCCGTTCGATGGTCTATTGAGATGCCAGCCCAAACCATAATGGAACAACATCCCATTCGGTCAGTCTCACAAACTGTTGCGTCGGTGTTTCGCTCACCACGTCGTCTCCAGACATGTTGACGGCCATCACAGCGGGTCAGGCGGAATCTTGACTCCTCTGTGAAGATAACAGAACGCCAGTGGCGAAGCTGCCAGGTGATATGTTGATGTGCAAACTCTATTCGCACCTGTATGTGCTGGCGGGTTAGCCTAGGCACTCGATTTAGTCGTCTGGCTCTCAAGCTAACTTCACATAATCTGTTCCGGATTGTTTGATCTGAAACAGCTACCGCAGTTGACATCTGCAGGTCATTTCTCAGGTCTCTGGTCGTTGAGGTTCTTCGGCGCAGGGCACAAGTCCGCACAAAACAATCTTGATTGGCGGTTGTTGAGCGTCGGCGACCTTGCCCAACTCTTCGTGTGTACTGGCCAGTCGCCTGGAACCGTGTCCACAGTCGGAAAATGACGGAAGAGGACACATTGAGAGAATTTGCCACAGTCCGAAATGATTGACCTGTTTGGAGCAATGTTACGGCTCTCGCAGCTTCAGATGCCTTCGTGGCATGTCAGAGCACTAACAACAACATTCCAGGAATGCCTGCACCTTCTAATGTTCGACCGTTATCTCCAAGCAAAGAGTGTACTGGCATGTAACCACTTTGTTTTCCGGGGGGTTATATTGCTATGCAAATTTCTCAGAACATCTGGCAGCAAAATGTGTTGGCTTCAACCATTTCCTATGAGGGAGATAGTAGGTTTCATGTTGCACAAGATGAAATTGCTAAAAAGTATTATTTACGCTCTCTGTAGGGGATTCTACAAGTGTTCCTTTAATTGTATATTCTTATCATATATAATTTTTGAATTTGCTCTTGTAATTTTCTTAAGATGTTGATTTTATTTTCCTTCCTTCCTTCCTTTCGCAGCCCGCACCTCCTGTATGGAGGCTAGCTGATGTAAATTACAAATAACGAATGTATACAGAAAGTTGCAATTTTATTACTTAAATATGCACACGAGATATAGAGAAATACGCCTTTGTACACAGGATCATCAATATAAGCGGACAAACACAAACAATCATGCCCGTGGTGGGACTCGAACCCACGACCCAGAGGCTGAGAAGTCAGCGTGTTAGCCACTTCGCCACCTGGGCGGCTGATTTTATTTTATTACTAGCAGATATGCCCGGCGCTGGCTTTTTTTTAATGAAATTTTGCAATATCCGAATTTGAATATAAGTACAAACACATGAATGCAGTACATATATTCATTTAGGAGAAACTAAAAAATTCTTTAAAATGGTCGTACTGGGATTTTGTGTACAACTGGGTTGGCCAGGAAAATTCGACATTGCATCCTTCACTTTTTAACATATCAAAAAATGGTTATGAGAAATGAATTATTTCTGTGTAGATTCAAAAATAAACTCATGTTTTTAAAAATTGCAACACCATGAAGAAATGACGCGATTGAGCTGCAATTTTCAGCCAATGCAAATTATAGTGTGTTAAAATGATTAAAATTTCAGTCACCACGCATACGTGGGCTGAGCAGCGCCCTCTGAACTGTTGCTGTAACAGTATAAATAGAGGGTTGTAGCGGGACGTTGAAATATTCTATGGTTATCTGCTAGTGGTAAACATTAGGTGAGACGTAACGATGCCTCTTCGGCGAAAGACGGCGACTTTTCAATAATTTACGAAGTTTGAACGAGGGAGAATCATCGTGCAATAGCTGTTCATGTGCAGCGTAACAGCAGCACAGTGATGCGAGTTTGGAAGCAGTGGAAAGACGAGAACCGGATTCGGAAATCCGAAATGCGAATTCTGGGTAAACCTAACAGCAATCGGTACATCAGTGAAGTGCTGCAGCCCGAACTCGTTCCTTTCCTTCAAGGCATTCCTGAAGCGATCTTTCAACAGGATAATGCCAGCCCACATATTGCAAGGAATGTTCAAGACTTCTTTTCAGCAGAAGACATACAGCTTCCACCTTGGCCTGCTTATTCGACGGATATGTCGCCTATTGAATGTGTGTAAGATTTCGTTGGTCGGTATCTCACTCGTGATCCTCGTCCTACAGGTTCTGAGATGAACTTTGGGCACGCACATAAAAATTATGAATGCTCTTTCCCAGGCAGACATTCAAAATCTGTTTGACTCCATGCTATGTCGTAAAGCAGCAATTTTTGTAGCGGGTGGTGGTTATACCAAGTACTGACTTCGGACACTTAATATTGTTTTTTTGCTTTGAAACTCTAATCATTTATTTGTACCAATACAAGTCGTTTGTGTATTAAATTTCTTATAATTCTGATGATTCCTTTATGGTGTTGCAATTTTTATAAACACGAGTTTTTACTTTATAGATGAATTGGGAAATTTAAGGAACTCTTTTTACAGCACCATCAAAATGTTTAACAGAGTTGTATTCATCACAGAGCCTGGAATCATAGAGTCCTGAATGTGATTGTTTATATAGACAGTATCAGTTTTAGCAGCAAGAATTGCCCTCTCACACAATCAGGTGTGATCTTTATAATTTTCTAATATGTTTAGATAAACATTATTCATATCTTCTCTAAAGGAAGTAACTACATTAGAAACACCTTTTGAAATATGTATTTTCTCTACTTATGGGCTCATCAGGTTAAGTACCTTAACCGTTTCAGCAAAAGCTTGAGCTGTTGCACGCCGTAGTTGTATTCTCTCATTTGTTTAATAATAATTTCTTTTTCCTCTCCAAAGATTTAAATAAAAATGAAACAATAGTAATTTTTATTTATTTATGAACAATACTTTCGTTTATAATTACCCCCTTAAACATGAATCATTAAGCAAGCATCGTAACGGACAATAAAGATATCCAGGTGACTTTTCAGTGGGGCAATGCCTTGTATAAAGAAAACTTCTGCACTGAAACGTCATACATTTTTACATTATCATACTTCGTCCTTTGTTAATTGTATTTTTACCAAAAATAAGCCCTAAATTTTTTTGACTTACGATGATGTAACAACCAGGCCTACGAGGCTCATGAGATAACAAGGCCTGGAAGCGAAAAAATCACCCGACCAACTGGGTGCTAGCAACACTCCAACCTTCATTGTCTCTATCTTGGATGTTAACAATCAGTGTTTTTCCCTTTGTTGGGAACATTGAAGGTTGCATTGTAGCTAGTACCTAGTTGGTCAGGTGACTTTTTTTGCTTCCAGGCCTTACTATCTCGTTGGCCTCGATGTAACAATGTATGACGTTTCAGTGCCGAGGCTTTCTTTATAGGAGGCGTTGGCTGGGGCCTGTCTTTTTCGTCGGCTTTGGCAAGCATTAATTTCACCAACCATTGTTGATGCAACATGCAAACCGTAACCACCGATGAGAAAGCCTCCGCAATGAAACCTAATATATTCTCACATTATCATAGATAATGCATTGTTATTCGTATTTCTTCCAACAATAAGCCCTAAATTTGCCCTATATATGATGATGTTACAATGTATTACATTTCATTGCGGAGGCCTTCTCTCTCGGTGGTTACGTGCAAACACGTCCAACCGACTGTTGACGCAAACACGATCGGCCGATTGTTCGCGCACGCAAGCAAACAAGCATAAAGCAAGTCTATTTCATATATACAGAGGGCGAGGTCAAGAATGGAAAATCCGAGTTGGGTTGGTGAAGCTATGATTATTACTCACTGTTAAGGTATTGATGACTGTCGTCGTAACAGTGATTTTTTTCACTAACTCAATTCGGTGTTATCATATTTGACCTCGCCCAAAGTGTCCAAAATTGATGCATACGCTCTTTGAACGTTGTAGGTGAGCAACGAAGTGAGATAGAAACATAAGGTATGTTGTGTATGATCCAGACGGCGCTAGAAAAGCATAACAACACGTTTTTGTTGTTCATTTGTTTATAAAACAAAATGGCGGTGAGATTTTCATATGATGAACGTGAGTGGATACTGAAGTGTTATTGGAAAGGGCAACAATAAAAAAACTCCGAGACAGGTTTGAAGCCGAAGGAACGGTGAAAGATCTGTTGAAAAGTCGGTGCGGAAGAAAGAGAAGTTCCATTGATAACAAGAGTGTTGATGCCATCATAGAGGTTTTTGCATGATCTCCAAAGAAGTCAGTCAGGCAATGTTCTCGTGAAACCTTACACTGACGGAATTAAGAGCTCAGCTTGAACATTCTATCAATGATATTCCATTAGCTACAATCCAGTCGGTATGTTGCTCTGTTCGACGTCGATGTTGGGAGTGTATTATGGCAGAAGGTGGACATTTTGAACATGTACGGGCTTAAGGAAGATTAAGGAATAAAATACAACAAATCGATGTGCGTTACGATGTCAAGAAAGCAACGACATGCAGGCTGTTACTCGTTGATTCTTGTTGGATTCAGACAATGTGTGGGCCACCCATTTTCTCAAGTTTTACGTCTTTTATAGGCTGTGCAGGTGATGTCTAACTGTTTTATCAGAAACGTGATACCCACTGGCAAGTTCACCACATGTTAAACTGCTGTCCTCTTCTATGGCCGTTTTCAGGGCCTGGTCATCTAAGGCTTTTGGTCGAACACTGCGGGTTCATGAGTAATGACAAATTCTCCTGATCTGAATTTCTGAAACCAATGCTTTGCGGTGCGTTCATTCACAACATCATTCCCAAACGCAAGACACATTCGGCGACTTGTTGCTGCTGCTGACAAGCCCACCTTGAAGTCATAAAGCAAACAACCATCTGCTTCGATACCTCCATTTGCACGAGATGTGAATGATGTGAATGCTCAACAGCCTTGTATTTATACAGGCTAACCTTCCTGCTCCCCCTTACAGATTTTGGACCATTTGCGTATCTTCTATCACTTCCTTTCACGGCAAGAACTTTTGTGGTTATTTGGTATTTACATACAGTAGCGCTCAGAAGTATACGACCAACAATGTTTTTATCTATAACTTTTTCTATTTATGAATTACCATACTGAAACTTCAGATTAGCCCATGTCGTTTGTGGTAGAATGGATGGAACATAATTATGATTGGTTAGGATCTTTGAAATTTAAATATTTAAATTTGTTTGATTTTCGTCTGCTCATCAAGAAGCGACAGGAGATTATTTTTCATTCACTGCTCAATGAGGCCTTTCTGTCTTGCATACGTTGTCTCCTACGACACGTATAAAAAGATGAGCCATCGTTATTTGTCATCTCTTTTGAAGAATTTAAATTTATGTGCTGCATAAAAAGGAGGAACTCACCGTGGAGTCGCCAAGCAGTTCAATGTGAGCAAAAACGGCAGTGACGAAACTATGGCAACGTTTTCACGTAAGAGGCACGGTTACCCGATCTAAGAAAACCGGCAGACCACGATCCAGAATATTGAGGCAGGACAACATCTTTAAACGACTGTCCACTGCAAACCCTCGGATGCTGGCTACGGAACTCAATCAAGAAATGTGGGAGTTCACAAAGTTAACATCAGTGTTAGCACCACAAAACGACGCCTACGTGACAAGGACCTTCATCGACGACGACCTTCCAAAAAGCCTTTAGTTTGCACGACAGCATATCAACTGGACTTCCAAGGAGTGGTCTAAAATTGCTTGGAGTGGTGAATTCAAGTTTATGTTGTTCGGTAGTGGTGGAATCAATTACGTTCGATGCCCAGAAGGCCAAAGAAACAATCCTCGCTAACAATGTCCTACTGTCAATTATGGTGGAGGAAATATAATGGTTTGGGGCTGCTTCAGTCGTGAACACATTGGTGCATTATCTAATCGAAGGCATCATGAACAGGAATGTCAACAAAGACATTTTGCATGATCAAATGATGCCATTTGCCAAACGTAAAATGCAACGAGGGTGGGTTTTTCAACAGGACAATTACCCAAAGCACACGTCAGGACTTATCATTCAGTGATTAACGGCCAAAAAATTCGTCTATTTGAGTGGCCTTTACAATCTCCGCACCTGAATCCTGTCGAACACGCGTAGGAAGAGCTCGACCCGATCTAAAGTCATACAGTGCACAACGAGACAGGAAAAAAGTTTAATGTTTTACGACAAGCGTGGGAAAAAATTTCTCTGAGTGTTTTGGCTACTTTGGTGGATTCAATGCCCCAACGATGCCAAGCTGTCATTGATGCTAAGTGTTATTCCACCAAATATAAGCTTTGCTTTATTTTAATTTTAGTATTTGATCTGCAAAAAATAAACAGATGGCAAGTGATCGTTTACTTATGAATTCCAATAGCAGTATTTAATTGTCGGAATTTTTTTATAGTGGATAGGTTTTTTTTTTAAATTTTAGAGCACAACGTTTTTACTGCCTGTTGTTGCGTGCTTTTTATTACAGCGCGAACATATCAAAGGTCAAGGCAGGCACGCGAAATAGGGGTGAAAGAAATTAATTTAACCATCCAAAAGAACTAAATGATAGGGACTGGCGAAAAATCAAAATGAGCCTTAAGAAGTTAAAATTAAACAGCGAAAAAAAACTCCCAACATTAAGAAAGCGATTTAATTATTACTAAATGACTATTATTGAGTTCCCATTAAAGCAAGTAACTTAAGTAGAAGTGGCTATTAATTAAACCCCAATTGAGGAAAGGTGAAAACAATTCCAGAGAAAAGACATTTTATTGCACCGAAAACAGAAATAGAGAAGGGAAAAAAAAACATTACTGCAAAATTGGAGATAAATAACACAAAAGTCCGAATGTCTGGACCACAAAAGTAAAAAAAAACATGATGATTGCACCACACGTTGGGATAGAATAAATCGAAGAGAAAATAAAACGGGGATAGTTCTGATTCGGTTTCTCTTTCGTTTGAACGTTATCTGAAGCAAAAAATCAACCATCAGATGGATTCACAAACGTGGAGGAGGTTGACAAAAACTTCTGTATAGAAAGATGTTCCTCGGTCGGAGTGTGTACCCTGAAACAGACAAAAAAAAAGGAAAACAAACAAAAAACGGGAAAAACAAAGAATACGGAGAAAACTGCAAGAAATACTTGATAACTAAGGCATATAGACGTAGGATGCATGAGAAGACACAGAAAACAACACACAGGGCGGAAAGCAAGACGAGTCAGGGCGGACCCACACTTCGGGCCAGAAAGTCACTGGAAAAATAAGAGCAAATTAGCTTAAGCAAAATATAATAAAAGAAAAGTTCAACGGATGTAAACATAACAAAAATCAGCTAGACGCCCGAGCAGTTCCATTCTTGTATAATAGTTCTGGCGACGGATCAAAGTTTCGGTAGAGGCACACAAACCTGAGCTAAACTTGTTGAGAGGCACAAGAAAGAAAACCTTCTGTGACGAGTGGAATGGCGACTCAAATGCCTGCAAATAGAGTCTGACGGAGCCGCATAAACCATTCACCATCGATTACGTTAATGATCCAAACGTTCAGGAGGGACTTGTATCGACGAAAACTAGTAGAAAACATTGAAGAAAAAGGTAATTGGCAGTCCTCAGCCCTCTAGCGGCCAATGACTCAAGCTTCCAATATGGCCGCCGAAGGTGGGAGGTGAACAGCAATCGATACTTCACAGCATGGCAGTTAGTGATGCAGCTACTTTAATAAGCACGAACCACCCTATATCCATCACTGATATTTTAAATTATCTTGGATTGAATGCCAGTAATGAAAGAAAAAGGCGCTTGGTAGAGGGGGTAGCAGTTGTAAATGCTCAGCAGTATTTTGTGGGAGATACCGTATCGCATCTTCGCCTTCAATACACATAACAGCCCTTGTGCTAAGGAGTAGCAGTGTTAGTTCCAACCCACATGAGATAAACCTAATTATTAACCCTTGCCAGGGTACTGATCATATATAGGTACTAATCAAAACATATTATAGCTCGCGCAACGAAAGAAGGGATCAATCGGATTCGTTCTCTTATCGACTGCACAGATCTAGCGATTAACGAACAACTTAGCAGACGAATCTTGCGATGAAGATAGCGATCGATGCATTTAGCCACAGTCACAATCTCTGCAGTCTGATGCTTTTTATCAAAAGCGTTCTTTTTAAAGGACGCAAAATCGCACCGAAAGAGAAAGATATCAGGAAGCAACTGGTTAGTCTTGATTCTAATTGGTTGTCGCTCCCATCTTTGGCTGTGAAACTATAAAATCTTCATCGCAAGATTCGTCTGCCAAATCGTTCGTTAATCGCTTGATATGTGTATTCGATAGAGAACGAATCTGATTGACCCCTTCTTTCTTTGCACGAGCTACAATATATTTTGATTAGTACCTTTATATGATCAGTACCCTGGCAAGGGTTGATAATTAGGTTTATTTCATATGAGGTGGAACTAACACTGCTACTCCTTAGCACAAGGGCTATTATGTGTATTGAAGGCGAAGATGCAATACTGTTTCTCCCACAAAAGAATTGACCCAACTAACCGTTGTTGAAGAATAGCTGAGCAGGACACGATTTCGGATGACTTTTGCGAACTGTAGTGAAGGCTCTACTGTTTATTTTGATTCCTTCGCCGAGACAGTTATTCATGCTGTGTTACTTGAACCGTTAGCAGGCAGTTTTCTCTTACTTGAAACGGGTGGCGATTTTTAACTTTAATATTTAGTTTATCCGAGATCGTCGTCTTGGTGGCTATTCCCATCGTTTTGTATTTGACTTTTGTAACGTACCGCTACCTTCCCTGTTTTAATAGAATATTTTTTTTTTTAATTGAGCCTAGTACGTAAAAAAAATTCCTTCTTCCCTTGTGGTGTCACTCTACGCGATCCCTTCCGACGTCGTGTTTCTGTTATTTTGCATCTCGTCGATATTCTTTGTGTCGGATACGTTTACCCCTTTTTCCTCGACCATGGAAGCATCGGCGGTCTACGGTGCGAGTCCTTTTTGACCAGACGCTCAACTATTATTTTTAACGGAGGTTACTGTGGTTCCCGTCCTTATCTTTTTAAATTAAAGGGATCACTTGACGCGTTCGGTTCGCGTTAGTCTTTTGGTTAATGATACTTCGTTCAAGAAGTTATTTTTTCTAATTTTCCTCGCGTTAATTATATTTTTCTTTCTCGGGATTTATTTTAAATGCCGTCCGTGATCGTGATCCTTCGCGTCTTATGCTATTGATTGCGACATCTCACGTCTTCGGTTATTCTTCCCGGGGAGAATTTCCTTTTAGCGCTTGATGGATTTTTTGATTTTATTGACTTTCTCGACGAGTCATTTAGTTAAGCATTTAGCGTTAATAAGTATTCCCTGCTCCGTTTATTGGAATCGTCTCGTTCGTGGTCTCGATACCATCCCTTTTGACATCGTTTATCAATTTCGGGTTTAGTTCGTCTTGTATTTTTCGGATTGTTTTTTTCTTTTTCTTAAGTTTTGCTGATTAAGAGTCCCTTTTTTTTTGGCACGACTTATGACGTGTTTTTTTTTGAATTTACTTTCTTTGTTTATTATTAAGAGAAAACTCAGTTCTTTGTCATTAATTTTTTAATGCGTTTTCTGACTTTATTAGGAATTTAACTTTTAGAAGCTAGTTTAGATTTTTTTTTATTTTTTTCAAATAATATAATTTTTGTTAATTATATTTCTTTCTCGGAGGTCCCTCGTTATCTCTATTGTTAAACACTCGCGCGTTTCTCTTATTTTCTTTTGTTTTTATTGTTTAAGTGACGTTGTATTGAACGGCTCGTTTTCCTAGAGTAACTGTCTATCTTCATTTCTGTGAACTCAGATAGCCTGTCGCGCGCGCATGTTATTTATTTTTTTGGTTTCGTAAGTTTCTTAAAAAATTATTATAACTAGCTTGGACAGATTCAGCTCGATCTCCGGGGAAGCAACACCGACTCTTCTGCCACCTCTTGGGTTTAGAGATGGCTATTACTTTGGAAAAACTGTTTTTTTTGGCTCGTCCAGTCATCCAATCTTAGATTAAGATTTTACCGGCCTGACTCGGTTCGCTTACGAGACTTTGCTGTTCGTAATCCTTCAGTATGAAGTTGATCGTCATTTGTTGGCGGTTTTTTTCGTTCTTTTCTGTACCTATGATTGGTTGAGCATCAATTATACATTGGATCGTCTATCAATTTCAATTTATCGGACTTAGGCAAAGTCTTTCCCATCCAAGATAAGATGTGTTTATCTGGATTTCTGCAATAATGCTTTTCCGTCGCTGTATCAAGATCGCTTCGCTTGTTCGTCGTGAGACTTGAGTTTACGTGTGAATCGTCATCATGCCGTTCGATTGCCTACAAAGATAAACCCTTCTGAAAAGTTCTTTCTGCTATGTTAAGGCCATTTAGCCGAATTTAAACGAACCTTTTTTACTTGTTTTTGTCTAAACCTTAATTTTAGCTTATGAATATTTTAAGGGTCAAATTCCTTATTTGTATTGTTATCTGACTTTCCAAATGAAAGTTTATAATACTTTGTAGTACGATATCATCTTTCTATTATTCTTGTTTTCTTTTCAGGACCTCATCCTTGTTGTATCCGCCTTCCCTCACCAGTAGCTTTTGTTGCGTGTATGCATTCGTCGGTCCGTCTTGTCCTCCCTTTCCCATACTTACCCTTCCGTTACTGTTCTCTTCGTCCTTACATTAGCGTAAGTTTTGTTATTCGTCCTTAGGATTTCTGTGGAGGAGGTCCATGGTTTGTTTGTTGTTATTACTTTAACCATACCTTTTATTGTTTAATTTTGAAGATGTCCACATATATATTTTTTTTTTACTGATTCTGTCGCTTCTCGAAAAGTTGTGAAAATTGAATTTTTTTTATTTCCAATTTTATTTTACCGCTATTTTTGCTGTTGACTGTTTTCTATTTACAGTGTGAGCGATACGTCTTCGTCTTTTGAGCACCCAGATCTTCGGTATTGACTTCAAGACTTTCTTTTCCTATTCTTCAGTGTCGCCATGCTCCTTCACTGTTTCGGACTTTGAATTTCTCAACATCTGGTGGATCTTCGCAGTACCACTTCAATCATATTGCCATTTGGTTCACCCTGTTTCGCTTTCGTATATGATTTGAATCTGTTCTTGTCCGTATTTTCCCCTGTTTCAGTCAGCAATAAAGGAAAATATTTATTTGGATTCCATTTTTCTTTTCTTTCGTAATTTTGAGTAGTCTTGGGGTTGGGAATTAAACACTAACGTTAATTAAGAACAACGTAGTTTCTAGTATTTCTTCTTTTGATTTTTCTCGAAAGAAAGCGTGATTCTTCTAGAAAAGTATTTACTTTTCTCTTTGTTAATTGGAGTTAATGTAAGTTTTTCCGGTATTCCTTTTTTCTTTAGAGAACCTTTTTGTGTCCTCTCTGGTTAACTTATTACTTTTCGCTATTAATCTGGGTTTTAGTATTTATTGTCTCGTTTTTGTAAGGGAAAGGTTTTCTTTTAAGTATTTTTTACGCGTCATTTTTGGGGCGTTGGCTGTGCGTGCAGGTAAACACGACCCGTCTTTACTAGCACGTTACACTTTATTATGTATTACTCTTAGATTTATTGGGGAAAGTTTTTTGGTGTTCTCAAATTGAATTTATTTAATTACCAGAATTTTTGCTTTAAAGATTTCCTTTCTTCTCCCTTTTTTTACCTTACCGTTGTGGACCGAGCTGTTATTGGGTCGCTGTTTAAGAAGATCAGTGCTTTAAAGGTACGTGTTCCTCGGTGCGACTATCACGATGATCGTTTAACGATGATAGTTGAGCACTCTTTCTTTGTATTTCCTATGGAGCTGTCTTGCTCCAAGCGACTGCCACTAGAGTCGTCAACGATGATCGTACGTCTTGAATAGTCGTTCAAGAGAAGGGTGAATATAATCGTTAGTTGTTAACGATTTTTGTTGTGAGAAGACTACATGCAGACGTTTTCTGACATCGATGTTTGTTCGGGAAAACTCAGATTTTTTATGTAAAAATAGATACAATGTGGCGACCCGCCCCCTCTGTTTGTATTGTTCTAAAACCTTTAAGAACGATCATAATTCTTGATAAAGATTATTAACAGTTTGGGGGAGATTTTATAACTTTTGTTATAAAAACGGTTTATAATTGAAACCGTTGGAATTGTTGAGCAATACGCTCATGAAGTTGAGATAT
>JAHWFO010057200.1:46802-74931 GCA_023313115.1 Rhysida immarginata
TAAAAAATTTGTCCTCCGACAACACTTGACCGATTTCAACTAAATTTCGTCAATTAATTCTATTAGGACATAGATGGTTTTGAAGTATTTTCAGAAAAATCGATCGAGGAATAATTACCAGAAAAATAATTTTCTCTATGATTTACTGTAGAGAAAATCACGCGCTAAGAAAAAAATTCTTTTTTCCTCTAACATTTTATATTTATTTATATTTAAAAATAATAATAAAAAATAATACATGATATAATATTTATTTATATTTAAAAAATAATAATAATAATAAAATCGATTCAACAATGAAAAATGAAATGTATACAATAGAAAATCGCGCCAAAGAGAATTTTTTCATTGAATATACGGCGAAGCCCTGTTCAATTTTTATATTCGAGAGCAAAATCTTTGTCGAGCTCGGAGTTGGTCGACGCGTTCTGCACTCTCCTCCTATAAGCCTACATAGGAAAAAACTACTTCAAACCCTTCATTTTCCGTCCATTTATCGCTGTAAACGTCTCAGATTGCCCGTTGTGCCTTTAGTCTTTACTTTTATTAAACCATCTGGCTCTTTCTTTTTCTTCCCCCTTTTTTCTTGATCGGTGGCAAGCAACCTGTTCGATACAGAAACATTCGCAAGCTATTGTGAGAAACGATTCATTCGCGATGGGGGACTCCACCCCCCCCCCCCCTTCGCGTTCGGAGATCCTCCTTAGCGGGAAGGACGGAGGGGAGAAATGCGCCA
The DNA here is from genome assembly GCA_023313115.1 of Rhysida immarginata. Classification (NCBI taxonomy): domain Eukaryota; kingdom Metazoa; phylum Arthropoda; class Chilopoda; order Scolopendromorpha; family Scolopendridae; genus Rhysida; species Rhysida immarginata. The sequence goes on from JAHWFO010057200.1 coordinate 47,539, forward strand.
ATTGAGGGTTACCCTCCACCAGACAAGCGCGCAAGGAACTCTACTCTTTCCCCGAACTTGAAAAATGCGCCGGATTTCTACACATCCTCACAGGCATCTGCCCCTCAGAAATCTAAAAAAAATACTAATAAAAGGCATGATAAAAGGTCTCGCCAAGACAGCAAGATAAACAAGACAAGCAAGATAAGCAAGGCGAACAAGAGAAGTCAGACAAGTTAGAAAGTCAATCTAAAAAAGTTAAATCGTTGTCGCCTTCCTCTCCTTCGCAACAACCCGCATCATTGTCCTTGACAGAGGGGCGGTCTGTTCAACACCTCAGAACGACAGTCAGCCTATTCTTACTACCAGCCCCGATATTGCGGAACATTTAGAATTAGCAGCTCTGCCTTGGCTGTTAGTGTCAGTGACCCGTTCAAACGGGAATGTAACGTCATCTACACCAGAAGTAGCGTCTGCAGTACCCCTTGACCCGACGTGGAATGACATCTCCCCAGGTCTTTTCTGCAGAACTATTTTTTCCTTGGTTGGTATTTCTCCAATGGTGACAAAATTGCGTCCTGGGAAATTCTTAGTTAAATTCAATTCCAAAGCCCAGGCATTTTCTTGTATAAAGTTCGAGGACATTGGTGTCTACAAAGTGGCGTACGAGGTACCGAGGTTCCTCACTTCATCTGTAGGATACATTTATGGTATCCGCCGATCGATAACATAGGAAGAATTGCAATCTCATGCTGACATTGGGAGGTCCATAACTGGAATCAGATAGTTCCCCCCTCCAAACCCCGGAGCTCTATATGACAAATTATTGATATTCTTCAATACGCCTTCTCCCCCTGTGAAGGTAAAGTTCGAAAACCAGTCATTCCTGGTCTCGAGCCCTCCACCCTGACCCTTACAGTACTCGACTGCAATAAGCTAGGCCACTCTAAGCAAAGGTGTACCAGCAAGCCACTTTGCACGTTAGAGATAACTGCCTCTCTCCGCAAGCTCTTTGTGCGAATTGCGAGGCCAATCACTCGTCTTACTTCAAAGGCTGCAGTGTTTTCAAATACGAGTCCCTCATTAGAAGTAAGATGGTTTCCTTGTTCGTGTCATATTATGAAGCTAAACGACTCACGGATATGGAGTTGGGAGTTGCGTCTCCCTCTGTCCCCGCTCATCAGACTTACGCCACCATGGTGTCATCCACGCCCCGCCCTCAGCTTGATACTCGGTATAACGTAACCCCTTCTCAACCTGTGTCGAATGCCCCGACTAATGACATGAACGTTGCCACTGACTGTGACAACCGCGTTAATATTACGTGTTCCACTTGTGGATGGGAAGAACTTTCGCCGATTTTTTTCCCCACAACTCACCCATACCTCAATTGTGAGGTTTTGATTCTCTTGTACCTTCCCCGGAAAGTTGGGGAAAGGCCATCAGTTTTTATTGCTTAACGCTTTTAACGCTTCTTGGAAGACGGGCATAATTCCTAAAAAGTGGAAAGACTCTACTTTACATCCAGTTTTGAAACCTGGTTGGCCACGGTCCTCGCCCTCAAATTTTCGTCCAATCGCCTTAACTCGTGCTTAATTAAAATATTAGAGCGCCTTGTTAATGATCGACTTCAGCATTAACTGGAATCTAATCATCTTCTTCCAGATTATTGCCAAAGCTTTAGAAAAGGCCGCAACCATCTTTTTCCTGTTCTAAAGCTAGTAGACGACATCTTGTTATCAAAAGAGAAGGGAGAGTGTATTGGCATTGTCTTCCTTGATATCAATAAAGCCTTTGATTCGGTCTCTCACGAGCTCCTTTCCAACAAGCTAGTCGACATCAAGATCCCTCGGAGGATGGGTATTTGGATTAACTCCTTCTTAAGCGCAGGAATAATCGGTATTCGTTTTCCCGGCGGTTCTTCCAGGACCACGCAGCAGCAAGGCCTTCCGCAGGGCTCAATCCTGGGCCCCACCCTTTTCAACATTTTTACAAGGGACGTTTTCTCCTCGCTCTCCCCATCAGTAGGTAGGAGTGTATATGCGGATGACTTGGCCTTCTGGTTTTCCAGTAGCTCTCTTCCAGCAATTCGTGCTACGCTACAGGATACCTGTGATAAACTTGAGGCCTGGAGCAATGCCAATCACATCTCCTTCTCCCCCGAGAAATCGGTGGTAATGTGTCTGTCCAAGCATCGTGCCCCCCCCCCCCCCCCCTGTTAAACGTCTTTCTCCACGGCACCAGACTTCCTAATAGAAATATTCATATGTTCCTCGGAGTGACTATTGACAGTAAACTAAATTGGAGGAGCCACGTTGGTATGCTTAGAGGGAATCTATCTAAGTGCTTAGCCCGATTAAGCTTGGTTATTAAGTCAGAGTGGGGGCCCCCGTGGGGTGAGACTTTCACCTTGACTCGCACCCTCGTGAAGATCACGGACCAGTCGGCGTTACCTTTGTTGCTCGCCCCCAAGTCGAGTGTAAACTCTTTGATGGTTATAGAGAGAAAGCTTTTGAGGAGATGCTTACGTGCTGCCATCTCTTCCCCGTGCCCCTTGCTTTACATCGAAACGGGTATCCCCCCCCCCCCCCTCTTTTAAGGTGGGAGGCCCATTTCGTCATATAGTGATTCTCTTATTGCTAATCCTCACGAAGATCAACAGAGGATGCTACGTTTGACTTTCACTGTCAGTCCCTTCCTTGCATCAAACTTATTAAGAAAGTTCGATTGTGGTCGCTTTTTCCCCTGTGAACCTATTACCTTAAGGCATGTGTGGGTGAACCCACCGGCCGACATTGTGAACCCCCTCCCTAATTGGTTAGCGTCCGTCAGCTTGCCTTCTGTGTGCTCCAGTCAATTTGATGCTTATCTCAGAGATGAATATTCTTCTTTCTTAAAATATACACCGACGCCTCTCTTTCCCCTCTCGACCGTAATGGCGGTATAGGTGTCTATTTGAAGGGCTGGAAATTGGTCTCCCAGAAAATCGCTCCGGCGACTAGTTCGTTCCAACTTGAAACTTATATCAATTTATAAATATCTTTCACTCACCTCTTCTCTTCCAACTGGCAATTATCTAATATCATCCGACTCTCTTACTGCTATTTCTTCTATTCAACGAGCCCTAACTAGCGGCAAGTGGTTTTTTAAAAATCAGCTGCGCTACGTGGTTGAAATGCTCCAACAGCTTTTTTATTTTGGCTACTGTGTTCGTTTTATGTGGGTTCCCAGCCACAAAGGTATTCGAGGAAATGAATTGGCTGACCGGCTGACAAATTGGGGGAGGACGGGACGTGAGCCTACTATTCCTGCTCGTGTTGACGCCTCTGTGCTAAAGGTGCGTGTTCTCCGGTGCGCTGTTGCTTTGTGGAATGAGAACTGGTTAGCGGAAGCGAGAGGCGGCCACTATAGGGCGCTTTTCCCGAACATAGTCAATATTAAGCACCTTGCCCCTAAATGGCTTACTTCGTGTCAACGTTCTTTGCTCTTTAGACTGAGATCTGGTCATCTGCCACTTAATCACTTTTTATATAAGCTTAACATAGTCTCTTGTTCACCGCACGAACAACGGTCGGACAACACTGTGAGCCACGTAATCATGGCTTGCCCCAGTTATCGCCAACAGAGGGCCCTGCTTTCTAACGGCTTCGTTAAGCGGGGTATCGCCTTCTCTTTAATAAATACTCTCCTTGCTGCCCATCTGAAGCCTTGTGACAAACCTCAGCACACTAGATAAAAGCCTGAGTGCTGCTTTCAAAATGGCGGCGCTTGCAGGCGGAATGTGTGTGTGAAATAAGATGGAATAGAAGAATTATTTCATAAATTTGCTTTAATTTTCTTAAAAAATCTAATCAAAATAATTAATCTATTACAGGAACTAATTTTTGCAGATTTCTAAAACCATCATATATGCTTTCGAAATTTTTTATAGAAAAGATGCTTTTTCTCTTCTTCCATAGATGGCTCTACTTTGAAAAAAATGAAACTATATTTATTTGCAAGTATGTTGAATTGTTTTGATTGAAATATAAAGCCATTTAAATAACAAAGTTCAAAAACTTAGATTTCGTTAGAAGATTAAAGCAAATTTGTGAAATAATTCTTCTATTCCATCTTACTTCACACAGAGTCCGTCTGCGAGCGTCGCCATTTTGAAAACAGCACTCAGGCCTTTATCTAGTGGGCTGTGGACAAACGTGCTGTGATGCGGCTACTTACTTGTTTCTTGTGCGGTTATGGGCTTTATGACAGGATATTGGGACCTCTGAAACCTTGTTAGCAACCTGCTCACCTCGTAACTGATTAGCGCCATTATCTATGTGACCCATCAGCTAGTCTCCATTCTCTTGGGAGATACTGGCTGTGTAGAAGAAAAAGAGCAAATGTTCAAACGCTATTTTACGAGTTCTAAGAATTTTTTGGACAACTTTTTGTAATTAGTAAGTGCTAGAACTTCTAATCTATGTAGGAAAATTAAATGTGAGATTTTAGCTACAATTTTTACCGAGGATTTAACGTTTTCTTTTTACATAGGAATAACGTTAGTGACATCTCATCGTTTTATCCATTTTATCGAGTTCTAAGATAGTTATATCTACTAATTTGTCACACTCTACGTCGGAAAAGTAACTTCGAGGAATAAGGTACGTTTTGAGATGAGACATTAACTTTTTTCTTTTTACATAGAATTAACATTGTTGTTCATTATCAAGTGCTTTAATCGATTCTAGACGTATATTTTCCAACTGACAACTACCTTAATGTTTTATTTTAGCTGTTCAATTGTTTACAACAACCTCATCTAAATATTTGAGAAGAGATAACGTCATAACTCAAACTTCACAGTTAAAACATTTTTTGTTTGTTTTAGTTTAATGCATTTCTCCTATTAATTTCTCAATTTCAAACGACCACGTCGAAGAGGCAAATATAGGTCGGAACAGCAAACACACAGGTCATCATTATCCTCCAACTAATCACTCAGCTCATTTTTGCAAGTGCCCGTTGGCACGCGTTGCACGCCTAATATTTTTTTGTTTATATTCGGCACTCTTGTGATAGGGTTAACTTGATACAATCCAAAATTATACACATCTTTATCATGGCAATAAATTAAGGTATATGGTGGGGCGTCATAAGACCGTTATGTCTCGTAAATGCCAGTGCGCATTGCTATATCAACCAAAACAGCTGCAACTGCTTTTCTGACAGGGACATTGTACTTGCCGCTATGTCCAGCAGCGGGTCGTTTATCTGCACTAATGACAAATTTATAATCATTATTTTGCTTTTACGGAATAGACTCTAGTGCAGATTTAAAACTACGGATTCAATTGATGCAGCATGTTTTGAAGCAGAGCCATCATATCATTATGTTATGGAAAGTTTTAGTTTCTAATCTTTGCTTGTGCTTCATAATTGGAAACAAAATAACATGTGTATCAATGTCGCGAGCCAAATAGATTAATTGGTTGCTTTGATTTTTTAGGTAAAATAGTGAAGTAGAGGAATAATGCTGACACCGGAACAGCGTATAGAGCTGTTACTTCTTTGTGCAGATCACCACAGAACATCTCCAGAAGCTGCAGACGAATTTCATCGCCGGCACCCTGATTTTCCCAAGCCCACCAGTTACACTATTACGCGTGGCGAAAGAAAATTTTGTTCATGTGAGACATTGTCTTGGAATGCACGGTGCACATTTTGAACATGAACGTTAAGTTGCGAAACTGTGTGAACATAAAGCCAACATTCAGAAACTTTTCATATGATACGCGACTTTTGAAACCCACGGTGTATCTGAAGTAACTCGGGCTCATTTTCAGAGATAAGGTGGTAAATCTGGCCCAGAACCTTAAAGGTAGGCATGAATAATCCTTCCTTTATTTGTTTCACGTTGAAGATGTCACTTGAAACGCATTATTATACGCACAGACGTTATCCAAAAAGTGCTTTGATTGTGGATGGTCACCAATCAGAAGAGATTTTAAGATCTCAGGGGGGTTCTGAAAAATTTCAAATTGCACTTTTCCACTCGAGTAACAGATTCCAGCCGTTTGTTTTTGCTATTTTAGAGCCTCACAAAATGTACAATCTACGACCATTCCACCAGTTGAAGCAAATGTGGCCTAATCAATCATAGGATTATATGTAAATGCAATATTTTCTTTATCAACCTAAGGAAGCTCGGCTTGCCCTGCTAGTATTTTTTGAGATTCTTCTGAATCTTCTGACGACATTAATATTTTATTGAGTGTTGGAATCGATCAGGCGAAATTGGCGTTGTTCTTGTGTCTCTGCCTACCGTAGTTCATTTACTCTCTCCCTTTCACTAAATGTAAAATCATCACGACATTGACGCGAGCATTCATAACTCACCCTAGCAAATTCTAAACGCCGCTGGTTGTTAGTCTTCACTAACTAAAGCTCTAGCAATATTATGACGATCTCAATCATTACTTAAGCGCTCCTTACGCTGCGTAAAAGTTTCTAAAGCGCGAGATAATGAATGGCGCTCACGATCAGCGCTCCATCGTGCTACCCATTGGTCACTGCTTTCGAGAGATCGTGAAGCAGCTGTGCGAACTTAGGCAGGATTCTCTTTGAGTGAAGGTTTCTGAGGAGCGAGATAACGCATAACGCTATCGATCAGAGTTACGTAGCGCCTCGCTTTCGGAAGCAGTTTCCAAAGAGCGAGTTAAAGCCTAACGTTCTCCAGCCGCAGCAAATCTCGCCTCCGATCTTCATTGGATTTTTGAAATAGCATAGTCCTCAGTCTTTTAGCCGTTCTAGAGTATTCAGAAACACTCGACCGTTTCATTTGTAAACAAAAACAATTCAAAATGTGATAAGTAGGAGCCCGTTTCATTTGTTAGTTTGCATTCGTAATGATTCGTAATCGTCAATCTTTATCTTATATATATGTGTGTAAGCTAAACTAAACTTCAATTTACTAATTGAAAATTACTTTTGAAGATTGTTATAATACAGTCTGACCTCCCTATAATGAACAATTACATAACGACTTTTTCCCCTATAATGAATTTTTGCTTTCGTCCCAACCTATATAAACATGTAAATCTTGAGTATTAACCATATTTCGGTAAAACAAATTTTTGGGGAGTGGCCAATGATTTCTTTTTAATGAAGTTCGACTGTATCAAATTAAGGTTATTTGTCGTGGGTCGAAAATTTTTTTTCTGTGGGCTGGTGGTCAATTAACATTCCAATACAATATGAAAATGTGGCAAAATATCTTTTTGGAATCCGCATAAGATAGTAAACAACTATCCACAGCAAACAATAGAGATCACTATCAGCGCTACCAGGTGGCAAAGCGAGAAGTTTATTTTCAAAATTTCGCATCAATGCAACAATAGAGCAGTGAGCTATATGGCAGGCTTTCCATATCTTTGTAGGCTATGGCTGAGCAGACTCCTAAAACTTTAAATTAAGATATCTTATTTCTCTTTAGCCGATTTTGATGAACTAAAGCTTATATGTTGCCCCAAGCAACGCTCAAGTTACCTGTGGAAACCCCATGAAAATTGGTCAAGTAGTTTTGAATATTAGCGTGTTCAAACAGATAAACAAACAGACAAAAATTTAAAAAATGGTCGTAACAAGATAAGAGGAAAAGGGTTTTATCAAACCAAGCTTTAATAATGTTTTATTTAGTGGCAACAAGAAAGCTTAATTTTGCAACAATAATGAATTGATACATTTAACTCTCGCCATAACGAATTGTCCAATTGTTTCAACTGGTAGTAATGAATTTGTACCATTAGAACACAAACCAGTGAACCGATTTAAAAAATTTTTAATTTAACATAAATTGTCATCGATCGTGTGTAAGTGTGTCAAGTTTCAGCTCTCTAGCTTGTCGGGAAGTTGGTTTAATATTGATTACAAGATTTGACCTAAACAAACTAACATTGCAAGGTTAATAATAGTCTTATTTTATTCTGTTACACTCCCTACATCACCCGCAATCAGATTTACGCAAATATTTTCAATGTACAAACACGACGGTTTTACAATTTTCTTATATGTATAGAAGAAGATGTTTTTTAAATTATAAGGTAATGTATTGCCAATGCTTTAATTAAAATTTTTAAATTCTCCAGGTACTTCAATTTCAAATTTAATTTTTGAGATTTTTTTATATAAGCGAAATTTAATAATAAATTCATCTTTAGTACAAAACAGCTTTTCTGGTGCTAATAGAATTACAGAATAGCAATTAAGGATAATCTTTTTTTTATTCATTGGTCCTTAAAATATGATTTATTTCATTTTTTTTTTTCTGAATTTGGTACGTTTATATCTAAATTGTAAGTTTTCAAAGATTCCTGGATTAAAATTTTAATATTTAAACTTACGGTTGAGAACTCAAAATTAGTTATATAAAAATAATTAAAACCTACTCTGTTGTTTTAAAAACAAAAAATTCCAAGGTATGTAGGCCTAATACTTCACTATGTATATTTGTAAATCACATTTATATTAGTTATTTTGCATATTTTATTCATTTTCATATATTATAGTATTGCTTTTACACATATGGTATAGGCAACTTTGCGGACAGATTACTTCATACTGTAAACGTCAGTTATTGGGACAGGAAGTTCTATCCAGTTGTTACACAGATCAGTGGTTGCAGTAGTAAAGGGGCATTCATCGGGAATCCGTTGAAAAAAGAAAACAATTTGGAGTCTCCTTCCTGCTTTTCCTTTCGCTCAAAATATGCGTCTGAACGGAGAATGGATAACAGATTGGTATCCACATTAATCTTTATACATGATTATCTAATATCGTATTATAGCGAGTATGGAATGTAACATTAAAGACTTAGGGAGTACCACCAGAAATCAATAAAAGAGAATTTACATTGAAAATACTACAAAAGAAGAAAGACATTCGACGTCTAGATAATTTAAACAAACTTATACAATGTATACTCAGTCTAAAGCTTTACAATATAACCGCCAGAGGCTGCTCGAGTTATTAGAACTCAGTGATATATTTTCTAAAAAAATGTTAATTGTATTTATTTAAATGCTGATGATATTGACTTTATATAAGAATTTTATGAAAAAAATTTACATTAATCATCAGCGATGGACAAGAGTACATTGTCTTTCTTTTTTAATTTCAAACGTGAATTAATTTCAAGGAAGATCAGATAGAATGCTGAGTTCCATGGACAAGACATCAACTCGAGAATAATAAGCAACTAAAATTTATTTCAAAGACTCACACATGTTGCTGGTCTGCCATCTTGTCAAAAATTCTTGAGTTTTTTTAAACTGGTAGGTTTGGAGAAGGAATATCTTCATACCTACCAGGGTTATGCATTTGATCATAACCCAAATGCACAAATACAAAAATAATGAACACTTTCTAAAAACGTGATCGTAAATATCATTTAGTGCTCGGTTTGGGCAATTCTGTGATCATTGTGGTCGACAAATATAAGCGATTAACAAAAATTATTGCTTAGTTCAGTCCATTATTAATCATCTAAATGGTTTAAATCGAATCAATTGATCTTAGCTTTGTCAAGAAAACTTACGACAATATTAACTGATGTGTTAAAATTAAGCACTCTAATCGATTAATCACGATTTAAAGCTAGCCGTAATTTTAAAACAGCATTTATCGACATTAAATGATATGCTTAGTGAGCAACCTTAGTGCGCGAGTGTTTTCTGTGGGATTCTCATTTCAATACCAAATAACAACCTGAGCATCGCTAACTGTTTTATCTTCGCTAGGTAGGATTGGTCGTTTGCTTAACATCAGCTCTGTGAGTGTATTTGAAGAAGGATCTTACATTTTGAAGCCCTTTCATTCTTTCCAGTTCATCAAAATTTTGTCTGATTAATTATTTTGTGTTACATATTTATCTGCAAAATAATTGACTTCCATTTCAAAAATCTTGTTTTATGTGTTAGAAAACAAATTTCTTTTGTCCTCAATAGCGTCAAAGTAACGTTATGGGATAGCAAGATCCCAATTGAACACCGCTATCACTTACATATGTCGACATGGGCTAATCCAAAACAGAACATAACGGTTTCCCGAAAATAATAACACAGAGCTCGTAAATATGGTCCTTACATTTTGTAAGACTGAAAACGGCGTTACTCAACGTTACAGAGGGGTAGGGGGATCAGATCTGACGTTACGTAACGCTTCTTTCGAGATATACTTCAGAATAAATTTGTGGCAAGGGTTTTATTATTTAAAAAAAACACCAAGATGATTTTCTATCGAAAAACGGAAGGAAAAAATTATTCGACCTGGGTTCGAACCAGGAACCTCGGCTCTCATGGCCGACGTCTCTACCAGTTGGGCTATCGCAGACACCCGAACAGTCATGCTGTCTCAAGGTGTCTTAAAGAAAACCAATTTGTCAAGGTTAAAAGCCCAATGGGAGGCGGATAGATAATCTCTCCTATCCAATCATCAGAAAGTTTGCGGAACTCACAGATAAAATAATAATAATTAATATTATAAACTGGAGATAAGAGTACCAAGCATCAGGTAAAAATTTTTCTATCGAAAAATGGAAGGAAAAATTCTGTGACCTGGGTTTGAACCAGGAATCACGGCTGTCATGGTCAACGCCTCTACCATTTTTCGATAGAAAAATCTTTACCTGATGCTTGGTAGACTTATCTCCAGTTTATAATATTAACTATTATCAAGATGAGTTTACCTAATTCTTTGTTGCCTGAGACATTTTATTTTTCAAACTTTTGAAGTGAATGAAACCGCTTTAGGCGCACCGCTTACAATTTTTACTGAGCAGTGAATGAATCTCATATGTCACTCTCTGAAGTGCTTCACTGAACGTTAATTTAGGGAAAGCAGAGTTTAGCCGAGCAAGCGAGAAACAGACATCTGTGCATCGCTGCGTGCCCTGCTGTTTTTGGTTTTGTCAGTGAATATTAATTAAGAATTATACTTTATTCTTTATTAATTAGATACTTTATTCTTAATTAGATACATGTTTACAGAATGTGCGCCCGTTTATCTGTCTGTCCATCTGAAGGTGCTCTAGCGTTCGAATGCTTTCCCGACAACTTAGGCAAAACGACAGCTTGAGTTTGTTGGTGGAAAAAAAATCAGTGATCTATTTGCGGTTCAAAAGGTCACAAATAACAGAGAAAACGACGTTTTTCACTATACAATCCCATGTATAAATGGCCTTTGCATTCATAATGCATTTCTCTCTCTGCTATTTGAACAGCTAAATCAAAGAGAAGGATTGTAATTACACTTATAGTGCAGCGCTATTACTCATCAAGCAGTGAAATTTTTTATTATCCATTTGTAGTGGTGGTTGATTGGATTTAACCATGTGCAAATAGACAGCCCTTGCGTTGTAGAAAGCTACACAAGATTTTAGCGATCACTAATTCTGTTGTGACATCAATGGCAAATATGGTTTGGGCAAAAACGTTGCGTCCTGGATAAGGTTGGCGCCTTTTCTTTGCGATGTTGGAGCTAAGGCTAACGGTGTTGCTACAAAATTAACAAGGTTATTCTGTTGTATTGCCTAGCAAACTCGCTAGATCTTTAAAGATCTTCGAAAGCGTAAGATCTTCAAAAATCATCAAAACACGGGCAGCTATTGACTGCTGCATTCAAAACCATCTGCATGAGGCAAATCGGACTATGTTCGAAAAACCCGTGGTCTCAATGCTTAAGCAGGTCGGGAACTGAATTCGAATGGCCTCTCCTCTAGTCCGACACCATGCACATTTGTCCACCTGGGCAGTCACGGGCAAAATGCAGTGGTCAGACTTGCGATATCTGCCTTTTCTTCACGATGCGATTTCTCTCTGAGCCTTCGGCTCGCTTTTTATATCTTTTCCTCTCTTTTTCCTCCATTCACCCCGCCTCTTTTGAACTTCTCCGGTAAGTCGACTCGGGCGAGGGGAGGAAGAGCGATGAAACAGCATTGGCCGCATTGTTAACCTGACAGCCGGGTACTAGTAAATAAAAGAGGGCTGCAGTCACTGATATCTATAAATGTATAGAGCTTTCCATTATAAGACGATTAAGAGGTGAAGCCAGTCATCGGTCATCTTACCTAGACCACTTCAGGCCTCGATTATCTGCATTATATACACTGTCATATCAATGAATTATGACCAGCACCCCTTCAAGGCACACGCATGGTTCGCCCCAACAACGATTACACATTGCAAAATTTGCATAACAGGCTGAGAAAGCTTTAAAGCTGGTGCATCAAACGGCAGGTGCACGAGCCTCAAGATGGGTAAACGTCCGGATTTTACGGGCATCCAGAGAGGGATGATAATAGGCTATCGCAGCAAGGGTGGCACCATCTCCGAAACGGCGCGATTTGGGAACTGTTCACGGGCCGCTATAGTGAAGGTGCACAAAGAGTGGACAGCAGGGACAGAAATCGCGTCCCAACGCCATCACTGTAAAGAGTCACGAGCCATCGACCAACGGGGTGAGCGGCGCCTACGACGACTCGTAAAAGGTGACAGGAGAGCCACAGTCCATCAACTGACCACCAGATTCAACAGTGGTGCCAACAGACATGTATCTGATATTACCGTTGAACGCACCCTGCTACGGATGGGCCTGAACAGTCGACGCACGGTTGCTGAACCATGTTGACCAGGTGTGATCGTCAACGACTTCGCACGTGAGCATCGCCTTTGGACCACAGACGCGTAGGCTAAGGTCGCCTTCTCCGACGAGTCAAGGTTTTTGCTCCATAAGATAGACGAGCGACGGCTATTATGGGCCGGAAACAGGCTGGTGGGGGTAGTGTGCATGTATGGGGGATCTTCTGTTGGGAGCAGTTAGGTCCACTGATTCGTCTAGAGGGCAATTTGAATTCGTCTCCTGTGGCTATCTGTCAATCGTATCGGACCAGGTGCACCCGTACATGTTCACGATGCTCCCCCAATGTAATGTGTGTTCCAGCAGGACAATGCATCCTGCTACAAGGCACCTCTCCTTCTGGATTGGTTCGAGGAACACTCTACTGACTTTCGAGCGCTACCTTAACCCGCTAATTCGCCGAGCATCTGTGGGAGCACCTTGATCACCATGTACGGCAGCTGGAGCCTCCACCTATGACTCTCGAAGCTCTGTGGACAGCGCTTCAAGTGGAATGGTCTCCCATGCCATCGGACAGATCCCGCGCACTTCTTGCGTCCATGCCACGACGCCTAGCAGCAGTTATAGCGGCCAAGGGTGGCTACTCCCATTACTAATCGGGTGATCCTAATTCAGTGATATGACAGTGTATATTGGTAGGCCTTATAGCTTGAGATATTTATTTATGAATTCATAAATATTTAACTATTTTTTTAAATTATAAGTTAATGTATAGCCAATGGTTTTATTAAAAACTAGCTGTGCCCGCGACTTTGTATGCGTGGAATTTATTTTTGAAGTATCGGCCCGCTTCTCAAATATCAGGCCGTTGCATATCAAACGTCGGATTGCAGAGATCACCTATAATGGCCCTTTAGAAAGGACACCTTCAGACGTGCTATTCCAAGTAACCCCCATTGCAATCCAAATATCGCCCAAGCTTCTCTAGCCCTCTCCGATAGAATCCATGTTCACGGGACTCAATAAACTCCTGGAATGCGTTTTCGACGTCTGCTTGGGTTAGGAATGTTTTCCTCCGTAAAAATTGTCCAGGATCAGGAAAAGATGGTAGTCGGTAGGGGAGAGGTCCGGAGAGTATGGAGTATGGGAGTGTGAAAGCACCTCGTATCCCAGACCCTGTAGCGCCTGTACGGTCGTTCGTGCAACGTACGGACGCGCGTTGTCATGCAGCAGAAGGACGCCTTTGCGATGCACAAGTGTAGGTTGTTACTGATACAGTTTTATGGTCTACACCACGGATGTTCCACCAAACTGTAACCATGAGCTTTCTGGGGTGCAACGGGGGTTTAGAAAATTGTCGCGGGGGTTAATCAGCATCTAGGCAACGTGCTGACCGTTTCCTATTGTCTTACGAATCAGGTGACAGTGCGATCAAGAATCCCCGCTTCTTCATGACGCAAAAGCAATTCCGTACACACGTCCAACCGACGCTCTTTTTGGTTTTCCGAAGTTCACGTGGGACCCATTTGTCCTGCTTTTTCACCTTGCCGATGGTTCTAAGGTGTCTACTGACGGTCGACGCTAATACAGCATGTTCCGCTGCAAGGTCCCGAATAGTTTTTGACGGGCCATCTTCCACAGATCGCTTCAAACCGGCATCATTCAACACTTTGGGCGGTCTGCCGCGTGGCTCATTTGCCAGGTCCGTCACTCACGCCCTGAATTTTCGGAATCACCGTTGGACAATTAGTTCGTTTATGGTGCCTACACCGAATATCTTATTGATGTTTCGAGAGGCGTTGGATGCAGTGTGATTCAACCTGAACTCGTAATGCATTATCACATGTAATTCGTATGAAGTCGTGACTATCTTCGTTTGCGTTCAAACGCTAATAAATATCATCGCAGACATGCAAATTTCAGGTAGCTGGTCGCTGATAGGTTTGCCTCTGGGAAGGTACCACTTTATGGGTAATTGCTGCTAAAAGTGGAAACCGTGCTGAAGCGCGGAACCCACCTCGACAACTTTCAGCCTCTTTACCAGTACACAATTTCGCTAGGCTTAAATTTCGCAACAGAATAATAGGGGCACCTTTTTCCAAATTAATTTTGTGTGATGGAAGGCCAGGTGCGCTAAGAGACTGTAAAAATTAGTCTGGATAATTGGTAGATTCATTTTGGTCCGTAACTCTACATTTTCTCCCTCAACATGAGTAAGTACGTCCAAGTGAAATCTTGCAGCTTGATCGTTTCGAGGTGTCAATATAGCCCTTCCACAGAGCCAAGAGTTTTCATGCTCTTATCTCAAAACAAAATGGCTGCTATTCCCGACGAAGCCACAGCAAAAGCTATTTCTTCTTGGGCTCGCAATTGTGCCAGCACGATTTTAGTGACGAATGTTTTCCTGTCCCACCAGGTGCATCCAAAAACGTACTTTCTTCCATATTATTGTTAATACTCTGAAAAATGCATTCGAACACTGTGCGCTGTTCTTCCGTTAAATTTCGGCCGCCGTTTTACAAGGCTTATGCAAGTTCTGCTGGATTATAACTTATTTCCGTTGCTTACACTCCGTTGACACGCGTTCACCTACTAATGGCGCTGGCAAGCCGTACTGGGGGAGAGGATTTTCCCCTATAAACGTGACCAAATTTTGAATAGCCACCAAGCATTGATGAAGAGCACTATTACGCAATCTATCGTTCAGTTCGCCTTCAATATTTTCTCCGATATTTCTATAAAAGTCTTTCGACAGCTTATCTTGAAATTTTGCCACAACACTGCAGCATTAGAAAGGGCATAAAATATCAGCAAAACGGCAAACAAATGACGCAAGCGATGTGGACTGTCACTAACGCATAATTCAGCCAGAGCCTCATCCCATGCTTATCATCCACGTGTCGCTCTCGGCAAGCATCAGGGTAACCGTTCGCAGAAACGCAAAGCTATGTACAAGCAAGCGAAAGTAGAAACATTCGGCATTGTTTGGATGAACCGTGTACATTCCTCGAATAACTTGTTCTTTAAATATATCGAGCTCTCTTTTTTACAGCTCAGCCACGCCTTCTACGATTGAAGACACCTCCTTGCTTCGTTGTAAGTATTTCAGAAAGCCGAAATACAACATAGTTCTTGCAATTTCGTGATTATTGACGGAATTTCATCATACAACATAGTTCTTGCAAAATCATTGATTTCTGAAAGCCGAAATTATGCCAGCAAAATTGTTTGCTGGGGTTTTTTAACCGACCTGTAACATTTTCAGGGTTAAAATATATTCGTTGTCCTCCTTCAAAATGAACATCGAGATGAATCACAGGCGGGTGTCTTGGTGACTTTCGTGAATAGGGAATCTGAAAATGCGCCAGACTCTGAAGCGCTTATGTATCGGGACGACTAAAACCTTGTGATTTCGTCGTGTTCATTTTTCAAAGCAAATATGGCTTTTTTAAATGCCCTTGTTCACGTACATTCATAATGTGCGAGGGTGGGTTGAAAAGTAATGCCTCCATGACTGTAACTTTTTTATTTTTTAACCGATTTTCAAAATTCTTTTTGTATCTGATACTCACATTTCTCCTCTATGTGATGCACTATTCACTTTTCGACATAGTCCCCATCCCTTTCCACGCATTGTACCAGCGCGTGACTAGTCGGGTGAACCCGTCGGAGAAGAATTCCGGGGTTGTCGTAGACACGAGGATTGAATGGCAGCTTTGGATCCTCTTCTGCAGCACGATAACGCCCGTCCGCAAACGATCGCCACGCATCAGAGGGGGTTGCAGCGCCTACAGTTCAAAGATGAAAAACTGCAGTTCAAAAATGAAAGACTTTGCACCTTGCGACTTTCACCACTTCCCAAAGAGGAAAGAACACCTTAAGGGGCATGAGTTGCGTTCTGACGACGAGGTGAAACCTGCTGTTCGGTCTTGGTGTCGACAACAACCCCGGAATTCCTCTCCGACGGGTTCACCCGACTAGTCACGCGTTGGTACAATGCGTGGAAAAGGATGGGAACTATGTCGAAAAGTGAATAGTGCATTACATAGAGGAGAAATGTGAGTATCAGATACAAAAAGAATTTTGAAAATCAGTTAAAAAATTAAGTTACAGCCATGGAGGCATTACTTTTCAGCCGACCCTCGTATTTAATAGATTCAACGCTTTTGCACATTTCAGCCTTGTAGCTTAATATCAATGAATTAAGAAGTATTGTACAAGTAGGGGGTCGTAAGACCGATGTGTCTCATAAATGCGTTGAAGACGATCGTCTCGCGTGTGCAGTGCTATATCACGTCGCTGACATTTCTGATCAACCAAAACAGCTGCAACTTTATATGTGACAGGAACATTTTACCTGCCGTTATGTCCAGCAGCAGGTCGTTTATGGGCACTAATGACAAATTTATAATCATTATTTGACCTTGCAGAATAGACTCTAGTGCAGATTTAAAAGTATGAACATATGGATTTACTTGATGCAGCAGAGCAATCACATCATTAAGTTGTGGAAAGTTTTGGTTTCTAATATTTACCTGTGCGTCATAATTAAAAAGAAAATATATCTGAAAAAACTTGGGTTCATTTTAAGGCAGCAAAGCACAGATAAATGGTAAACCTGGCCTTGAATTTTAAATGTAGGCATGAATGGTCCTTCCGTTATTTGTTTCGCGCCAGAAGATGTCATTTGAAACGCATTATTATACGCACGGACTTTATCCAAAAAGTGCTTTGATTCTGGATGATCACCATTCAGCAGAGATTTTAAGATCTCAGGGGAGTTCTGAAAAATCTCACTAGCACTTTTCCACTCAAGTAACACTTTTCCACGTTGCTTTTTGTTATTTCAGACCCTCATAAAATGTACTATTTACAACCATTCCACCAATTGAAGCAAAATATTGCTTATAATCAATCATAAGAGTTTATGTAAATGCACTTTTTTTCTTTATCAACCCAAAGAAGTTCGGCTTTCCCCGCAACTATTTCTAGAGATTCACCTGAATATTCTGACGATATTAACATTTTATTTAGCGGGTGTTGAAAACGATCAGCGGCTAAGCGAAATTGGCGCTGTTCTTTTGTCTCTGCCTGCCGTATTCCATCTACTCTCTCCCTTTCACTCAGGGCCGTAGTGAAGGAGAGGCGCGCCTAGGCTCCTGCCCGGGGCCCCCTGTAGGGTCCCAATCTAAAATGTCAATTATTTTCTGTGAAGTAATGATTGGCACATATGGTCAATACTTGGATTTTGGATAGGTCTATGTTAAATTTGTTTTTGGGTAAACATTGTTTAGGGCCCAATAAAAGCTGATTTGCCCAGGGCCCAAAATTTACTTACTACGGCGCTGCTTTCACTCACTGTAAAATCCTCACGATTTTGACGCGTGCGTTCATAATTCTCCCTCGCTAATTCTAAAAGCCGCTGGTGTTCGTCATCACTTTCTAAAGATCTAGCAATATTGAGACGATCTCGATCATTACTTAAGCGCTACTGACGCTGCGTAAACGTTTCTGAGGCGGGAGATAATGAGTGGCGCTCACGATAAACGCTCAGTAGCGCTACCTGTTGGTCACTGCTTTCGATAGACCGTGAAGCAGCTGTGCGAACCCGCTGCGAACTCAGGCGGGATTGTCTTTGAGTGATGGTTTCTGAGGAGCGAGATAATGCATAACGCTCTCGATCAGAGTTACATCGCGCCTAGCTTTCGTAAGGAGTTTTTCAAAGAGCGAGTTAAAGCCTGAAGTTCTCGAGCTGCAGCAAGTCTGACCTCACAAACTTCATTGGTTTCTTGAGATCGCAAAGTCCTCGGTCTTTTAGCCGTTCTAGTGTGTTGAAAAAGACTCGACCGTTTTCTAGCATTTTTATTCGTAAACAAGACCAATTCAAAATGTAATAAGCACGCGCTCAAAATCAGTATTTTCGTATATTCTAGCAAGTAAATTCAACGTTAGTTTGCATTCGTTAAGATTCGTAATCGTTTATCTATATCTTATGTACAACCTCTGACAATTAAGTTCGGTGAATGAGTTCACACAACAAAATGCAAAACAGATAGAGCCACATTTACTTTATTGTCCTTCGAAATAATCACACTGGAAGGCAATACACTTTTGGGATCGGGTGTATAAGTCCTGGAAGCTCCTTAGGGATGGCTTTAAGTTCACGTGTCACATTTGCTTGAATGTCTGGAATGTCCGCAAATCTGTGTCCCTTTTGAGGCCCGTTTCAGGCGTGGGAACAAGAAAAAGTCTGCCGGTGCCAAGTCTGGTGAATAAGGTGGATGAGCTATGGATACGACCCCTTTGTTGGCCAGAAACTGTTGCACGATTAAGGCAGTGTTCCTCTTTGATCCATTATCCACAGTTACGTGCGCACGCTACACCTTCAACTGAAGAAACGAGTATCTGCTAAACCATTGTACACAAAAACGTGACCTGTCTGAACTTGCTTAAACAATGACTGGGCTTGTATTCACATGCATTGTTACTCGCGTATAGCTCGCATAGATTAGTGCGTGACGTCATTCACCGAACTTAATTATCAGAGGTTGTAGTATCTATCTATGTAAGCTAACCTAAACTTTCGGAAATAGTGTGTAAACGATTTTTAAAAATAACAGCGACATCTACTGGTTTCTTGGTGTACTAAACCTTGATGATCGGTAAGCATCCGAAAACTTCTGTGAGCGCTTTTTAAAAATCAACTAATGTAGCGCCATCTTTTGACTTTTCTACGTACTGTACTTATCTGAGCCATAGCCTACTCACACCATCTCTACTCAATGTTGGCTGAGCCATAGCTTACAACAATAAAGGAAAGCCTGTGTAATAAACACCTCCTAGAAATAAAGCCAAACAACTGAAAATTAATACATTGTTACATCATCTTAAGTCGACCCGGGGCCAACTATATAACGGGCCCCAGACGTGACTACCGAGAGAGAAGGTCTCCGCAATGAAACTGAATACATTACAACGTCATCATAGATAGTGCAAAGTCAGGGCATATTATTGGTAGAAATACGAATAACAATGCATTATCCGAGGCCAACGAGAGACAGGCCAGGGTACTGAAAAATCACATGATTATCGGGGTCCGGATAACAATCCATTCTTCATTGTGTCGGCGCGTGTGATGAGGTACACGATTCGGCCTTCTGTCTCTCAAACCACCTTCCTTCCCGTAGTCTGTTTCTGACTATTTAGTCAGAAACAACATCTTCATGTGTCGCGCACAGGTCGTTTTGCAAATCTGTAGTAGTTGATGTTCGTCGGCGAAGAGCAGAAGTTTAATGATATTGGTCCTGCATTCTTGTCGTTATGCGTCTGCGTCCTTGTCCAACCCTTCACGAATAACGACCAGTCTGTTGAAAACGATTCCATGCACGATGGATCACTGAAGGTGACACTTGAAGCTGTCTGGTGACGGACCTGATTGAGTAGCCTTCTTGGAGCAACGTAACAGCTCTTGCAACTTTCTCCAGCCAGAGATGTCTCAGTTTGTCTCATTTAAACGTCCGAATACTGTATCAAAGCTTTAACACGCAAACAAATGCTGTTTGAAGACCATATGGCCTTTGTCTAATGGTTATGACCATTCTGTTTTTAAGCAATCTCTGGCATTTTCACTTTAAACTCACGGAAAAAAGAGAAACTCGAAAAAACACCCAGTAATTTCAATAGAACACATCAAATTCAGCAAAAAACTATAAAACATTTTATCGGAAGTCTTAATCTTGAGATTTTACAAATGTTTTCTAAAGTGTTCCCCTAATTCTTTTGAGCTGTATACTTACATTATACAGATTTGCAAAAGATAATTTATTTTTCTCATTTTAGGAAATGAAGTATTTGCAATGCTGTTACTATTTTAATTAAATTTCGAAAAAAATATGGAAAATAAGTGGAAATTGAAATAAAATATATAAACAGCCAAATCTGTGGATAGTAGATTAACAAAAAAAAAAAAAGAAAAAAAAAGAAAAGAAACCATTACTCCACGTAAATGAAATAGTGGAATAGTGGTTTCTTTTCTTCTTTTCTTGTTAAGTTTAAATTGAGTTAGACTCTGTAATGTGAAACAAATTTAATTTCTTTTTTTCGACAGATTTTTTAAAAATACTGTTTATTGCATTTTTAATTGTAATATCATAATTAGAAGAGTTGCCTTTCCTTTAGGGAAATTTCGAGGTAGTCCCTGGATATTTATTATTTTTCCGAGGCAATTTTCAATTCCAATTCAGTAGAAGTGACTCGATATTTAATTTATATTATTTAAATTCCAATTAATTTAAATTGGACAACTGCTTTTGGAATGAGGCTTACAAATTTCAGGAAAAAAATCTATTCTCATAGAAACTTGCTACAGCGAACATTAAACAGCATCATGGTGAACAACAAAAATTCACATGTTCATAAAAATTTGCGGTACATATTCAACATAAAATATAATAATATATATTACACTAATTTCTAATTAAAATAATTTCACTGTTAAAGTTACCAACTAATATAAAGTTATTTTTTTTCTCCTAGAAAAACTCTACGAGCTACATTGGTCCTTATACTTTGGTTTGGAATGCATTTTTTGGCACTATTTATTGACCTACTACAGATCGTTGTTAATGGATAGAAAGATATTTTTACATATACTATGTAATTGACGGATTACAATTAAGAAAATATCACAAACTTTCGTTTTTATCCGGGATTCCCAACATTTAAATATTGTTATAATATATCTTAACAATAATTCGCATTATTTTATAACTTTTGTTACTCAATAAGAAAAAGAAAAAACATAATCTGGATTAAACAACATAAAAAATTGTCAAAGGAGTTTAAGCTATTTATCTCGTGTTGTTCTATTTAGAGTATTAAAAAAGTAAGAAAGTCACAAAACATGAATTCATTCTTTTTAATGTGACACGGATGTACGATATCCTTTCTATAGCGTGACATCCTGTTAGATTTGTTCGGCAAGAATACACCGAAGAAAATCCGGATTCCAGAGGTTAATTTGCATAGGTTAATTCCATCAGTTATTTAGTGAATTATTTCCCCATAATATAAACACATAAACCTTACAAATATAATTTGCATTTGTATCAGAATACACCAGCTTAAAAAATTTTAAAACATGTTAATCAGTGTATTAGTTAACAGTAACATTCCGTAAAAGGATCCCTTGCAGTATCGCAATGTTTTCATTATAGAGCAATTTACATCCCCGATCCCCCAAAATCATATACCATATCCGTATTTGATAAATCAATAATTATTATATAAGTGAAGGAGTGATAATCAATACTTGATTTTGGTAAAGCTCCTGTTAATGTCAATGTCGTAAAATAAATATAGATAAAATTAAATTCAATAAAATCAGTAATTTATTATGCATAAACCTACTAGAAAGACCTGATTATTAAAACAAAGAAAATAAATGCAAATCAAAAAATGAATAGGTTTTATTTAAAAATCAAAACCAAAATAACATCTTGCAAACATTCCAAGAAGGCCTTTAGCTGCGAAAAAGCGATCGTCTCGTCCACGTGTCCATGTCAACAATACCTAAAAGATAAGCATAAAGTAGAGTGGTATCACTGTTTAAGCACCTGAATTCGACTTCCGAGCTCAGACCTTAATATACAGGGTGAATACAAAAGTCTGAACCCCCCTTTTATTTTTTGAACCGAACCAGATATGGATGACAATCCAAACTTCATTCATACAGATGAAGCCCAGTTCACCAGGGATGGAGTTATCAACAGGCACAACCATCATCATTGGGCAGACGAAAACCCACGATGTCTGCGAGAAGCAATTCATCAAGTGAACTGGAGAATCAATGTGTGGTGTGGATTGTACAGTGACACTGTGGTTGGACCGTATTTTTACGATGGAACACTGACTGCAGAACGCTACCGGGCTGAAATTCTCAACGTGGTAGTCACAGATTCATTGACAATTTGCCATTGGCCTCGTATCAGCGCACGTGGTTTCAGCATGATGGAGCTCCCCCACATTACGGGTTGGTCGTTCGCGAGCGTCTAAGTGAGATGTTTGGACAACAATGGATTGGCCGAGAAGGACCAGTTGGGAGCGCCCCTAATTTTACACCACTTGACTTTTTCTTGTGGGAATACCTGAAGGACAAGGTTTATGCGCAGCGCCTCACTGGAGGATCTGGTTCAACGAATCCAGGAAGCGTGCCGAGGAGTGACACCAGCGATGCTTACCGATGTTTTGTCGTCAGTTAGGTTCCGTGCCCAATTGTGTTATGGTGCCCACGGTCGTCACATCGAGAATTTTGTTGATTAACTCTTTTTTTTTTAAACTGTTTGAAGTAACTTGTTTGTGCAGTGTGACTGTTTGTAAGCTACAAACAGTTCACCACGTGATTGTGGGTGATTGGTTGGTCCGATTTGGATGATTTTGTTTGTTTTGTTTGTTTTTTTATGCTGAACAAGTTTGCAATTGAGTTTTTTTCTTTATCCCTTACGGTTTTTGAGATAAACTTTGAATGTGCCCTAATTTGCATATTTGGGATGATGAAAAGTGCACCATGGGATAAGCCACCCACAACTTCCTATTCTCTGGATTCATCAAAATTGACATATCTGCTTTGGTTCAAAAAATAAAAGGGGGTTTCAGACTTTTGTACTCACCCTGTATATACTGTACTTATCACCAGGCTGCGTTTCCAACGGACGTCTGTTAACATCGCTCCGCTTATTAATGTTATACAAGGGTCTCAAGGAACGATCTGGCTCTGCCCTTCATATCATGCACAGGTAGTTGCAAGCTGTTCTTCCACACTAAATGCGTTAACGTCTCAAAAAAACAGCTTCAACCTATTAAGGCAAAAGTGCGTTGCACCGAAAGAGAGTGTGCCGAAGCTTCTATAAACGACGATAAAGATGAATTTGAATCGGATATAAGCTTCAAGCCTTCTCGCCTTGATTCAAAAGGAGATAAGTCAAATAATTTTTACAAAACATTAATCGCTATTAGAGAATTGGTTACAGTTGTTAACGATTTCATTAATACTGCCAAGAAAATCCAAGAGGAAAACAGAACGATCAATGCGAAGGTCGCAAAGTATTATCTCTTCTCAGTCTGAATGGCGCTTCCGCCGCTCATCTTGCTACTGCTATTAATGTAAACGAGAACTGTAATGACTCTCCCTCGCTTAATGTGAAAGAGGTTTTGCTCATCTATCAGTTAAAGCAGGAGCGATCTCAGCAGTATGCCGGCAAGCTGGTTCTAATACTATCTTAGATAACAACCTTCCATTTAGGTGCTAATGATACGAGTAAAGGAGTATTAAAGGCCTGCAGCGCTGAGACGTCTGAGAAAAAAAACTATTCATCTCTCGTCTGCAGCCAACTATAACTTGTGAAAATTTATGGCTGCGTCTGCTCCATCACTCCAACTGCCTCAATTGTGCCCAACTGAAGGTCACACACCTCTCTTACGCTTCTTTTGTGTTGTTTATTAATAGTAAAGATTTTGATACGGTCTTTGAATCTTCCTTTTGGCCGGCCGGTATTTTGTTATTTTGGTAAAGTTAACGGATTGCAAATATTGGTTTCCTCTCGAAGGAGAGTGATAAAATAAGCCAAGATGAATAGAATATTTTACCAAAATGTGCGAGGCCTCAGGACAAAATTTTATCAAATATTTAATTCTGTCACTGAGAATAATCAACATGTTTATTGTCTGACGGAGACCTGGCTTAACAGCACAATTACTGATTATATACTCGTTAAGGATCGTTTTAATTGTACAGGCGTGATCGTAATACACGCAGAAGGGGCGGAGGTGTTCTAATCCCTGTTCCCAAGACGATTACTTCCGAAAAATGCTCTTTTGTTATCGCGATCCCTGGGGTAGACGTTATTAGAATAATTCTTAACGAGAGTTATTAAAAATTTTTGTTTTATCAACGTATAAATCTCTTCAACCTAACGCTCAGTTAATTTCGATATATTTCAAGAGGAACTTTCATGCTTTATTTCTCTCCGCATTATGGATTATATGATCATCGGAGATTTTTATTTCTCCGGTTTTGAAGACTATGCAGACACTCATATATACGCCAAAAAACGAAAAACCTTCACTACTGTTGTAATGTTAATCTCATTAATAATAACTTTGGCGATAATCTTGATAAAATTTTTACAAATTCTGACGTATTGGTCACTAGACTGCCGTTTGCTCTGGTCCCTCCTGATGCTTTTCATCCATCATTAGCGGCAACGTTAAATGCTTCATTTGCGTGTAATAGAATCGTTCGGAATTCGCACTTACTCTTTAATAAAGGCGATTACTTAGGATTTTTCCGATACCTGAATGATTTTCAGTGGACAGATATCATGGCTAGCTCGGTTGTTAATTTTATTTGGCTGAGTATTATCGATGTTATTAACCCGTCATTATATCAGATTTCTGGCGCGCAGAACGCACTCGGTAAGGTCTAACCCAACTGGCTTTTGGAGCGCTGATCGCAAACTTCTGAATTCTGATGTGAACAACTCTGTCAACTCTCTGAAATTTTTGTTTTAATTATTGTTAATTTTTTTAAATTCTTTTAATTTTTCAATTTTTTAAGAGAAATATTGTATTTATTTTTGGGCGAAAATTTTGGGCGTTTTACAAATATTTTGGGCGCTTTTGGGCGTAATTTTTGCCAAACGAGGGCGCTTTTTAGCAAGAGGTATCTGGTCACCCTATGTCACCTACTCTAATAATTTTGAGGTCCAGGAAAGGAAGCGCTTGGTCTTGTTCCTCTTCCATTGTGAACTTTATATGTGAGCTTAATTTGTTGAGGGCTGCTAAAAACTCCACTAACTCACCTTTGTTAGTATTGAAAATACAAAAAATATCATCGACATATCTATGCCACACCGATGGGAAATAGTTGAACGTGCTAAATGCAACGTTTTCTAACTTTCTGATAAACAGATTCGCCAAAAAGGGGCTAATACTGCTACCCATCTGTGTGCCATTTAACATTCGGTAAAATTGGTCATTAAACTTAAAGACGTTATTAAAAACTTGACACCGCATAACTATCATGATGTCTTTAATAATCCCTAGTGGGATGTCATTGTCTTTTAGAATTTCTTCGAAGAAAATCTAAAGGCTCTTTAAGCGGTATACTGGGGTAGAGGCACTCGATATCAAAGGATATCAGTTTTTCCCCTTCTATTAGTTTAGAATCTTTTATAGTCATACTTAAATCTATGCTATTTTTCAGTGAAAAGTCGCATCCTGGTAAACTTAATTCAGTTAGAAAATTTTCTAACATGTATTTTCCTAGTGCGTGAGTTGGGGAGTTGATGCAGTCTACGATGGGGCGCCATTTGTTACCAGGTTTGTGCGTTTTAGGCAAACAATATAGCCGGGGTACGAGAGGGTTGCTAGGTACAAACCGTCTCTTAACATCTTTAAAAATGAATTTACAATCCTTAATACAATTTTTAGTTTTTCTAACTAAGCTTGATAAGGGGTTTTTTGGTAGTTTTTCATATGGTCCTTCTTCTAACATCGATTGGACGGAATTGATATAGTCAGTTTTGTCAACAATTACTAGTCGATTAGACTTGTCGTCTTTCAGGTAATAGACTGGCTTCTTTTTAAGTGATATAAGGGTCTTACCGATATTATGATCCTTACTGCTAACAGGGTAGGTTGAAACGTTTTTGATGAGTTGTTGGGTACATAATTCTTTAAACAGTTGGTTACCGCTTGGTTTACAATTTAGAATTCCACTAACTGAGGACAATAGGTCTTTTTTAAAATCACAATGAGCAAATTTTAACCATTTAGCTAATAATAAGTTTTCATCTTTGGTGAAGGTGTAACTAGATTTGTTAAGAACAAGATCATACTTCATTTCATGAGCATGAGGTGCCTGGGGTTTTTTAGGTTGTAATTTGCTAAATTTTTTGGACAAATTTTGATATTTTTTGCCCGTTTTATAATAATTAACAGCATGAATCTTTTTTAGAATTGCTTCAAATTCAAAAGAATTTAACCTAGCTCCGAGTACTAAGTGTAGATGATATCCCTTTACTTCTAATTCACTTAATTTTTTTTCCTTTTTTTTTTCCGAACAAGTTATTGATTGTATGAATGAGTAACTTAATTCTAATGGATATCTTCACCTTGTTCGGTATACTTTTAGGGATTTTTACAGCATTAATAAAATTAGGTAAAGATTTTGTCTTCTTACATTTGAGTAAAAACCAGAGATTGGCCTTGGTAGTCTTGATCTGTAGGTTAATCTTGAATAGCATCTTCGGAGCCCTTGTGACATGGTTCTTCGTATTACAGGAAAAATTGCCGAAACTGTGGATACCGACGTATAAAAAATAGAACAAACGAAAACACTAATCCACATCAATTCTTTTTATTTTCTCAGATGCGCATTTCGGATTTCACAAATCCTTCATCAGTGAGTGAATAGAAGCTCCAAAAGAGGTGTGAAGAATCGACTTAAGGAACACATAGCATGCATTAGGTATGCTAAGACAGGGGTATCCTCATTTGCGGACCATATCCTCAAAGAACAACACAACTATTCAAAAGATCTGTTCGAAGTTATTCACAACTGTAACAATGAGTCCCTCGAAGTTATTCACAATTCACTTTATTGAGTCCCTCGAAATTGTAAACAACAAGGCGACAAACATCCTATTGAATAGCGACGATGGTCCCGTGCCAGTTTTACCCTGGCTGCCGCTAACAAAGTACAAGGTGATTATAATTAAAGTCCCTTTGTAAAAATGCTATAAA
>JAHWFO010057200.1:104931-129310 GCA_023313115.1 Rhysida immarginata
ACTTTGTCTTGCATTGTTGGTCATGCGATATTTCTCATTAATATGCCTTGCCATAACCATGAATATCGATTTTTTATCGATATTTATTATTTTTCCGAAATCTGAGGTAGACAGTGACCTTCCTCATGCTTTAAAGGTCATGTATGCGAAATTTTATCAAGATCGGAATAAAACTGTAGATTTGTATAAAAAACGTACAGACCCACAGACAGACCCACAGACCCACAAACATCCTTCTTTATATATATAGAGATTTTCACCAATAATAAATGTTCTAATCTACTCCCTCTGGCATGAATGCATGTTTCACAACGTCGCCGCATGGACTGACGTAAAAAGTTCAAAAGTTGGTGGTTCTACGCGAGCCTGGTCTGTAGCTATGGCGATTCCGGATACCAGCTCTTCATCGGATCCCGCTGGTGTCTCCCATACCAAATTTTTCTTGCAGATAAGATTTCAACATTTTTTATCTCAAAAACAATGCCCCAGAGAAAATAATGAAAGAGGTAAATGTTGCTTAGATTTGATCCCTCAGTCACCCTCACCTAGCAGCCGAGAGAAATTTACCTGCCAAATGTCAAGTTTGTAGGCTACTTAGTTCTGGAGATTTCGTAATGAATACATAAATGAATGAATGAGTGAGTGTATACATTTTTCGCTCTTTCTTTTATATAATAGTATTTTCCCCATGAAAAAATTTTCATCGTCCTCGGTCGGGATCGAAGCAACGCCATCTAAAAAACAAAGACTGACTACTGCGTCATCAAACCAGGGCTGACAATCCAATCTTCATTATTTAAAACAAACGAAAAAACACCTGTTGTAATCAGTGTTTTTTAGTTTTTTGAAACAATGAAAATTGGATTGTGAGCCCTCGTTTGATGACGTAGTCAACAAGCAGTGAGCAGGTCATGTGGTTTAGGTGGCGTTGATCGAAGACATATCTGCGGGCATCAGAGCAACACTACCTAGACTGAAGGCGTGATAACAGAAACGTCACAAACTGTTACGTCATCATTAGTCGACCAAATTTAGGGCTTGAAAATCTTTAAAAACGATCAGTAACTGGAGATAATGAGTTAGTAGACTATTAAGAAAGAGTGAACGACGATAGAGGAAGAGTGAACGACATCCTTTAGCACCGTGCTGTATTGAGCAAATGGTAAGCAAGTAAATAGAAGAATCGGCGACCGGTAGACTACACAAAGTGATGAATGGCTATGTTTTGCTTCAAGACATCGAAAGAAGAAAGGAAATTGCAACAACATTAAATGTACATCTAAAGTAAGATTACGTGAATAAAAAATTATTTAGACTAGAAGTCATCCTTGGAGAAGTCCATCCATTGTGAGCCTTTAAAAATTTTTTTTTCGGTAAATCAAGTCCCGGTATATCACCTAGAATGGAGTTTTTCAGTGAAGACGTAAATTCCTGCCTTTCAGATTTTTCTTAGAATGGATAGTCTCTTCGCTCTATATTGTAGTGATTGAGTTATTATTTAGCCAATTTAGAGGTTTAATTTAGCTTTTTGAGGTTGTTCTGTTTACCTGCAAGGATAATTATCCCGGGCAACGACCGGTCCTCTGCTTGTTCTATATATAGAAGAATGTTTGTGGGTTTGTTTGTTTGTTTCCTATACGAATCTACAGTTTTATTCCGATCTTGATGAAATTTTGCAAACTTCACCTTCAAAGCATGAGGAAGGTCACTGTCTACCTTAAAAAAAATAATAATAATCGATAATAAATCGATATTCATAATGATGGCAGGGCATATTAAGAAGAAATATCTCATGACCAACAATGCAAGGGAAAGTTTGTGCAACAATAGATATCAACAAAAGTATCAACACGTAATGCACCAAATTTATGCAGGGATCAACAATATATACCTCATGACCAACAATGCAAGACATAGATCGTGTACTATAAGTCAGGTTCAATTTGTAACAATGCATAGAATTCCTGCTATTCAGGCTTTTCTTAAAATTGAGAGTTCTTAGTACTTAACAATTTCTTGAAAATCTTTAAAAATGATCAGTAACTGGAGATAATGGAGAACGAGCAGACTATTGGGAAACAGCGGAAGGACGACACAGGAAACAGTCCTTTAGCTCCGTGCTGTGTTGATCAAATTGTAAGGAAGTAAATAGAAGGATAGGCGACCGCTAGGCTACACAAAGTGATGAAAGGCCAAGTTTTGCTTCAAGACACCGAGAGCAGAGTGGTAATTGCAACAACATCAAGGGGAACATCTAAAGTAAGATTACGTGACTAAGAAATTACTTAGACTATCAGTAGCATATATAGATAGGTCCATCCATTGTGAGCATTTAAAATTTTTTTTTTGAATTTCATTATGAATTTTTACTGTAATTATTCTAAGCGTCTGGATGTGTTTAATTTTAAGGTATTTCAAAATTTAATCAAAAAAACAAAGAGTCAGAGCCACGCCGGGGTAATTACCTAGCTTATTGGGTAGCACAGTTGATCCAAAAAATTTTTATGAAAAATACATTTAGTATATTCTGTGTGAATGTGAATATTTTGTAAACTGCGGTGCTGAGAGGGCGATGATTGAATGTTCCTTTCCAAGATTTATTAATAACTAGATTGAGAAAAGTTCTGTGAAGCAGCTTCGGTGCTCGGAGGTCGTTGCCTGCGACTATCTCCGGTGGCTGGCTCGTACTCTCTGTCCAAATTGTCCCTGCGTCTCTCCCATAGCTCAAAATTCGCGCTATTGCGCAACTTTTGTTCGCTTCAAGGGAATTCGCATTTTGCGCTGCCATCTCTTGCCACAATGCCGCGCCTTTTTCTTATTTAAATTATTAATTTGATTATTATGAACGCTATTGGCATTAGATGGCCTCTGTGCCTATGAGCTGGAAGCAGACGCTTCTTGATGCAGGGGAATACGTTCACGCGCCTTTGTGACATCCGGTATTCCTGTAAAAGTCTTCTGCCAGCTTATCTTGAAATTTTTGCCACAACACTACAGCATCAGAAAGGACACAAAATATCAGCAAAACGGCAAACAAATGACGCAAGCCTATGTGGACGGGCATTAACGCATAATTCAACCAGAGTGTCATCCCAGTACTTGTTATCATTAAGTAAGTATCGCTCTCGGCAAGCATCACGATAAGTGGGATATTAGACTCCTGTTAAATATTCGTAGATCGGCAAAAGAAGTGGGTCTCGCACTGTATGTAAAAGCAAGCGCAAGTAGAAACATTCGGCATTGTTTGGATGAACCGTATACTCTCTTCCAATAACGTGTTCTTTAAATATGCCGGGCTCGTCATCTACAGCTCTGCCACACATTCTACGATTGAAGACACTTCGCTGCTTGTCGTAAGTATAGTATCAGGTTATTTCATCTTTCGTGAATAGGTTAGCTAAAAATGCGCCATACTGCATCTGAAGAGCTTATGTATCGGCCCAATTGAAACTTTGTGACTTCGTTGTTTTCATTTTTCAAGGCAAATGTGGCTTGGTCATTGCCCTTGTTCACGTACATGCAAATATATTTAATAGATTCAAGGCCTTTGCACATTTTAACGTTATTGTTAGCCTTAAGTATTTTAGATAATATCGGCGAATAGCATATGACCCATCCATTGTTCAAAACAGTTTTTGGCCACGTCATCATAATGTTGCTGCAAACCCATTTTGCTCAGATGAGCGTCGACGATAGGACGGGTATCAATCTTCTCCCCTTATCGTTTGCTCTACCAGTACTCTTGGATATTTTTCAGAAAAACGGCTATTCTGCATGCAAGAAGAGTTTCTGCTTGATGCTCCGCAAGGAGGTGAACAAAGTGTTTCTTTACGATGTCAATGTTGGACCTGTGTTACGGTCCGAGAATTCAGCACTTACCAGCTTATCGACATCGTTGGGACATATTTTTTCTTCTAGCCACAGGAGGGTATGTGCGTGAGGCAGGCCACGCTTTTGCCACTCAACGCTGTACATGAAAAAACGCTTTTTTCATGATCAGGTTGATCAACAACTTCAATATCAAATGGAAAACTCTGGCTATTATATCAAGTCGATCATACGACGCTTGTCCTGCAAAAACTTCTTGACTGATTTCATTCCAGTTTGGATATGTTGTGAATGTAATAAAAAGATCAAGGCTTACGTATTTTCGGACATAACAGAAAGCGTCTTGCGTACGCTCGTGCATATAGCGTGGGCCGCCTTTAAAACTGGACGGAAGGATCACTAATCGGGCTAAGTTTTCCGTGCTGTCATCCTGTTGCATAGCGTTCCGCAAGTGCTCATAATCTTCAGCGCGTAACCTATGAGCAGAGTAATGTTTGTTGTACAGGAGAGGAAAGGAGCGGTAGACAAAATTATTTTCAAAGAATCTGTTTTAATCTCAGATTTCTTGAATTGAATTCGACCTCCGGTCGAACTACACATAGAACAAATTTTTACTTTTCTTTAAGCACAGTTCTTAAATGAAATCTCAATTATCAATTGATTGAATATGAATAAAGAAATTGCTTTTAAAGTACAGTAATACATAAATTCAGCTTCGATAATTTCAATTCGGCGGTTCCAATTCCGACTTGCCGATGGTTGATAGATCTTGGACCTCTGAGATAAGTACGCTGTCGTCTATTATTGGACCGATGTTATATGGCTGAGGTACGACCTAACTGCGACAGAAAAGAGAGTATGTGGGAACTACTGCTGGTGGCGACCGTTGTAATAGAACACGGCAACCTGGGAAGGTAAAGCTTCTCGTAGGTGGGAACAAAGGACGCAACGCTGCCCACCGAGCGACTAGGGCCCTGTCGACACCACGTAACGCTAAAGGCAAGCTACACTATAAGCTATTGTTGCGACTTTGCTCCTCTCTCACTTTTGAAGTGGAGAGGCAGATGGTATTTCCCCCACGGAGTTAAACACTTAATGCTACACTTAACGTATAAACACCACTAACGAGGCAACATGAACTTGGCCCACAGATTTTGCTGGTCGGAAGCTAACTCCCGACACCTACCCACTTTTGATGTGGAGAGGCATATAGTATTGCCTCCACGGAATTAAGATCTAAAAAGATCTTACAGGTGGCATTATGCTACACCCAACGTAAAAACTTGAAAACGCCTCAAACGAGGCAATATGAACTTGGCCCACAGCTTTCGCTGGTCGGAAACTAACTCCCGACACCTACCCGCTTTGGCCACCCGGGTAGGCACAAACCCATCCGAAAATAAATCCTCTTTCCCACGAGAGCGAAAATTTATTTTCTGACAAATTCACTGCTTGGTTGGGCTGGCTGAATACAGAATTAGTTTCACTACTGGCGCTGGATGGAGAGATGTCGTTTAAGCATTCCTTAATCGAAGATTCGGCTATCACGCGCTCATTCATAGTTCTATTTAAGTTCGTTTCAAATTTACTTAGCGCACTGTTATTTTTTATAGCGTCCTCGTCCAGCACGCACGAGGGGACAACTGAATATGAGGGGGGCTTATTTTGAGTGAGGATACAACTAATTGGAAGACCGATGTCAACTTTTGCATTGCTTATCTTTCGCAACATTTGTGTCTCTTACATAAGTTGGGTTCTTTGGAATAGCTGTCCGTTGCTTATTATGGTAAGCATTACATGGCTCTACTCGGTTATTTTTTGCACTTAGAGAGGGCGGCTTAAATTATTCATCTTAATTAGAAATTTTTGATAGGCCTTCGCCAGGGCGTGCTCGTTGAGTCCCGTAACCTTCTCTTGTTCCAGCGAACTCGTCTCTTTACTTCGCCAACTGTTCCGGTTTCTCCAAGACGATTTTCGTTTCGTTCCCGCTACATTTCTCGCTGGCGGCCGGCTACTGCCATCCCGGTTAATCCTATCCGAATTCCGCTCCACTTCAACTCTTCCTCGCTCTTGTATCCGCGTAGGTGCTTGGCCATTCGAGGAGATCGCCTTTTCTTTCGTACCTATCTCGTTTCTCGTTTTCTTCATTTTCTTCCCTCTGTCCCGAGTCAAAAACTCCGCATTTTCTTCCTCTTCATTTTTTTTCTTTTCCACCAATCAGAGCCCCCGGCGCTCGCTCTCCTTCTGACCACTTCCACTGCTGTCCGCGGGGTCCGACTTTTTCTTCTCTATATTTCGCTCTAATCTCTCCTTCTCTTCCTTTGTCACCTCATTCGATTTCTTTCCCCCCCTCGGAAATGAGGTGACAGTGCGTATGTACACTAAGGGTTCGGTCTCAATATTGGCGTACATATCGACGATAAACTCGCTAAACAGTCCACGAAATCTTTGCAAGTAAGCAAAACGATTTCGTCTTATTTGCAGCGAGTAAACATGAAATTGTTGTGACCATATTTTATGTTTATGTTTCGTTTTGTGGTGGGATTGACTTGATACAATCCAAAATTATACCCATCTTCTCCACGGCAAAGAGATAAGGGATATTGTAGGGCGTCGTAAGACCGAAGTGTCTCATAAATGCGTTGAAGACGATCGTTTCGAGTGCGCAATACAAGATCACGACGGTGGCATTCCTGATCAACCAGAAAAGCTGCAGCTTCATTTGTGACAGGGACATTGTACCTGCCGCGCTGTCCAGCAGCGGGTCGTTTATCTGCACTAATGAGAAATTTATAATCCTTATTCTGCCCTTGCGGAATAGACCCTATTGCAGCTTTTAAACTATGTATATATGGATTCACTTGATGCAGCATGTTTTGAAGCAGAGCTATCTGATCACTGTTTAGTCGAATCTCTGTATAATGTATATTCATATAACGACTTTTTCCCCTATAACGAATTTTTACTGTGGTCCCAACCTAGATAAACATGTAAATCTTAAGTATTAACCATATTTTTTCTTATAAAAATTTTTCCGTATAACAAATGTTTTGTAAACTGGCCAATGATATCGTTTTAAGTAAGTTCGACTGTATCAAGTAAAGTTTATATGTCGTGGGGTCAGAAATTTCTTTCTGTAAACCGGCGGTCAATAAACACTACAATACAATATGAAAATGTGGCAAAGTATCTTTTTGGAATCCACATAAGATAGTAAACAACCATCCACAGCAAAGTTGAGAGATCACTATCAGCGTTAACAGGTGGCAAAGCGAGAAGATTATTGTGCAAAATTTCGCATTATTGCAACACTAGAGCAGCGAACTATTTGTCTATTTAGGCTGTGGCTAAGTACACTCCTAAAATTTTAAATTAAGATATCTTTTTCTTTTGTAAGCCGATATTGATGAAATAAAGCCTATATGTTGCCCCGAGTAACGCTCAAGTTATCTATGAAAACCCCATGAAAATTCATCAGTAGTTTTGGAGATTAGCGTGTTCAAACAGATAAACCGGCAGACAAAATTTTTAAAAATGGTCTTATTGTATTCTGCTACACTCCCTACATCATCCGAAATCAGATTTAGGTAAATATTTTCAATGTACAGACACGACGGTTCTACATTTTTATTATATGTATAGATAGATGAGCCTTAAATTATGATGCAGTGACAGGACATAAATAAGGCAGCCTATTGAGAAAGAAAAGGAATCACTCGTGTCTTCCTTGACTTGCCTATCAAATTTTCAGACGACTGGCAAAATTTATATTTGGAAAGGAAAGAGAAAGATGAGTATTGGTCACAGAAACTTTGCAGCTAAAACAGAAAAAGCTATACAGGCATTGGAAACATCTGAACAACGAGAGTTTCGAATTGAGCAAGAGGATATAAGAACTTCTTCATTAAGGGCAAGAAAAACTTGGATCTAAAGTATCCGGTGTTGTTCCCCGGTCGGAAAGATAGGTATCATTTTAATCTGAGGCAGGTCCAGAAGAGTTTAAATAAAGTCCCTGTATATCACCTAGAATTCGTGTATTTCGGATTTTTCTAAGTATGGATAATCCCTTTGCTCTGTGTTTTATTGATTGAGTTATAATTTAACCAATTTGGAGTTTTAATTTAACTTCTTGAGATTGTTCTGCTTACCTATAAGTGTAATTATTCCGGGCAACGCCAGGTCCTTTGCCAGTTTTTAGAGCGAAGCGTTAGCGAAGCTCTGTTATCAGGCGAAAATGAAAATTATTTGTGCGCATAAAACTTTTGAACCAGAGAACATAGACAAATGAAATTTTGCACACAGCTGGGCATGACCATCCTGATAGTCACTAAATAAAAATTTTAAAAATCGGTTCAGCCATCGAGGAATAATCACCATTTAGCTGTTCCCATTGAAATGCATTGAAAAAAATGTAAACAAACAATTGCACGCGCTAATAGATTTTTCAACATAGAAAATATGGCGAAGCCCTTCGCAAATTTTTTTCTGCACCATCGATTTTTGAGACCATTTTATCGAGTTCTTAGAACTTTTATCATCTGTTTTTTTAGAGCGAAGCGTAAGCGAAGCTCTGTTAACAGTCGACAAGTGTAATTCGATGACCGCATAAAACTTTTGACACGTAATAGTCACAACAATGAAAATTTGCACGTGCATGCGCATGACCATGGTGATGGTCAAGAAAAAAAAATTTTTCAAATCCGACCTACCATCGAGGAATAATCACCCTTCAATTGTTCCCATAGGAATGCATTGAGAAAAACGTAAACAAACATTGCGCGTGCAAATAGAATTTTTGACATACAAAATACGGCGAAGCCCTTCGCAAATTTTGCTCTGCACATTCGATTTTTAAGGCCAAATTTCGAAGTTCTTAGAACTTTTAACGATATTTTTTCGATTTCATTGCATTCTTGAATATTGAATCTACATTTTGAGGTATATATTGTAATTCTAAGTGCTGTAATCACAGCGTAATCACAATATCTTTTTGGTGTGGTTGTCGACATTGTCTACTCGCCAACTGAAACTCGCAACCACTTGAATGAACTGCCGATGTGCATTCT
Source organism: Rhysida immarginata (assembly GCA_023313115.1). Classification (NCBI taxonomy): domain Eukaryota; kingdom Metazoa; phylum Arthropoda; class Chilopoda; order Scolopendromorpha; family Scolopendridae; genus Rhysida; species Rhysida immarginata. Next base: position 113,826 of record JAHWFO010057200.1, read on the forward strand.
CGTCAAATTCGCAACCTATACTGGACCAACATTAACCAATGTAGCAGTTCCCATTTTACCGATCGCCGTTGGCTTCAAAAAAGGAGGAGTATCTTGTGCGCGTAAGCAATTTCCGCTTAAGTTAGCCTATGCAATCACCAGACACAAAGCACAAGGAATCACTGTTGATAAAGCAGTCATAGACATTGGTGATTCAGAATTTGGACTTGGCTTATCGTACGTGGCATTTTCACGAGTGAAGACCATCAACGGTTTATTGATCGGAGCCGCGATTGATTAATATCAACAACCATGCATCGTGGAAGGTTAGGCGTGAAGAACTTGCCAAATTACGTAGTTTAAAATGAAATTGTTTCAACAATAAAAATTAATATCAATTTAAAGAATTTAGTTAGTCATTTTCTTAACAATCAATAACGGTTCGCTCTAAATTAATGGTCAAGAAAGCGATTCGCGAGTCGCAGTCCGCCCTAGTTTATATATATATACAAATCCAGAATGTTTGTTGGTTTGTTTCTTTCTTATACAAATCCACAGTTTTCTTCCGATCTTGATGAAATTTTCCATACTTGACATTCAAAGCATGAGGAAGGTGAATGTCTACTTCAGATTTCAAAGAAATAATAACTATCGATAATAAATAGATATTCGTGATGATGGCAGTACATATTAATTAGAAATATTACATGACCAACAATGCAAGGAAAATTTTGTGCTATATAAATAAGGTTCAATTTGTTACAATGCATGGAATTCGTGTAATTCAACCTTTTTTTAGAATTGAGAGTTCTTAGTACTTATTAAATATTTGAAAATCTTTAAAAATGATCAATAACTGGAGATAATAGAGAGTTAGCAGGGAGTCCTTTAGCTCCCTGCTGTATTGAGAAAATGGTAAGCATGTTAATAAAAGAATCAGCGACCGCTAGAATACACAAAGTGATAATTGGCCAAGTTATGCTTCAAGACAGTTAGAGAAGAGTGGAATTGCAACAGCATCATGTGTACATCTAAAATAACATTATATAACTAAGACATTATTTAGGCTAGCTATGGCATACTGGGAGAGGTCCATTCATAGTAAAAAAGAACGAGTATTTTTCAGAGAAACTCTGCAGCTAAAACAGAAAAAGCTATACGGGCATTGGGAACATCTGAACAACAGGAGTTTCGAATAGAGCAAGAGGGTTAAGAGCTTCTACGTCAAGGGCAAGAATAACTTGAGTCTAAAGTGTTTAGTGATGCTCCACAGTGGTGAGGCAAGTCAAGAAGTGTTTAGATAAAACTTCCTGGTTTTCGTATTTTTCGTAGAATGGATAGTCCCTATGTTCTGTGTTGTTTTGATTGAGTTATTATTTAACCAATTGGGAGTTATAATTTATTTTTTGAGATTGTTTTCTTTACCTACAAGCGTAATTATCCCGTGCAACGCTGGGCTCTTCTAGTCCTTCTATAAATATAAAAAAAGAATGTTTGTGGGTTTCTGGGTTTCTGGGTTTGTTTCTCATACAAATCTACAGTTTCATTCCGATCTGGATAAATTTTGGAAGATCAAATATTTCAAATCTCTTTCAAATACTTATACTTCTCCTTCTAATCATGAGGAAGATCACTGCATACCTCAGATTTCGAAAAAATAATAATTATTAATAAAAAAAATCGATATTCATGGTTATGGCAAGGCATATTAATGAGAGATATCTCATGACCAAGAATGAAGACAAGTTTTGTGAACAATAGATATAAACAATGGTGTCAACACACATTGAACCAACACTTTGCAAGGATCAACAGTATATATCTCATGACCAACAATGCAAGGCAAAGTTTGCGCAATATACGGTAGATAAGGTTCAATTTGTAACACTACATAAAATTCCTATTATTCAGGCTTTTATTAGAATTGAGAGTTCTTAGTAGTTATTACTTTCTTGAAAATCTTTAAAAATGAGAAGTAACTGTAGATATTGAAGAGTTAGCAGACTATTGAGAAAGAGTGGAAAGACGATAGAGCAAACATTCCTTTAGCTCCGTGCTGTATTGAGCAAATGGTAAAGCATGTAAATAAAAGAATCTGCGACCGGTGAACCATACAATGTAATAAATAGCCAAGTTTTGCTTCAAGAAATCGAGAGAAGAGTGGGAATTGCCAACATCAAGTGTACATCTAAAGTAATATTACGTGACTAAGAAATTATTTAGACTAGCAGTGGTATATTTGGACATCGCGAGCCCTAAAAAAAATTTTTTTTGAATTTTCATTAAGAGTTTTTACTGTAATAATTCTGTAAGGTCACACTTAATATATATGCAAATTGGCCAAATTGAGTTACATTCAGAATATTTAGATTCTAATTAACTAAAATAAATAAGTACTGTGCAGAATATATTCCTCAATGATCAGATCTGATCTTAATTTGTTAATATCAGCATGTTTATATTTAAAGGAGAGATTATTACTAATTCGGATATGTTTTATTAAAACTTTTTCTAAAAAGATCCAAGTCGAGATACGTAAGTTTTTATTTAGTTTTCGGGATGAACGATTCCTAATAATTAGTTATGACCAGTTAGACATCTGATTTCTCTTCTCCTTTGTGAGAAACAGGGTTGATGTCCATCTCCCCGTGATCTATAGGCATTCAGAGAGCAAAAAGTAACTTTCCCGAATCCATTAGCATTCTTTGGAAGTTTATTACACATTTTAAGAAAGCAGTGCACTTTACACCCTAACTGCTTGGAGCTATTAAGCCAGTGACCCAAGAGGTCTCGGGGACTCTTAAGATGTAGACAGACATGCAGACGGGATGGAGTGGAAGGAGACCCAAATAAACTCAGATTGACTCATCTGAATGACCTCTCAGATTTAGCGTGTGACGTCACAAGGTGGTCACGTAATTCTTGGACGCTTCCAGCCTCCTTTTACTATGCAAACTCGAGAGGAGAAATTCAGTCTGTTTCAGTCTGCTTCAGTCTGCCAGAGTCTATTCACCAAAGATGAGGCGTGCATCACGATTAGACTAGCGGCTTTTAATTAGTAACTCTGTCCGAGTTCTGCAGCGACCCTGCTTCAACAATGACCCTTTAATATAAGTTTTCTATGCCCCGCTCATTCGCGATGCTCAGAAGTAAGAAAATGTTATGAAGGTAACGAAGATTCAATTCCCGGACGGAAGCAAGATCCACAACGCATACGTACGACCAGTTGATATTAGTGCAGGTATGCTTTGCTTCCCTATGGCCAAAATTACGTATTCTTTTGATATGGTTGAATTGATAGGTAGATGGGATTAATTGTATTTTATTGAATTATCATCTTTATTAGCTAGAGTTTATTGGTTCTTTATTAACCTCCAAATAGCAGTATTATGTTTCTTTTAATTATCCATTTCTTTCTTAGAATAAATTGAATTGTTATTGTTTGAATGAGTCGTTTATGCTTCCTAAAGTCTTTCCTGGCACGAACCGAAAATGCGGAGGAATACTAATAAATGGAGGCCGGGTTTAATATTGTAATTAATAATCAAAATTAATGGCGCAGTCGAATAATCCTAATTAGGCATTTAAAGTCATATCATAAACTCCAGCCATTACATTTTGGGCGCAGATATTACAAGATATCAGCCAGCCTTACATTTTGGCAGCAGCCTTCAGGATATTTGCTATTAGAATTACAAGAATAGTTGGAAAGAACTGGGCAAATAAACGAAATAAATAAATTGCATGTTGAATATATTAAATTAGAATTCTAATTGCATTAAAGACCAGGAAAGATAATAAGGTAGGTATATTTAAAATTCGCGGTAAAAAATTGAATATTAAAGATGGCTCATCAATATTTCGCGTGAGCAGGTGAAATTAACACCTATGATGGATCAACTGATCCTGCATTATTCTTTCAGAGAATTGACGAAATTGCAACGGGACATGTAATTGGCCACCAGCAGCAAAATTAAATATAGCGAAAATTAAGCTCAAAGGCAGTGTTCAATTCTATTGTCGGGAAGATCAAGCCATGGCAGCAATAAATGAGTATGAAGAATTTAAAAATAAGATGATAGAAAAATTTGGAAAAGAACCTAGAGGGAAAAGTGAAAGGTTATTCTCAGAGCGCAGTCAAGGAAAAAACGAAACAGTAAGAGATTTTTCAACTCGGATTCAGGCATTGGGGAAAAAGATTATGATATAGGTTCCAGGTGAGGGATAGGCAGTTGATATAAAGAAACAATTCGCGAAACAGATAATAAAAGAAAGAATGAAACATAGATTTATAGATGGGTTACTACCAGAGTTACAAAAAGGAGTTTTTTTCAGGAAACCAGATAATTTATAACAGGCCGTAAGTTATGCAGAGGAGGAAGAAGAAAATCAGTTACGTTATGTTACAAAAAGTTATGGGTTAAATGCAGTAGAAGACGAGGAAAAAGAATTGAGCAGAAAGATTATAGATCAGGATTTAAATACATTAATTAATCGGCGAATAGATGAATTGATGCAATTAAGGATGGAAGAGGGAAATAGAAATATAAGTGAGCAGAGGGTTGAGAGAACTGGAGGGCGAATAGGTAGAGGGGGTGGAAGCATGCACAGACTACAAAGAAATAGGTTAGGAAGGGGAAACATCTCTGGTATTGAAGGGAGAAATGAGGAAACATAAAGGGTGGATATTAATCAAGATGTTAATCGCCTCCTTAAAATTTTGAAAACATAATTACTTAGTTCGTACATTGTTTTGTCGATTTTAAATGCAGAGATTGTATAGTAGATTTAACATAAATAAATTGATTGTAAACCAGTGCAGCATAGGTTACTGTAGTGAGGGAGATATTGCAGTGAGTAAATCCTCTCTTCTCTCCCTTTTCTTTTTTCTTTAGTTCTGCCATTTAAGAACAGGTTATACAGGCAAATCACAGAAGCTTACGGGAATGAGATTTGTTCCTTGTTAATAAAAGAATGGTTTGAGAATGTTAATGTTGTATGTTGCTGGAAAAGTTATTAATTGCTTCGATTGATCATTGCATATTTTACGGATCACTAGATGTTATGTTGCGAATATAAGAAGACATTTCTTGCGAATATTTAAGTAATAAAGTGAGTGACTACAGACTTATGTATATTAGACGTTTGCATAGTTTGCAACGGGAATTCCTTCACATACTGTTGAAGAGGATTAGGAAAATTTTGTTGGCTTAGTGGCATATGTGCTATGTTTTGTGCTAATTTAGCGTTGATGCTCTATGATTTTCAGCAATTAGTAATGTTGTATGCCTAGCAATAATTTTAAGTGATGACTTATTGATATAATAATTATGAAAAGAAGAAGATTATATAGGATAACATAGTTGTAGTTTATTGTTGAATTGATGTTCCAAATATAACCTCAGTTCAGTCACTACAGATGATTTGAATGACTGAACTACAATTGTTTTAATGAGCAAGTACACGCGTTATTAATTATTATGGTGGTTATATACGTTTTATTTTGGATGTATTCTCACGTTTGTTAGCCTCAGACTGTTGATTGAATTTTTAAGAAAATGTGGTATTTATTCATGTGATTCGACTCATTGTTATAACTCTGATGTTAATTACTGATTTTAGATAGAAGAAGTTGTTTTTACTAAGTTAGGAACTTATCTTATTATTGGCTATCTTATTTGAAAACGCAGAGTTTAGTTTTATTGAATTGTAGACAACTATTGGTGTGATTGCGTTAGATTATTAACATCGTAGAACATTCTTATTTCCCGAATTTAAAGCTTCATCAGAACTACTTGCTGCTACCAGTATCCTAGGATGTTATGGGCAAAATTTGAGCATGTTTCGTGAATTTGGTCGAATAGAGATGCATTCTTGAGGTGAAATTTTGAAACAGGCTGTCATATAAAGATTTATTATCGTTATATGAATTTTATTGTTGTCGTTTATAAACAAATATATTTAAGTTAGTTTTGCCATGTCATAATAAGGGAAGGTTTTAGTTGATTTTATTATAGTGTCATTATATTTGACGTAGGTGATAGAAATTGCTAATTAAGTTATGATAATGCGTTGTAATTATGAATAGTTTCTCTTTTGGAGAATATTCTTTTTGAAAAGCTTGTGCAATCCTACAAAAATAACTATTCATTAGTTTGTTGGAATATTTTATATATTTATATAATTTTGGTTTTAATGCTTGGAAACATGGGAAACGAATGGCATTCATTGTATCTGAATCACAGAGGGAGCAGCCAGCGACATTGTATCTATGCCAACTGTTGCTATCACCCCCCCCCCCTGCCCCACTGTGAGCAATCTTCATAAAACTATATATATTGCTTCTAAATTTTAATAATATAAAGAAACATTATGAAAGAAAGGTTGTTAAGAGGATAAATTTACAACCTTCTTTCAGTTTTAATGAAGAGAAATAAATTTAATGTCTAATCTTGAGAATAAATTATAAGTTGTATGGATGATTTAATGACATTGGCTTGGAAGAATTTAAAAATGATTTACTGACTAAACTTTTAGATCAGAGCTTCTGATGAAATTATTTGATAGTCATACCGTTACTGATAGAGTTAATAAAATGACATTAGTGCCGACTTTGATATTAAAGACCTGAATGGTTCACAGTTTTCACTAAAGGCAATGTTACAGTGGATAGATTACATTGTTATGTTATATAGAAGTTAAAGTTTATTTTGGAAACTATTTGAGTATGATATTATAGAATGAAAATCTGTACATGAAAAAGAAAATTGATTGAAGAACAAGGATTGGTTAATATTATAAAGAATTGTAACAGAGCACAACAGCTCATGTTTCATATTTTAGCTACACTGATTCAAGATTTTGGTATACGGTAGCTATACTTTTGGGCTGTTAGCTAAGAGAGTATTGACAATCCAGAACAGGACATTTTGGTAGAAAATTTTGTTATGAACACATGATAGTCATATTTGTGAATTAGAAAACTAATTTTGATTGAAGCCAGTATGAGAACAATTTCTTCAATCCTCAACTTTAGTGTGCAGACACTGATAATGATGAACACCTGTCTAGTTTATGTTTTGGTTGGTTCAATCTCATAATCACTTAGCATGATAAATAGAGTACTATAGGGATAGTCTTGGGCCTTTTATTTCATTGTGATAATTACTTCATAGTTATTCAGATTTTCTTTATATATTTGTTGGAGATAATATACCTTATTTTACTTTTACATTAATAGAGAAGTAGGAAGAGATTATGGATGCCTCGAGTTGTAGACATTTTGGTGACGGATGTTGGAAATTTTTTTTGCATTGAATAGTTATGTGTTGGATAATGATACAGACCTAGACAAAGAAAAATTCTATTATGCTGATATAGATTGACATTAAAGGCTCAAGGAAATTGTATTCTAAGATTTGGTTTCATGCACTGCGCTGTATGTTACCAAATGGACAGGCTAAGTTTCCCCATTAGTTTAGTACATTGATGTTTGTCTGCCAAAGTATTAGTGATGGATTGTTGATTTTGGATATTAAGGTTATGAAATCAGGATAAGAGTTGTTTCTTTAGAGATTATGAGATAGTATTTCATACATGGTGATGGATAAGGGATTCCATGGATGATTCCATCGACAAATACTTTAAGTGAAGCCTCTGGGAAACTTGGATCATGATGTTGGAGATGTAAGGCCATGGATTACATGAGGGAGCCGAGTTGTTGACAGAGTTATAGTAAAGTTGAAAGTATGATATTACAGTGTATTTTGTTTTTATTTGTCCTAGACTAATTATTTTGTTTATCCGATATTTGATCCCCAGGAATGAATTTCATTATGGACATTGTTGTTATGGAAAATAATTTTATCTTAAATTACTGGACATTGGATAGTGGTTTTCTAGCGATCCCTAATATTTTTTATTGCTAGAATTTTTTTATAATCATAATTGAGGCGATATTTGAATAGTTGTCATATCCTTGTGTATATTCATACACCATTAATTGGATTATTTAGATACATACATTACTTGGATTGTATTACAACCTGCTATATAAGGTTCATTTGTGATACTGGTTTAGATAGATTATTAACCTAGGTTGATAATAATAATTTTTATGACAATGAGACATTTTTATAAACAGTAGTTAATGAGAAATTTAGGACTTGTATTCTTATACCAGCAGAGGACCCAGCATTGCCTGGGATAATTACGCTTGTCAGGGAGCTGAAGGAAGACACGTGTACCTCCTTTGCCTCATCAAGAGAGACTGCCCTATCTATATCGTTTATTATATCCATTTCCTGTTCATTGTTAATAATTCTTGGAAACGAATGTTCCGTCATTGCATCATCATTTTATGTTCATTGTTATAATTCTATGAATAATTTTGTGCTCATTGCTATTGGTGAATTGCGCATTGAAACCATTGTTGATGCGAACACGACGGGCCTATTGTTGCACAAACTTTGCCTTGCATTGTTGATCATTGAGATATCTGTTGCTGGTTCGAGCGTAGGGTGAATTGCGTGTTGACACCATTGTTGATACCTATTGTTGCACAAACTTTGCCTTGCATTGTTGGTCATGAGATATTTCTCCTTTATATGCTCTGCCATAACCATGAATATCGATGTTTTTTATCAATAATTATTATTTTTTTCGAAATCTGAGGTGGACAGTGACCTTCCTCATGCTTTGAAGGTCAAGTATGCAAAATTTCATCAAAACCGGAATAAAACTGTAGATTTGCATAAGAAACAAACAAACAAGCATCATTCTTTATATATATAGAAAGATTGTTTCTTAGTATTTGGATAGTAAAATACGCAGGCCAATATTTTGGGGAAAAAGCATGACTCTTTCCGTAGATGAAAGATCGACATCGCAGAAGGATCCACAAGCAGTCACCCTGGAAGAAAGACGGAGATGTTCGATTTATCTGGACCACATCGATGAGGACAATCAGAAGGACCCCACCACATGGCCTCCTCAAGGAACGCCCCAAAACCACATCAAGGTCAATGAGACTACCGCCGCACAGGGAGGTGACTATAAGAGTGTGCGTCACAACTTGAAAATCAGGTGAACTGTGAATACTATTGCAAACTGTGAGTACTGTTGTCACAAATTCAGACTAATGCAATTTCACATAAGAGACAAGAATGTGTATAAGGTGCATAAATTACTAATAATCGGACTAATTCATCTAACATAAAGTACATGGGACAACCTTACAGACGCCAGTGATCTAGGAAGTGTAGTGTGAGCTCCAAGAACTATGAACTATGGATGTGAACTTTTAGATGTTAAGTAAGACAATGACGAGTTACATGGTTTGAGTGATCTTACCTGAATGTTAAAATATGTGCTGAAAAACAAAATGAGTTACAAAAGGTTAATGTTCAGAGTCATAATAAAGGTTAAACCACATTTTTCATATAGTCATTCAAATTGGAAATGTAAAATTCTAAGGAAAGTGACTTTCAAAACTTTAAGGACTGGACTGAACTCTAGAACTGCTGTTTTTCTTTCACATTCTTTCATAAATGAATGTTAACGAAATATTTGTGAAATTATGAAATCTAATTATGAAATTTAAAGTTACGAATTTAACAAATGATATTGCAAGCTATTTTAACTATATATGTTTACAATTAACAGTTATTGTTGAATACTGGTAGAAATAATCCACCATATAAGTTATGAGGAATTCAATGATTTTGATTATTTTACCTGATGCATATTATGTACTAAGGGTAATGGCCTGGGGAGAAAAGTAACCTGGCACTGAAGCATTGTCGACCCTGGTCAGGACGAATCGGACCCAACAGAGGAAAATATTGAGATCTCTTTTTCAAGCGAAATAGAGATATAAAATGATGGAGGCATTGTAAGGTCACACTTAATATATATGCAAATTGGCCAAGATATGGAAATAACATTCAGAATATTTAGATTCTAATTAACTAAAATAAATAAGTACTGTGCAGAATATATTCCTCAATGATCAGATCTGATCTTAATTTGTTAATATCAGCATGTTTATATTTAAAGAAGAGATTATTACTAATTCGGATATGTTTTAATAAAACTTTTTCTAAAAAGACCAAAGTTGAGATATATAAGTTTTTATTTAGTTTTCGGGATGAACGATTCCTATTAATTAGTTATGACCAGTTAGACATCTGTTTTTTTTTTTTTTTTTGTTTTTTTTTTAATAAAAGAGGAAGATACAATGACGCCGTCCGGGGACCGGTATGGTACAAAACCGACGAGTTAGGTCCCCGGGGGCTACTAGAAATAAATACAATAATGAAACATACAGTTAGTAGTGACGTGTGGAGGAAAAAACAATATTCAAATATAAAACAAAACAAAACAAAACAAAACGGGGCAGGCCCAAATGAAAACGGTGAAAAGGTACAAAAGCACTTAGAGTAATCGTTTTGAATACAAAACATTGATGAATGTAGACAAATAAAATTTAAATTAGTAATATAAAATAAAATTATGGGAGAAAAATACTAGAAAATATAAAAGTTTAAGACTATTTTCATAACCTAGATAATATTAGGATAAAAAAAAAAATTGATACAACTGGTGAGAATGCTGATTTAGCTGAATCCAGAAATTACTAAACAATTATAATAAACTTAAAAGATGTTGTTGACAAATATAAATTTTTTTAAAGCTTTTCTAAAGACATTATAAGTAGGTAAGATACGAATATCTAAGGGTAGCTGCGACCAATATTTGATGCCAATAAAAGAAATACATCTACCTAAATAGTTATTTTTGATTAAGGGTAAGCGAATATTACTGGCTATGCGGGTTGGATAAGTATGGAAATGTTGATGTAGTCTTATATTTAGAGAAGAAGATAGGGACAATTGAGAGTTAGTGGCTTTATAAATAAAAGAACATAATTGAATAGCATAGAGCTGATGAATAGTTGGTATGCGCAAAAGCGCAAAGTAATGAGAGACTGAAAAAGACAAATTAAGTTTCAATAGTGTACGTAGGAACCATTTCTGTAGTTTCAAGATTCTATTTAAATTATACGAGGTGGAGGATCCCCAGAAAATGATACCGTAGCAAAGTGAGGAGTGTATCAAGGAGTAGTAGAGGGTTAACAGAATATGGTTTGGAAGATATTGGAGTCTGGAGATCATCCCTTGATTTTTGTTTAATTTGGTTAACAAATTGTCAATAGGGAGGTCCCAAGTTAAATCAGGGGTTAAAATTAAGCCAAGATATTTAAAAGAATTAGTAGCAGAAATCAATTGATTGTCATAATAAACTAAGGGGTTATTAGGAACGTTACGTTTGTTACGTTGAAAAAAAAACATGAGTTTAGTTTTATCAGTATTGACAACTAAAGAATTCGCTTCATTCCAATTTTTCAGTTCGGATAAAGCCAAATTAAGTGAAGAAATTAATTGAGAAGTATTTAGGTTAGAGAATAAAAGAGTAACATCGTCAGCGTAAAGAATGGGGTTAGTTAAAGAAAAAACCGTTGGTAAATCGTTAATAAATAGATTAAAAAGCAAAGGGGAAAGAATAGAACCTTGCGACACGCCATGGCTTCTGTTTAGAGTTAAGGAAGATTTACCAGAAACAGCTAAAAAATAACGCCGATTAGTTAACAAATTAGAAAGCCAGGCCAAAGGTGGGCCATGTATATTATAAAAAAAAGACAATTTGTAAAGAAGTAAAGAAATAGGGATAGAGTCAAAGGCCTTAGAAAAATCGATGAAGATAGAAGCAACATATTTATTAGAAGACATTTCGGAAGAAGTAAATTCGATTAGATCGTAGCATGCAGTTTCGACATTTCGATTGGGAGTAAATCCATGTTGTGCAGGGTTAATAAGGTTATGAGAATAGACAAATTGGGATAAACGAATAAAAAAAAGCTTCTCGAAGATTTTTGCGAATACAGGTAGGGTTGAGATGGGACGATAATTTGAATACACATTAGGATCGCCTTTTTTAAAAATAGGAGTAATTTTTGTTAGCTTAAGAGTTGATGGATAAGAACCAGAGATTAATGAATGGTTGAAGATATAAGCTAATGGAGACGAGATACAATGTTTGATGGAGATTATGACATCAGAGCGTAACCCAAGGGGATCAGGGGCGGGAGAATATTTAAGTTGCGATATAACTTTATCGACTTCGTCTGATGAGGTGGGAGATACAAAGAAAGTATGAGAGTTACGAGAAACATTGAAAGGGTAATTTAAGTTGGTGTTGATAGAAGAAGGAGAAGGAGGAAGGAGAGCACACAAAAAATCTGTAAGAGAGGTAGTATCATGGTTATTAAATGATTGAGGCAAAACGTTAGAAGATGAAGGTCCTTTTAGCAGTTTATTTAGAATTTTCCATTTGGATTTATTAGAAGACATTTGTTTAAATAAGCGACCGTAATATTCCTGTTTCGATTTGTTTGCTAGGTATTTAATATTATTTGAGAGATCCTTAAAAGTTCTGGATAAAGATATCATCCGATTTCTCTTCTCCTTTGTGAGAAACAGGGTTGATGTCCATCTCCCCATGATCCAAGGCACTCAGAGAGCAAAAAGTAACTTTCCCGAATCCATTAGCATTCTTTGGAAGTTTATTACACATTTGAGAAAGCAGTGCAGCCCTATACAAACGAACCGACAGGATTGAATAAAGAAAAGGAAAAGGCCGAATTATTTTCTGGAATGTGTGGGAAGACACCCTAATTGCTTGAGCTATTAAGCCAGTGACCCAAGGGGTCTCGGGGACTCTTAAGATGTAGACAGACAGGTAGACGGGATGGAGTGGAAGGAGGCCCAAATAAACTCAGATTGACTCCTCTGAATGACCCCTCAGATTTAGCGTGTGACGTCACAAGGTGGTCACGTTATTCTTGGATGCTTCCAGCCTCCTTTTACTATGCAAACTCGAGAGGAGAAATAAAGTCTGTCGCAGTCTGTCGGAGTCTATTCATTAAAGATGAGGCGCGCATCATGATTAGACTAGCGGCTTCTAATTAGGCAGGCAGCATTCTTTTGTTCGTTCGATTTCGAGGTCTCTTTAATGAGTAAAACCATGCAGCGACCCTGCTTCAGCAATGACCCTTAAATATAAGTTTTCTATGCCCCGCTCATTCGCGATGCTCAGAAGTAAGAAAATGTTACGAAGGTAAAAAAGATTCCATTCCCGGACGGAAGCAAGATCCACAATGCAGACGTACGACCAGTCGATATCAGTGCAGGTATGCTTTGTTTCCATATGGCCAAAAATGCATATTCTTTTGATATGGTTGAATTTATAGGTAGATGGGATTAATTGTATTTTATTGGATTATCATCTTTATTAGGGCAATAAAAACTTGAGTCTAAGATATCCATTGATGTTCCCGGTGGTAAAGATAGATATCATTTTAATCTGAGGCAAGTCAAAAAAAAGCTAAACCAGGTCCCGGTATATCAACCAGTATATCCTGTTTTTCAGATTTTTCTTAGAATGGATAGTCTCTTAGAATGGATGTTGTATTGATTGAGTTATTATTTTACGAATTTGGAGTTATAATTTAACTTCTTGAGATTGTTCTGTTTACCTACAAGTGTAATTATCCTGCGTAAAGACGGGTACTCTGCTAGTATATAATAATAAATAAATAAATAAATAAATAATAAATAAATAAACAAGAAAATAAATAAATCATCATTATTCCTTTATTATTAGAATCTTTGGTGAGATGTAAGAAATTATTCCAAAACAGATAATAGGATAAATTTCTAGGGCGTGCAGCTGCTCAAGCTTTCCCTGAAAGGTGAAGGTATAGTCAAACCAGAAGATCTAGAGACCCAATTGGAATAAGCAATTTAAAAAACAGGGAAGGTAATTCTCAAACATGATTTCATATCATACTTACCCATCCAGGAATTATCACCCATAAATTTATTATTATTTTTATTAATCGATTATTCCACTCAAGGCTCTAGATCTTGCGGTTTGACTATACTCTCCCTTTTTTGTAGTAACTTCCTTTAGAGAAGTTATAGATAATGCATATTTAAATATATTAGAAATTTATAAAGATCTCAACTGATTTAGTGAGAGAGCAATCCTTGCTGCTAAACTGGTATTGTTAATATGAACAACTACATTCAGAACATGATTCCATGGTTTGTGACTGAATACAACTCTACTGAAATAGTTACATGTTGATGAGGGATGTTGAAGAGGCTGTACAACTCCCTGAACCCATTTATGAAGTACAGGGTGGTTAATAATGATAATTATAAGCTGGAGATTGTCTCCAAACACAGGTAATAATTTTTCAATCGAAAAATTATTACCTATGTTTGGGGACAATCTCCAGTTTATAATTATTACTAGATGTTACCTGCAGGCTTCGCACTGCCCATGACTTAGCCTGTCCTAGCTATATATTTATAGGAAATTCTTAAAATGGGAGTTTGAAACTGAAGGCTTCAGGATTGGTTTCATATCTTTTTCTCATGTATTAAAAACCTCTTTGTAGACAATATTTTTTGTCTTTTCTTCTGGCTGAAGGATAACCAGACTGTCAGGTGAACTTACTCTGGAACAGGCTACATGCAACTGGCCATGGAGAAAACAGTCACTTCTGAGGTTTACGCCGGCAATCTTGAGACTCTGCCCTTGTGTTTTTTTGATAGTCATGGCGTAACATACCTTTACAGGGAACCGTAAACGTTTAAACTGGAAATGATAGTCCAATGGAATCAGAGGAATACGTGGAATAAAAACAGTTTCTCCTTGTCCTACGCCTGTAAATAATGTAGCTTCTAATCATGTTTCTGCAAAGTCTTGACCTGTAACCTTGTACCATTACAAAGTCTAGGAGGGTTTAGGTTGCGGAGGAGCATTATAGGAGCACCAACTTTAAGGAAGAGGACGTGAGGTGATATTCCAGGTGGATCCAGAGTGTGAAGAAATTCGAATGGGTAATGAACAGCATCTTCCGTCTTTACAACTGAGTCCACTGATTCATATCTCGCCATTTTTGAAGGTAGTTGTTCCAACAAGGAAAGGTTAATACTGCTTGCAGAATCATTTGTTGGAGTCAGAATTGCTCTCTCCTGCAGCCATGTTGGACTCTTGCACTCATTATCATTTAAGCCCAGGTAAATCTTGTCGAGTAATGACTTCAAATCATGAACTAAATGACAGAGGCTTTGTGGAATTATGCATTTTCCGTCATTCTCCTCCAACAGTTTGCCGTCTCCTATTTGTAAGATTAAGGTAGAAAACTCGTCTTCTTTCAAATCGCCTTTCAAGTGAACCCTCATGTTAGAGCTCAAGGACTGGACTTCAATTTTTGGCTATAAATAGGATGACCTGAGGCACGCTTTCACTTCATCAGCGCGGATTCCTCCTGGTATTACAGGTAGGAATTATTGATTTAAGGAGTTTAAATAATTAGTTTAAATTTGAAATGAATTTTGTCTCCTTATAATGGGGAAAAATTGTGTAATAATAAA
>JAHWFO010057200.1:144310-162396 GCA_023313115.1 Rhysida immarginata
CCCGATCTCTCCGTCGTGCTCTCCGACGATCGGGAATTTCCGTGACAAGTGGCATCCTTGGAGAGGTCCAGCACCATTGTGAGCCTTGAAAAAGATTTTTTTCGAAATTTTCATTAAGAATTTTTACTGTATTAATTCTAAGCATTTTCATGTGTTTATTTTTAAGATATTGCAAAATTTAATTTAATTTTTTGAGATTGTTCTGTTTACATCCAAGTGTAATTATCCTGGGCAACGCCGGGTACCTTTGCTAGATTTATCCAAGGCAAAGTTTGTGCAATATACAATTCAATTCATAGAATTCCTGTTATTCAGGATTTTCTTAGAAAAGAGAATTCTTAGTATTTAACAATATCTTGAAAATCTCTAAAAATGATCAGTAAGTGGACATAATGAGTTAGCAGACTATTGAGAAAGAGTGAAAGACGATAGAGGAAGCACTCATTTAGGTCCGTGCTGTATTGAGCAAATGGTAAGCAAGTAAATAGAAGAATCGGCGACCGCTAGACTACACAAAGTGATAAATGGCCAAGTTTTGCTTCAAGACATCGAAAAAAGAAAGGGTATTTCAACAACATCATGTGTACATCTAAAGTAAGATTACGTGAGTAAAAAATTATTTAGAATACAAGGCATCCTTGGAGAGGCCCATCCATTGTGAGCCTTTAAAAAATTTTTTTACTGTAAATCAAGTCCAGGTATATCACCTAGAATGGATTTTTTCAGTGAAGAGGTAGATTCTTGTCTTTTGGAGTTTTCTTAGAATGGATAAACCCTTCGCTCTATATTGTAGTGATTGAATTATTATTTAGCCAATTTAGAGGTTTAATTTAGCTTTTTGAGGTTGTTCTGTTTACCTACAATCGTAATTATCCCGGGTAACGCCCTTCAGTGAAGAAAGTGAAGTAAAGAGATGTGGAATCGAAATCGTGCGTAAAAGAGTCATTGACTTCACAGTGCTACAGGAACAGGAGTCAAAGGTTAATAATTTAACCAATAATACTGAATCCCGTCCAGAGTTCAGTAATTCGTATAAACAGTTTTGGTTTATTTTCATTATCCGCCCATCGCGAGATGACTGACCATGCGACCTGCTATGGATGTACAATGGTGATATTGCATAATTGTTAATTTGCCAATTGTTAATCTACGAGGGGAGATGAAAAAGTAAGTTGCACTAACTCGCCGCAGGAGCGCACTGTGTGTCGCAATCTTGGGCAAAGCGGAGAAAGGGACATTAACTGCGCAGACGTTGGATAGGACGGTTGCTGTGGTTTCCCGTCGTGTTTTGTATGACTAGCGGGCTAAAAGCAATGGCACGTCAACTGGATATCCACTCCAAACTTGAGTTGCGAGCAGCAATCCGATTTCTATGGGCCAAACGGGTGAATTGCACGGACATTCATCGTGAAATCACTGCTGTATATGGAAATTGAGCGCCGGTGTGATTTTGTTGCACGATAACGCAACACCTCACAAGGCCCGCCAAACGTGCGAACTGCAGCAGCGATTAAAAGTGGGAGGTTTGGCAACATCCTCCATTACAGTCCCGACTTAGCACTATGAGACTTTCATCTTTTTGGTAAGCTGAAAACGGAACTCGGTGGACAACGATTTCGAAACGATGAGGAGGTGAAAGTGGCTGTCACCGTGTGGTTACAAAACGCTGGAGGAGATTTCTGTGCATCCGGAATCGAAAAGTCAGGTGATCGTTCGGATAAATGTTCAGGGTCTCAGGGGGACTATGCGGAAAAGTGAACCTACATTGCATGCTGCTATAGCCGTGTTGCTTTTGTATAGGTGGTGTAATAAATGGCCATACCGTGGAAGTGCAACTTACTTTTTGATCTCCACTCGTATATTGCTTTATTGAGGAGACCCACCGAAGAGTGTCTTATCTGGAGTAAAGAGTGTCTACCTGGAATTTCTACTAACCTACCAGTTTCTTACGGCTGTGACGGAAGTATCCCCAGACGAGTTCTTACTATTGGACGGAAATACTAATGTCAACCGAGGTAAGTAAGTGTTCACGACTTACGGGGGGAGGGGTGCAAGTGGGGAAATCCTCGAGGGAGGGGAGAGGATACATAACTAAACTAGGGGATTTGTTAGTGCTTAATAGGGACCGTCAACCCTAAACTATACTGTAAAGCTCTCTAAGTCCGGTCCGTAATCCAGACTTGTGTAGAAGCCATTACACCACAACGTCGTTCTCTTCGGTTGTAATTACAAAAAAACCCGCGACAGCCATTTTTCCGAATCATCATTTTACGCCCCACAACAATTCACCTTACCAGATGTTTGGTCAATTGATGCGTTTTCTGGGTAACTATCGATCCGTTCCATGATATGGCTTCTCGCTAGGCGACGTTTTCCTGGTTTCTTTACAGGCCTGGAAGACATCGCTCAAACGATTCCTTTCGTAGGAATTCTTTCCTGCGCTTTCACTTTTCAGAGCCCCGCAACATTCGCTGCGACAACGTCGCGAGTAGAGATACTAGATGAAAGGAAACGTTGCCTTTCATCTAGTTTCCCTAGTCGCGAGGGAAAAGCTACGCCCGGAGCCTTTTAGAAGAAAGGGATCAGTCGATGACCTCAACGCGACTTTTTACTTTTGCCAGCGCCGTTTTTGTCTTTTTTCTAGTTCCATCCCAAGGGACCAAAATAAAATAGAAGCCTCTATCTAACCTCGACTTCATCTCCTAGCAGCCGTATGACCTCTCTCGCGGGGAACACAACAATATGCTCGGATTATAAACTGTTCATTGTTATCCAACAATAGCACTAGAATAAACATTTGTCATTAATCTGCAAAGGTCGCTAGGTCTCGCTGGATGCGGTTGTAAAACCTAGGAGATCGTAGGTTAATTGTCACTGGCAGCGAAGTAGGAACTGGTAGCCCATTCACCTTAAAGAAGAAACGCAGGTGCAGGAACAGAAAACTGGCCCAGATGGGAGGGGGAAGGAAGAAGACCCGGATCAAAGCAGCCATTCTGGCCGCAATGAAGTAGCGCCGGATGTTAGGCAGGCCCAGGCCTCCTCCATCAAAAAGTATAAACAGCAGTTCCCCGCGAACAGGATGACGGACTGCTGCATACGCCCAAATACAGTCCACAACTGCACCATGCACTTTCTTCAAGAGCTGAGGAGATGGTAAGGCGAATAGGCATTTAGAAGTCAGTAGAGGCAAAATGTGTGTCTTGATGAACCTCGCCTTGACAAACATCGAGGTGGAAAAACGAAAGTTCTTGCCAAGGCGAGACAAACTCTTATCAATAACTTGCTACCAGTGACGAGAGTCCATATCAGGAAGAATGGAGAAGACGTATTCCAGCACTGTAATTTGCTCAAACAACGTTATTGTGAAGGATTGAAGATAGTCCACTGTCCACTTCCCAGTAGCGATGCCTTTAGACTTGACGAGATTGATGGAACTCTCTCGTCGAAGTACTAAAGAGATCGAAAGATTCTTTATAGATGCCCAGGGAATATGCATCAGATGCAAATAACACTACGTCATCAGCGTATGCCAGCGTACGGATGTTGATGGAAGCAGCTGGCAAATCATACCCCCGGACATCTAGGTGGCGATTAAGAAATTGTAAAAATGGCTCCAAATAGAATATATATAAAAGGTGAGAGATGGGACACCCCTGCCTAACGCCTTTGGACAGTTCGAAGAAAGGCGAATTGGAAACAATAATCGCCACGCATGATGTGGCAGAAGCATACAGTGCTGAGATAATCGTAGCAAATTTCGGAAGATGAAGATGGAGAAACACTCGGAAAAGAAACACGTAATTGACCTTGTCGAAGGGCTTTTCATGGTCAAGACTTAGGACAGCAAGAGTCTGACGGCGCACGTACGCTTCCTCCATAATACACTTGCTGGTAATGATGTTGTCGGGCATCCTGCCAGATGGAATGGAGCAGGATTGTCCCAGATCTAAGAACTCGTTGGCGAAGCATTTAAGCAGTTGTTTGAGCACACCAGTGAAGGACTTGTAATCTGTGTTGAGTAGAGTAATAGGCCTCCACTGGGTGACGAGTTCAGGATTTGATACCTTGGGGAGTAGGATGATTCTCCCCGGGTAAATTCCGACGTGATGGAGGAAGGGTCTTTGAGGATCGAGTTGAAAACTTGGACCAGGAAAGGCCCAAGAAGTTTCCAAGTCGCATTATAGAACGAATACGGGATGCCGTTTAATCCAGGGCTGGACTGATGACGGCCATCCATCGACAGAAACTTCTTGACTTCATCTTCAGAAAAGGGACGGGTAATTGACAGGTCAGCATCAGCATTGAAAGGTCTAAGTGTCTCGATCCATTTCATCGTGGCATCGGATGGAAAGACTGGGTGGCCAAAAATGATGAAAAATGAGAATGGAAAGCCAACAAGATGTCAGCGTCGGTTTCCACTGTCCCATTCTTCACCACCAAACGATGGCACCTCTTCTTGTTGGCGTGATGACTATGACAACATATTCGGGACGTAAGACGCCCAGGAAAGTTTGGCCCTGAGAGCTGCGCCAGTGGTCTTGCGGATCATTAGAGCGTTGATCTCGCTCTTCACCTGGCGGATGTCATCAGCATACTCCCCCTTCGGGATGGAACAGCGGTGGAGGCGCGGAATTTCTTGGAGCATGAGGAGATGGCGCCGATTGCGTCTAGCAGCATCACACCCAATCTTTCTAAAGAAAAGACGGAGGTTAGAAAGCCACGAAGCTAACGACGGAGGCAGGTTGTGAAGGTGTCTTTCCACAAACCGAACGAACATTCCCTTGTATTTATCGATGCCAAGCAGAGAAACGTTCAGAAACCAATTGTTCGAAGTAGAGCCTGCGGAGGAGGCTGGGAATGGAGGTTTCCAAGAACACTTGATGGCACTGTGGTCAGAAAAGGAGCATGGAATGACCTCGTGGAACCAGGGGCACCAGCGAAAGTGGCGTCTACTAGAAAAAGGTCCAACCTTGCAGACACAGAGGGCCCCTGGTGAAAGGTAGATCCACCTTGGTTGGAATTGGAAGAAGACGCCCACAGATCGAAAAGTGCATTCCGCTGGCAAAACTGGTAGACACATCCAGACGAAAAGATGTTGTTCTCATCCGGATGGCAATTGAAGTCCCCAACAACCACTGCAGGCAAGGACGAGCACAGGTAAGAGTCAAGGTCTTCAAAGAATATCCGTTTCTCTGCTGATAAACACGGAGCGTACATATTAAGCAATCGGAATTTGAGACCAGATAGCAGGAGGTCCAAAGAAATTACCCTGCACTTACAGTCAAAGACGCAGTTCGATACCACAATGGAAGGGTTGAAGATGATGGAGGCAACCCCATGCCCACGTGGCAAAGATGAGTTGATGAAGAACTGCGCAGATGGATATTGACTGCGAAAGCCAGGGAGGTTAGCAAGCTGTTGCGAAGCAGCAAGCTTCACCTCTTGAAGAAGGAGAATATCTGGCCTGTACAGGGCAACGAATGATGACAAAACCGATTGCTTGAAGGACGAACCAAAGAAACGAACGTTTTGAGAAAAGACCTTCACTGCGAATTTAAGCTGACGGAAGCTGACCTGTATCTCACGGTCGAGGGAGGAGGCTCAGATGTCTTCCGTCTAGAGGAGCGAGCAGGTCCCGAAGAGGAAGAGGGGCTGCGATGATGACGGTCTATGCAGCTATCTCCTTCAGAATCCCGTCCGTCTTGCTACGATGACGTCCGGCCTTTTCCTTAGGCGTCGCAAGAAGATCCCGCTGAACAGACGCTGATGGCTTGATGTCCCAGCAGAGGATGAAATTTTACCAGGCGTAGGCGCACAGACGATTCGAAGAAGCTGCGATGCCGATGAATGAGCAGGTGGAGGAAGAACAGGAAACTCCTGCATATCAAACACCGACTCGGAGCACAACGAATCGTCTAAGATGACTTCTGCAGAATGGCAGTCCTCCACCATCGGGGAAACATCAGGCAAAGGTGGACGGGAAGGAACAGTCTCTTGAACCACACGGTGCCGTCTTTGAATTCCCAGTGGCAGTCCCAGTTGAAGATGGCGGGGCCGTCTTCGAATTCCCAGTGGCAGTCCCACTTGAAGATGGTGGGGCCGTCTTCGAATTCCTTGGAGAAGGAGGAGGCGACGATGGTGGGGTCGCCTTCGACTTCCTCGGTGGAGAACGAGGCGAGGTTGCTCTGCTCGGCTCAGGTGACTTGGCCGGTGAATTCATCTTTGCTGGTTGCTGGGACGACATTACTCGAGGCTGTGGTGTTGGGGCTGCTGATGAAGCGTCTGACCTCTCCTGGCACTGGTGGAATTTGTGCACGGTCTTGTGGCAGGATTCACATTTCCGAAGGAGAGGACAGCACTGCCTCTGTCCCTTGTAAGACACGGAGACTTTAACTGCGCGCATTACAACAAACTTTGGAATGTCTTTATGAAGCTCCATGTAGATTACGATGTCGCCCGTCATCTGAAGAGTAGAATCCGGGTACAGGGGGTACGAGATTCTACGCACCACCCCATAGTCCGACATGTAGTCACGTAGATACTTCTCAGCCATCAGTGGCGATACGCCCCGGATAAGAACTGGAACATATCCGGGTTCGGCGTAACTCAGGTGGACGGTGGTTTGCCCAACCTTGATTAAGTCCGCAGCCACAATTCGGTCTGCAACATTCTCTTGCAGATAACAGGGGGGGGGGGCAAACACACTACACACTTCTCTCACACACTATAAGAAGATGGAGGAGCCTCATGACAGCATCTTAACTAAAGGAAGCGTGGAAAAGTAGTGAAGAAATTTTCAAAAGTTGACAACTTTATGCTCTTGGGGCAACAGACAAGAAGCACACGGCTAGCACGCGGTGACAATAGAAAGGCACACTTTAGAGCATGGTTATGTAAATTATAGAACAGCTTCAGAAGAAATGACAACAATCAATATGTTTCATAGACATTGTTGACAAAATCATATTAAGCTATCTAAAGAAAATTTATACAAAATTAATCTTATTAAATAACTTAAATTCTCAAATTCATAGGATCCTTGTATAAATATTGCAAAAGCCATTATTGACAACAGACATTAACAAAATTTTTATAAAGAAATCTTTATAAGCAAAATACTATCAAGTAAATTGGCTCTATTTTGCAAAAGAAAATATTTTACAACTAAACATTTATAAGAAAATGTCTACAAGTAAATAATTATAAGTAAATGTGTACACATTATTTAATTAATCAATCTAGCAGTTGAGATGCTTCAAAATCCACCCAAATTACAAATTGGGGAAAGAAAAAATATATATATGGTTTAAATGACAGACAGCCAAAAAGAAATAATAAAACAACTTCCATTTTACCTACTGTAAAATACAAAAAAAAATTAAGACTTTTAATAATATTGCCCGGGTAAAAAAAAAACTAAAGAAAATTAAATAATTCTAAATTATCAAGCTTTAAAATGCACCATAACTTTAATGGCTGCAAGTCAGATAATAAATTGAGGTTAATACGCTTCGTCAGAACCCGCCGTTTTCGATTGGTGGCGCCTCTCGTGATGGTCAATAAAAAGAATTGGCGTGAGCGGCTGCTAAAACCAAAGCAAAACATACGAGCATTGTCTCTTACATATCAATCATTAAATAATTATTTTAACGATTTGTTTTAGTTTATTTTATTCTAATAATGGAGGATACCTTGAAAATACTGAGAGTTGGTTTTAATGCAGTAAAATATAAAGCTGATTTTTTTAGTATAACATCAATAAAAAAGGGTAAAAAATTACTACGGAGCAACCATGTACACGATCTGTATGAGGTCCAATAAGGCAGCTTTAGTACATTTAAAGCTAAGTGTCTTCGAGAGACCAGCATAAGTAAACACTTTATGAAATAAGGATTGAGGTAACATATTTCATTTTTCAAAATAATGGCTTAATAATATTTATAGGATAAAAATGTGAAGGTGCCTTGCTAATGAAGATGGTATTTTCAAGGTTGATAATGAAAGAAATCTTGTTGAAGCCTATTGCAAATACAAAGCTGGTTTATCTAAAAAATGCAAGCATATTGCTGCTGTCATCCAAGCCATCAACACAGAACGAGTCAATTCCAAGACCACAATTCCACAACAAGGGCTTAAACCGGGTGGAATGAAAGAGGAATTATATGCAAAAGGTGAAACAATTGAAAATTTGTTTTCATTGCGGCAATCAAAAACAATTACAGTACACTGCTCAGCTTCTCTCCTCACGCCAAAAGCTTGTTCTCATTCTCATCAGAGGGCGCCAAACGTAGTTCAACCGCAGCGTATAGTTTATCATTTTATTTTCCACAAAAAAAAATGTGATGGGAGATTTATTCGAACATCACAAAATGAACAGGTGCCTCTTTACACATGTGAACATTAAAAAAATGCAAATGGCTACCGAGTCATGCTTTCCGTTCATGAGCAGCCAGGCATTTGCACATTTATGTATCAAACTATCTCATTGATATCATTATTCTTTACTGAAATGCTAACGGTTAAACTTATTGTAACTTAGCAGACACAAAAATGGCTTATCATAAGGAAGCAAGCGACGATGATCACAATATTGTTTCCTCAATAAGCGGTCACGACGAAGCTTACGAAGCTGCCAACAGCAAGCTGGAAGAAAGACCTACACTACCTTCTAGCGGCAGTTTATGAAAATGAGTCTATGAAGAGCTTTTGACCCCAAAGCTGAGCATGATCCACTTTATGAGCCCGATCCACTCTATGGGTCGCTACCCTACATCCTCATACCATATTCTTGTCATTCTTTTTTTTTTTTTTTACACAAAAAATCATGTATACATTTTTCTTATTTAAAAAAAATCAAATATTCATTGTGTGGTAGTTGAAATTCCTACACCCAAACATCAATACTCCCACGAGCGCGAAATTTTTACCTTCCTTACTTTTAAGTCCCTTGGAATTGGCCCTTTCTTGGTTTCCGGACTTGATCCGAGTTTGGTTTTTCCAAACAACAACAATAATTTATTTATTTATTTATTTATTAAATTCGGACAAAGGTCCCAGCATGGCTAATAGAGAAAAAATTCCAACAAAGGGGCATGCCCACCAAACAAACAAAAATAAACCATAAACCCAGACGGTCCAATTCCTTAAAAAAAGTTCCATATAACTAACATACGAGTTGCGTTCGAGTTCTAAGGTCTCCAAATTTTTTTCAGACAAATTACTTAACCCATAAAGTTGTAACTACTATTACTTCTCGACGCAATCACCGTGAAGTCGAACACGTTTTTCACAACAGCGGCGCCATGATTCCACGGCTGCTGAGAACTTTTCTTTAGGGGTATGTTTTGCCCACCGGTAAATCGTTGAAGCAATAGCAGCTCGCTTGGGAAACGAGCGGCCACGAAGAGTGTCCTTCATGATTGGAAAAAGCCAGAAATCGCTAGGAGCGAGGTCTGGTGAGTATGGAGCATGGGAAACCATCTCAAAGTTGTTATTTTGAAGAAATTGCTGAGTTAGGAGTGCCCGATGAGCAGAGGCGTTGTCTTGATGAAAAAGCAGTCGTCCAGTCTTGTTTGGCCGTTTCTCATGCAATGATGGAAGGAATTTTGTTCTCAAAACATTTTCGTATGAATTAGTTTTAACAGTTGTATCCTTTGGAACACAATGCATGAGGATTACGCCTTCGCTGTCCCAAAACATGGCCACCATAACTTTCTGAGCAGAGGCTCGAAAGGTTTTTGGGTGGCGGTGAATCAGTGTGTTTCCATTGTGAAGATTGGCGTTTCGTTTCGGGGTTAAAAAATGGAATCCACGTCTCATCCATCGTCACAACTGATGAAAAGAAAGCACCGGTTATTGCTGCATCACGTGTCAACTCTCCTGAGAAATTGCCACCCGCGCAGACTTGCGTTCGTCGGTCAGCATTCGTGGGACTCTCCTTGAAGAAACTTTCCGCAGTTTCAGCTCATCATGCAAAATGGACTCCACAGACCCCACGGAAATGCCAAGTTTAGAGGTAATATCACGCACACCTAAGTGACTGTCTTCCATAACAACTTGTTCCCGCGAGCAAGCATGGCTTCCATCCGGCCTTTTTTAAACTTTCGCACCCATGAACGCACATTTTTAACATTCATAACGCCTTCATCGCATATTTCACTCAATTGACGACGAATTTCGATGGGTGTTTCACCCAGTAAGTGCAGAAAACTAATTATTACACGTTGATCTTATAAACTAAACTTAGCCATTTTAAGTATATGAAACATCGTTCGCGGTAACGCGCACGGTATTTACGCCGTTCACGGAATAGTACTATCATCTATGTTAGTAAAGACGAAATATTTCCCTCAAAATTATAAAAGCATTCGGATCTTTCTACTTACTCTCACTGCAAAGAAAAATATTTGGTGAGCTTATAACTTGAACGCACCTCGTAATTGGATAGGGGAAGAGTCGTTAACAGAAAAATGAACGGATATATATCAAAGGACGAGACAACCTTCCTGGAATACAATAAATAATAGTTATTATTAAAAATAAAAAATAAATAAATAAATAAAATCAAAATAAAAGACTATCTTTTATCCATAACTTCAGAATAATTCTCTAATATTCTATTTGCTTTTAGAGAATATCCTTTTTGCTTTGATAAAGGATAGTCTCTATCCGAAATGTCAGCTTTTTATCTTGACTTTATTTATTATTTATTAATTATTTTTAATTATTATTTATTTATTTTTATTTTTAATTAATAACTATTATTAATGAAAAAATAGAATAGATTATTATTCCGACGACGACGATTTGGTACCAAAAAAAGAAACCTGGCAAATAAGAAATGGAGAATTCATAAGGCCGCGAAACAGCTTAGATATCCATTTGATACATAGGAAGTTAACACAGCTTTTTATATTTAACAGTCCCAACGTCCGACACTCTTCAGTATACGACTATTCGATACTGGATTGACCACGAGAAAGTCGGGAACAAAGCGCCATTGTATGCGTTTCAGTTTTTCATTATGACATTAAGAACAAGCATTCCAAAACACACAATGAAAAAGCCAACAAGACGTATTACGAAGGCACAGGCGCTTTGGTATTATGAAAGCACACAATTAAAGAGCCAACAGAGAAAGCCTCCTTGACTTTCCTCTTGTCTTACGGCCAGTTGCGTTCTGAGATTCTTTTTGGTGGATTTGGTGCGTACCGGTTACTTTTTTTAAGGATGTGCTCTGCCTGTTTTCACTCGATCACTGCTCACCTCTTTCCGTACTTTTCCGTGTTTTTTTTAATAAATGCGTATTCTTAGGGATCGTCTCTCTCCCTCCCGCCTTCCCTTCCCATCTACGTGCGTATTGCCCCAGCAAACGAAGTCGTCGTCGTCCGCATTTAAGCTTGGGAACTTTAGGGTGAGTTGTTTTAAGAATTTGAATTTATCTTTTCTTTTTTTTAGTTAGTCGAACCTTAGCTGTCTCAGTTCGGATTCACCGGACACTTTTTATAGTTGTTATGAACGGGGCCTGCGCGCAGTTTGCGCGTTAATTAGTTTTTTTTTATACGCTATTATTCAACTTGCATTTCTGTAGGTTTGTGTATCCGTCAAATCTTGTAAGCAATATTAAACCAACTTCCCGACAAGCTACAGAGCTGAAACTTGATACACACAGGACCGATGACAGTGCATGTTAAAAGAAACATTTTTTAAATCTGTTCACTGGTTCGTGTTCCAGCGGCACAAATTCATTTCAGTCGTCTCCCCATAAGTCGGAGGTTATAAGAATTGCTTAATTGTTCGACCAAACAATTAGTTTTACAAACATTTGCCACAACAAAGAATTCGTTATGACAAGGGTTAAATGTATCCGTTGTTTATTGTTGTAAAATTATGCTTTGTTTAGCCGTGATCATCGAGAGAGGCCTCTGCGATGAAACGTAATGCATTGTTACATCATCATAGATAATGCTAATTCAGGGCTTATTATTGGTTGAAATACGAATAATAGGAATTAAATTTCAATGCGGAGGCCTTCTCTCTCGGTGGTCACGGTTTAGCTCACTAATACGCTTTATTTAAGGCACAATATAGAAGGTATACGCAATCCGGCATTGTTGATCAATTTGGTGTTACACAACCACCACTGTCTTTAGATGTAGACAATGACAACCACCTATATTAACTGTCTCTTCAGACGAACATAATGCACTGCGGGTTTGATCAAAGATGGCGGAATGCGTATACCTTCTATATAGTGCCTTAGCTTTATTAGTGAATACGCTTTTATTTAGCTCGTGAATATTTTAGCACGTGATTACGCTTATTTTTAGCTCACTATTCTGTGTGTCACGGAGAATTTAGAGAGCGCATTGGAAATCTATACATATAATAAAAATGTAGAACCGTCGCTTCTGTGCATTGAAATATTTGCCTAAATCTGATTACGGGTGATGTAGGAAGTGTAACAGAATACAATAAGATCATTTAAAAAAAATTTCTCTGTCTGTTTATTTGTTTGAACACGCTAATCTCCAAAACTGCTTGACGAATCTTCATGGGGTTTTCACAGATAACTGGAGCGTAGCATGGAGCAACATATAGACTTTATTTCATCAAAATCAGAAAAAAAAGATATCTTAATTTAAAGTTTTAGGAGTGTACTCAGCCACAGCCTATAAAGATAAGGAAAGCCTGCCTAATCGCTCGCTGCTCTATTGTTGCAATGATGCGAAATTTTGAACAATAATCTTCTCGCCTTGCCACCTGGTACCGCTGATTATGAGCTCTCAACTTTGCTATGGATAGTTATTTACTATCTTATACGGATTAAACATATTTTGCCACATTTTCATATTGCATTGGAGTGTTTATTGACCGCCGGTTTACAGAAAAAAATTTCCGACCCACGACATCCTTATAACGACCCACACTAACTTTACTTGATACAGTCTAACTTCCTTATAACGAAATTATTGGCCGCTCTCCAAAACATTTGTTATACGGAAAATTTGTTATAAAAAAATATGGTTAATACTCATGATTATCTAGGTTAGGACCAAAGTAAAAATTCCTTATAGGGGAAAAAGTTGTTTGATTGCTCTGCTTCAAAACATACTGCATCAAGTGAACCCATATCCATAATTTTAAAGCTGCACTAGAGTCTATTCCGCAAGAGCAAAATAAGGATTATAAATTTCTCATTAGTGCAGATAAACGACCCGCTGTTGGACATCGCGGCAGGTACAATGCCCCTGCCACAAATGAAGTTGCAGCTTTTCTGGTTGATCAGGAATGCCAGCGTCGTGATGTGGTATTGCGCACTCGAAACGACTGTCTTCAACGCAATTATGAGACACATCACACTTACGAACACCCTTACTTTTTTGCCGTGGAGAAGATGGGTATAATTTTGGATTGTATCAAGTCAATCCTACCACAAAACGAAACATAAACATAAAATATCATCACAACAATTTCATGCTTACCTGCTGCAAATAAGACGAAATCGTTTTGTTAACTTGCAAATGTTTCGTGGACTGTTCAGCCAGTTTATCGTCGATATGTACGCCAAAATCGAGACCGAGCGCTTAGTGTACATATGCACCAATCTGAGGCGGTTACGCGTTGAAGATTATGTGCACTTGCGGAACGCTATGCAACAGGATGACAGCACGGAAAACTTACCCGATTAGTGATCCTTCCATCTAGTTTTAAAGGCGGCCCATGCTATATGCACGAGCGTACGCAAGACGCTTTCTGTTATGTCCAAAAATACGGAAGCCTTGATCTTTTTATTATATTCACAACGTATCCAAATTGGAACAAAATCACTCAAGAACTTTTTGCAGGACATGCATCGTATGATGGACTTGCTATAATAGCCAGAGTTTTCTACTTGATATTTAAGTTATTGATCAACCTGATAAGAAAAAAAGCGTTTTGGGGTCAGCTTTGTGCTTTATGTACAGCGTTGAGAGGGAAAAGCTTGTCCTTCCTCACGCACATATCCGCCTGTGACTAGAAAAAAAAATACGTCCCAACAATGTCGATAAGCTGATAAGTGCTGAATCGTAACGCAGATCCAACACTGCCCTTTTAAAGAAACACATTGTTCACGTCCTTGCAGAGCATAAAGCAGGAACTCTTCTTGCATGCAGGACGGCCGGTTTTCTGAAAAATATCCAAGAGCAGTGGTAAAGCCAACGATAAGGGGAGAAGATGGATACCCGTCCTGTCGTCGACGCTCACCTGAGCAAGATGGGTTTACAGCAACAATATGATGACATGGCCAAGAAATTATTTTGGACAATAGATGGGTCGCATCCTATTATTATCTAAAACACTTCAAGTTCACATTAACGTTGAAATGTGCAAAAGCGTTGAATCTATTAAATATTTTAGAATGTATGTGAACAAGGGCAGTGAACAAGCCAAATTTTCGTTGAAAAATGGAAACGACGAAGTCACAAGGTTTCAATCGGGCCGATGCATAAGCACTTCAGAGGCTGTATGGCGCATTTTTAGCTTCCTTATTCACGAAAGATACCCGCCTTTGATTCTTCTCGATGTTCACTTTGAAGGAGGACAACGAATATATTTTAACCATTAAAATGTTGCAAATCGGTTAGAAAACCCCAGACAAACAATTTTTCTGGCATAGTTCCGGCTTTGTAAAATCGATGATTTTGCGAGAAGTATGTTGAACTATGAAATACTGTCATACTGTATTTATGACAAGCAGCGAGGTGTCTTCAGTCGTTGAAGGCGTGGCAGAGCTGTAGATGTCGAGCACGTCATATTTAAAGAACACGCTATTGAAGAGTGTACACGGTTCATCCAAACAATGCCGAATGTTTCACCTTGCGCTTGGTTTTACATACAGTGCGGGGACCCAGTTATTTTGCCGATCTACGAACGTTTAACGGGAGTCGAATATCCTACTTATCGTGATGCTTGCCGAGAGCGACACTTACTTGATGATGAAAAGCATTGGCATGCCGCTCTGGCTGAATTATGCGTTAGTGACCGTCCACTTCGCTTGCGTCATTTATTTTCCGTTTTGCTGATATTTTGTGCCCTTTCTGATGCTGCAGTGTTGTGGCAAAGTTTTCACGATAAGCATGCGGAAGACTTTTCCAGGAATATTGGACAAAATACTGAAGACTAACTGAACGATAGATTGCGAAATAATGGTCTTAGTCAATGCTTGGTGACTATGTAAAATTTGGTCACGTCTATTGGAGGAAATCCTCTTCCCCAGTAGGGCTTGCCAGCGCCATTAGTAGGTGAACGCGTTTTGGTTGGTACACCGGGGTCGGAATTACGGGGGTGGGATTCAGAGCGGGCAACATATCTATGTGCTAAGTACGTAAGTAAAGGCGTGAAGTTCAGTATCCAGATTCATCAAAGCAAGATCTCCATTACTATCCTAATATCTCCAGTGGCATCGGATATGCGGGGGTGGCAGTCACTTGGTCCTTAGAACTATGGCAACATTTGACATGTGATATATCAGACGTTCGGAAATGATGAGAAAGGAAAGAAGATACGAGTGCTTTTACATTTTCTGCTTATTATGTTCTATAAAGTCAATTTCTTGATTAAAAAAAACTTGGGAAGAGGTAAAAAGTGCAAATAGAGTGATAAAATAGATGACCGCAGGATCTGCTACTTGCCTTATCCTACTCGAGAGGGAGGGGGCTTTAATTCTTTTTAATAAATGTCTAAATGTATTTCTGCTTCACTGCTAAAGCTCCTCCTTGAAATGTTTACAAGATTTTTTTCTTAATAGTTTCCCATTTCGCTTTAAACGTGTATATTTACCGGTGAGCTTAAGTTATGCCATGAGAATAAAAGAAGCACAAGGTCGGACGCTGCGTGTTCTGGCAACACCACCTAGACAGAAGGCCGGCGCACAGAAACGTCATACATTGTTTTAATTATACGTGGTGTTGGTTCTGGGCATGGGCATGGACCTTTGTGTCAGTTGTTCTACGTACGGCCAGCTCTATGTGGCTCTTTCCCGTATTAGTGAAGCAAATAAGCTCTCTGTTCATGTCCCCAATAATACAACTTTAAACATTGTTTACAAAGAAGCTTTATAGTAAATCAAAAATAAATTCTACGTGTACGAAGTCGCGGGCACAGCTAGTCTATCATAAAAAGGTACTAATATACATTCTGATACATTTCTATTGATATGATACATAAAAATTAATATTTTACCTTCTAACACGAAGGTAATAGAGCGCTATAGAAACCCAAACTCATAATTAGAACAAAAAATACTACAAATTAATTAAGTTCTTAACTAATTAATTACAATAAACAAACCATTCGTTGATATTAATACAAGTATATCTTTTTTAATTATAATACTAAGGCAGTGAACAATAAAGCCTTAAATTTGTATAATGCAAAGATTTATCATTATAGTCTATCTAATCTTAGTTTGCGCGAAATGTGATGGACATTTCAATTATTATGTAACGTTTAATGTTTGTTGTAACAATGTTCAACAATTGAAACGACCATCACATTTCGCGCAAACTAAGGCTGGACGGACTATAGATCTATGTAAGATAGGGCTGTCTCTTTAAGTTTTACTACTTCTACGCGCTACTGAAATGCGATACGCAGCACCATTTTCGTAAAAGGAACTTGCTGTCCTACGCAACCACCGTACAGGAAAACGGCGACGCTCGTGGCGTAAAAGGCTTTGCCATGGCAGGGAAACTGGAAATTTGTAGTACATATATCCTATTCCTTCCATGACAAAGGCTTGATAACCCCAATTAAATTGACTTCGAAGTTTATTTGGTCCGCTGGGTAATGCACATATTCCATGAAAATATCTTGACTATCTGTCACGGTCAGATATCTGGCGCAATGGAATTTTAAATAAGACACTCATTGTAAAAGCGTACGTGTAAACAGCATAAGTTAGTTTTATTTGTACTCCAATTGTAAATAAATAAACATGTTAACTGAATAAAGG
Source organism: Rhysida immarginata (assembly GCA_023313115.1). Classification (NCBI taxonomy): domain Eukaryota; kingdom Metazoa; phylum Arthropoda; class Chilopoda; order Scolopendromorpha; family Scolopendridae; genus Rhysida; species Rhysida immarginata. The sequence continues at coordinate 161,307 of JAHWFO010057200.1, forward strand.
GAACCAATAAAAAGACTACTTTGGAAACAAATTATAAGAAATTACAATATCATCCTTTAAATTAAAGGGTAACAAAAGAATTCAGAGATAAACTGAATTTCAACGTGCGGCCAAATAATCTCGACAAATAATTACAAATGATACTACAAACTGTAGGCACGTTTCAAGAGAAAATTTAAAGAACTCAACTACCGAGTAAATGAACGGTATCTCTATTCGATAAAGATTTTACGGAGTACGAAACTTATGTCAAATATAAATATTTCAAGAATTATTAAATAACTATTTAAATTATTGACACTTCGTCCTTTTCTTTTTAAAAGGGTAACAATAGTCCTTCTTGGGCAACGTGCGATAAAAACGTCAGTAAAAAAAATCATAATACAAAACTAACAACATTCGCACAAAGGAAAAAACAAAAACAAATACGTTTAGGAAAATACTTCCAACTAGTTAATCCTGGCTAGCAATTACAAACAGGCTGCGGAGAATTAAAAAATTATATTCTATCACCTGTTACAAAAATGGATGCCAGCTAACCAAAAGCCCTTATGACTATTATAATTAGAACCTTCAATTATGTAAAGAAAATTTGACACAGTCTGAGAGTTCAAAGTCTGAATTAAAATTTTATCACTAACAATTCAATAATCAGAGATTAGCTTATAGCTTCAAATCACCATTGCCGGGGTAAAGACCGTCTCTGCTACTAGAACGTAAAAAACACGAAGCATAGAAATTAGAATGCTAAACGATACTTCGTAATATGTTCGCAGAAATTTAAATGGGAAAACTAACACCAACAGAGTCAGAGTTGCCGGGCAGGAAAATATACTTACAGATGCAAACCCCGGGAGGATTCACACTGAAAAATTACAATAGAATAGTTCGTATTCCTTGATAGTTCAACGGCACTTAAAATAGCTGCCGCCTCTTTCACTTGCTTTCCCAACTCTGTCCCGTAAGTATGCATAGACGCTACGAGGAAAAATACCTGCGATTTTATATTTCGTCAGCTCCAAAATGTGTAGTCCTTCTTCGACGTGACCCCGCTCCAACCATGCATCTATTTCAATTCTCGTTAAGCTTC
>JAHWFO010057200.1:162406-194172 GCA_023313115.1 Rhysida immarginata
TCAGTTTCGGGCTTCTACGGCGCTTCGACATCCATTTTTGTAACACTATCCTTGTTTAGACCTTTGAGCATGGATAGGAAATCGCCAGTTGCTGGCGAGATGAAATCCGATATCTGAAATGGAGAATTCTCGTTCGTCTATCGAAAATAGAAATCCCCGCTTGACGTCGAACTGAGGAATCTACGCTCTGCTGACCTAGGTATGCTACCTCCAAAGGCAACTAGAAAAACAGGCCGGGGCACTGAAAAGTCACATCACCAAAATAGATCGAGCAGCAATCCAATTTATACTGTTTCAGCACCACCTAGACAGAAGGCCTGATAATGAAAACGTCATACATTGTTACATCATCATTAGTCGACCATTGTTAATTTTCAACCAATAATAAGCCCTGAATTTGGTCGACTAATGATGATGTAACAATGTATGACGTTTCTATTATCAGGCCTTTTGTCTAGGTGTTGACTCTCTTCAAAAAACGAGTAAACACTGATTGTTGAAATGCAAGATAGAAACAATGAAGGTTGGATTGTTGCTCGATCTACTTTGGTCATGTAATCCTTTAGTGCCCCGGCCTGTCTTTTTCGTCGGCTATGTCTACCTCCTCGCTGACGTCTCGCTGGTTTACAGTAGACAAAACTGCGATAAAGTTCCCATCAAATAACTTCATTAACGTTGGCTTTACACGTTGCTCACTACAAAAGTCTAAAAAATCATCAGAATGAAACTGATGGGACGTGGTCGAGATTGAAACGCTAATTACGTATTTATCTGAACTCGGGATTCGTAACATGAGAAGTAGACCGCACTTCATTATCTAATCCTTTTCCTTGATTTCCATTTGCCTACTTCAAACATCTCTGTTAACAGTCCTAGAATCTAGGAAATCAACTGCGATTTCTTGAAATTCCCTCTCATTTCTCTTTTAAGCATCATTTCCTCTTTGCTCAGCCTGCACAACCACGCCACTACAATTGTTGTGACGCTTATATCTAGACTTGTTAATATTAAGATCGAATGAAAGAATTTTATCCACGCGCGAATAATAGGAGGAACTACATTGCACAGCCTGCTGCACTTGCCAGTTCAGAGGGATGGTAGACATGTCAACAAGCCACATCTGACTGGTAGCTATCTCAGAAACATGCGACTGCAATGGAAAAACATTGAGTTGCTCTTCATAGATGAGATCTCAATGGTTCCCTACGAAATGCTATGAAACAGCTAAAAAATAGCGAAAGTCTATTTGGAGAAATCAACGTGCTACTCTTCGGTGACTTGACGCAATTGCCACCACTTAGAGGAAATCAAGTCTTCAATCAACTGGCTACATTTGCCCTCGCCACGAAATCATGGCGACTATTCACAATGATTGAGTTGAAATAGAATGTGCGACAACAAGGAGATGCCACATTCTCAAGTATCCTCAATACGCTACCAGTCGGAAAACTGATTTTCTGAGCATCTAGCGGTCTCACTGGGCAAAGTTAATAAGGCAGCAACTAGACAGTTTGCAATAGAGAAGGCTCTGCCCAACAAATCGGCAAGTAGACGATCATAACAAGGCAGTCCTACAACACTTCATGAGCCAAAATGCAGAAATATTCAAGATCTTAGCGCAGGAGATTTACCGGAAATATCGACTTAAAAACATATTACCAGCTGATATCAACAAAACTAGAGGCTTGCCAAAGGAGCTGGAGATATTTGTAGGAGCCAAAGTCATGCTGAGATCTAATATTGATCTTGCTAAAGGATTGGTCAACGGTGCAATAGGGAAAATTACGGAAATCATATGGCCACATTTCCGCAGAGCACAATTGTATGACGCAGACATTCCATCAGTTAAAATAGATTTCGGTGCAGATGGAATCCACATAATAAAACCAAAATATCAGTACAATTTCTAGCGAAGTACAGCTATAGCACTGCGGAAAGAAGAATGCTTCCACAAATAATAGCATGGGCCTCAACAGTTCATAAGATGCAAGGCAGCACCATAGACTACGCTGTAGTACATTTAGGTTCTAAGTTGTTTGCAGAAGGCCAGGCATAAGTAGCGCTTAGCAGAGTCAGATCTCTAGATGGTCTGCAAATTGATGAGCTGATTGCTCCAAGGTAACTGGAATTGAGCCTTGCAATACTGAGGCGTTAACTGAAATGGAGCGTATGAGAAGTTACCGTCCAGCAAACTTGTAGGTTACTCACTGCAAATTCTCTAAAGAATAAAGACATAATCGTATAAAATAATATAGTAAAAAAAAACTTTTTAAAGACACGCTTTTATTAAAATGTACTAAAAAGCAGAAAATATTTTTTAGTGTCAGAAAATGGTGTTTTTTTTATTTACTTATGTGTAACAGGAGAAAAAAATCAAAGCCTGGGCGCCGAACATCACAGCTGAATGTTAACAGATAATAATAATACTCAGAATACAGTAATGCCACTTCTTCCATGTGCATAGATACGTAATGTAAAATATGTTTTACAACATACGGATATAAGTTATACGGATAATCTTTGCAGCTTCTTCACTTCAGTGATTCGAAACCCTAGGTGTGTGGGGGGCGGACACTTATCCTTTCGCAGGACCTCGGAAAGAGATTGAGGAACAACACTTTCAAACCTCGTGCATTCGCGACTTCCTGCATCAACATGTACGTACGTCGCATTCGAGTTTCAAAGAGCAAACGCTTCATACATATTCTCGGCGCAATTACATCTGAAGTTCCCTTATACATGATATTAACGTGAGTTCAAGTTCTTCGATGGTTTTAATTGTGCTTTCTTCGATTGTTTTTCTTCAGTATTTTTCAAATTTCAAGTTGCTATCAAATAAGTTTATTCACCAATTTGCATCTCAAATTTGCAAGCAATAGCACATAAAAAATTAAAATTTCAAAAAATTTCATTCCCATGGCGCCCACGCTTTTATTTTTTTTCCTGTTACACATAAGTAATTAAAAAACACCATTTTCTGACCCCAAAAATTATTTTCTACTTTTTAGTACACTTTAATGAAAGCGTGTCTTTAAAAAGGTTTTTTTACTTTTTTATTTATAATTTATATCATTCTTAAAATACTAATGCCAAGATTCACACTGTTTCGCGCGTACATTTCAAATTCAATTCATATTGTTGCAAAGCTCGCACATTTAAATTGTTTCGTGTGACGAACTCGCATGTTCTCCTTTATTAGGAGCTTTAGCATAAAAGCTACTTATAAGAATACGCCCTTGGTCTGTACGTTTATCCGGCCGTCTGGCAGCCGTTTGCACGATAACTTGAAAAAGGATTAACCTTTTCAAATTCTGTTTTCAGAAATATGACCATCAGAGTCCTAGCTCGGCCGTATCAACTTTTCAGAATTTTTTGTAGACCCCTTCAAGTCGAATTCACGTGCTAAAACAGTGAATGTAAAGAATTCAAAGATACTGGCATGTCATTTAACAATCGATTCGTCAAGAAGGAATATATTGTTACTTTCTTTTTATCTTTTAAGCATTATTGACATCGGCGCGCGCACGTGAAATCGCTTTGTCGACGCACGATTGCTCAAGTGCTCATAATCTATAAGCTTATTAAGTAGCCGAAAAAATGGAGCTACTTATTGGTTTTATTTTATAGACGATTTGAATCACCCTTCATCATTTCTACTTATGTTAAGGTAGAGGGTTGAAATTTGGAATGTAGCTTACTATGGTCATGTGCACCGTCACTATTTAGTTTGGTTTTGATTAGCCCACAAAGGTCGGAGTTTTGGGGGTGAAAATTAGAGGGAACCAAAAGGTCCAAGTGTATTTATACATGTAAAGGAGTGAAATTCGGTATGCAGATTCCTTTAATCAAGATCTCCATTATATGAAGATTTATTTTCCCGAGGTATCCATGCCTTCCCGACTCGGTGGTGGTAATACATCGAAAAGATGGGGACTACATTGAAAAATAGTGTACCAACTCTGTAATGAAGGGGCTGTAAAAAAAATATTTCCGGTTTTCATTTGACTGACCCTCGTAAGTAGAATAAGAATGGAGCTACTTATTGGTTTTATAATGTCAGTCCGTCTCCTTCATAATTACGACATTTTTTTGAGGTAGAAGTTTCAAATTCGGAATGAAGCTTACTATGGGCATGTCCATTTGCACTGTTTTGTTGGGTTTTGATTTGTATACGGGGGTCGGAATTACGGGGGTGGGATTCAGGGAAGGCAACATATATCTATGTGCTATTTATGTACGTAAAGGCGTAAAATCCACTATCCAGATTCCTCTAGGCAAGATCTACATTACCATGAAGTTTAGGCCCAATTGTTCCAGTGGGATCGGATTTGCAGGGGTGGCAGTCACTTGGTCCTTATAACAATGGCAACATATGGCGTGTGATATATCAAAAGTTCAGAAATGATGAGAAAGGAAAGAAGATACGAGGTTTTTTTAATTTTTTTTCATATTACGCTCGAGAAAATCAATTTATTGATTACAAAAACTGGGGGAGAGCTTAAAGTCCAGATGAAGAGGTTAGAATTGATGATTTGCTTTATCCTACTTGGAAGGCGGGGGGGGGGGGGGAATCTTTTTAATAAACGCATAAATGTATTTCTGCTTCACTGCTAAAGCTCCTCCTCGGAATGTTTACAAGATTTTATTAGGAGCTTTAGCATAAAAGCTACCTAGAAGAATACGCCATTGGTCTGTACGTTTATCCGGCCGGTGGTCTGGCCGTCCGCCGTTTGCACGATAACTTGAAAACGAATTAACTTTTTCAAATTCCGTTTTCAGAAATATGACCATCAAAGTCTTACCTCGGCCGTATAAACTTTTCAGCATTTTTCGTGGACCCTTTCAAGTCGAATTCACGTGCTAAAACAGTGAGCGTAAAGAATACCGAGCTAATGGCATGTCATACACTGGCAGAAAAAAAAATCCCAATAGCACGAAGGACTTGTGCTAGATGAATGAAATTTGGATAGTATATTCAGCTATGGTATTTATTCAATTGATTCAAGTTACAAGGTTACAATTTATAGGGGGCGCCGCCAGCGCCACCCTATACATGGTGAAAAGCACGGACTCTAGTACCTGCTGTAGCGCCGCGCTGGTCTATGCAGGCCTGCACACGTGCACGCATACGGTCGTAGAGATGCCGAATGCCATTTTGTGTTATGGCATTCCATGCCTGTTGTACCTGGATGATCAGATCAGCGACAGTTGTTGCTGGTTGTGGAAGAGCCCTAACACGGCGTCCGACCATGTCCCAGACGTTTTCGATGGGCGACAGATCTGGTGATCGTGCTGGCTATGGTAGGATGTGGACACCCTGAAGGGTACATTGGGTTGCAGCGGCAGTGTAGGGTCGAGCGTTACCCTTTTGAACAGCCCCCCCGGCATACCACCCATGAATAGCAGCACAATGGGTTCAACAACCATCCGAATGTACACATTTGCCGTCATGGTGACTGGGATAACCACCAGAGAGTCCTGCTGCCATAGGAAATCTCTCCCCATACCAAAACGCCAGGGGTGGGGCCAGTATGCCGACGACGAATACAGCTCGGTAACAGGACTTCCCCACTCCTCCTCTTGACCCTTGTGCGACCATCACTCTGACCCAGACAGAAACGACTTTCATCCGTGAAGATCACAGACCTCCATTCTGCCCTCCAAGTCGCTCTGGCTTGACACCACTGAAGGCGTGCCGCACGGTTTTCAGGGGTAAGAGGCAAACATGCCACAGGGCGCCTGGAGTGGAGGTTCCTGGCCAGGAGACGGTTCCGAATTGTGCGTGGAGTGACGTTGGGTGCCACAGCAGCCCGAATGTGCGCTGCAGATGCTGTCCGATTTGCCATAGCCATCCTACAGATGCGCCGGTCAACCCTGTCTCCAGCGCCCAGGGGTCGTCCAGATCCTGGTCTCCTGATAATCTTGCTTTCCCTGGACCTTTGCTGCCAACAGTTGTACACAGTGGCAGCGTCTCGACCCATGCGTTCTGCAATAGCACGGAAGGAAAGTCCACTCTCTCGAAGGCCCACTACACGTCCTCGTTCGAATTGCGTTAACTGCCCATATTCACGTCGCAGTCGCCTTCGAGGCATGTTTTACGTACTCTATCACACACGTCCTCAAGTGTCTGAAGTGACACAGACGTGCGTCTGATCTCCTTTATATCTGTCATTGAAATGTCTCATTTGCATGTACAGGGTATCGCTGGTGGCGCCCCCTATAAGTTGTAACCTTGAAACTTTTGAAACCTAGATTTTGGGCAGAAACGCTGCATACATTTGTATACACCAGAAATCGTTGTCCTCACAAACAGAATGAATGGAAAAGTTCGTTTGAATTATGGTTTGGACGGAAACCGTCTATAAAACATTTAAAAATATTTGGCTCTATAGCTTATTTGCATATACCAAAGATGAAAAGAAATAAACTTGGTTCCCGAGCATCAGAGGGAATTTTAGTGGGATACGCAACAAAAACTAAAGGTTATCGTATCTGGCTCCAAAGACAAAATAAGGTAATAGAAAGTTTTCATGTTAAGATTGATAAAAAACAGAGAGGGGTAGATTGTATACTTTCAAACACTAAAAAATATAACTATACAAACTTTAGAAGTAGCGATTCTGAACCTGAAAGTGATGAGACTGAAACGAGTAGTCAGGGTCTTGAACCTAAAGAAGTTGGTGTAGATGATTTAGCTGAAGATTCTGATGACCCCGTTCCATTGAAAAAACTAACAGAGTTGGATATGAATAAATGGGAAAGAAAGGAAGTAATAATAACAATCCCGAACAGATGTATATTATTATCCTCCAACTGGAGAGAGGCTTAGATCACACACAGATGTGAGGAATTACTGTGAGAGACATAATATTAATTTTAAGGAGAATTTATTTAATTTTAAGCCAATTACTCAAGTAGTTAAGAATGAAAATGTTAATAATGCTGCTGTTCTTAAACAAAAATGGGATTATACTGATAGTTCTTTGTATACGGAAGAGAGCTATCATGTCGAAATACCTAAAAACTACCATGACAGTATGAGGTCAAAAGACAAAGATAAATGGAGTAAAGCTATTAAAGAGGAATTGGACATGATGTATAAACATGGGATCTGGTGGAACCTCCTGTAAAAGAGAATGTGATAGGTAATAAGTGGGTGTATTCCTTAAAAAAGGATGATCAAGGAAAAATTAAACGGTATAAGGCAAGACTGGTTGCTCAAGGATATAGGCAAAAACCTGGAATTGATTATGGCGAAATTTTTTCTCCAGTGGTGAATTTCTCATTAATCAGATTTTTGTTTTTCTGATAGCAATACTATCATGGGAACATGAGCAGATAGATGTACAGTCAGCATATTTTTATGGGGAATTGAATGAAACTATATACATGAAACAGCCGACTGGGTTTGAAGTAAAAGGTCAGGAGCATAAAGTTTGCCTGCTACATAAATCAATATATGGATTGCACCAAAGTGGGCGTAATTGGAATAACATGTTACATAATATGTTGATCAAATTAGAATTTAAAAACTTACAGTGGTGTAACTGTGTGTATTCATGGAATACACAGGCAATATCAGGTGTTTATGTAGATGATATAGTTATATTTGGGAAAAATAAAGCTATTGTTACCAAGATAATCTCTGACATCAAGCAGAGAATAGATATTAAAGAACTAGGTGAAACCAGGTATTTGCTTTGTGTAAATTTTGAAAAAATTAATGATGACATATTTCATCATCAGCACACACATATTCAAAAATTACAAGATCAGCTTAAAGATTTATCCAGAAATAATGCGAGTTTACCATTAAAAGTGGGAAGTGAAATACCACGGAAAGTAGAAGAGGCTGATATTATTGACAGATTTAATGAAAGCATACCCGTATAGATCATTGATAGGATGCCTATCATTTCTATCAAACGGCAGTAGGCCAGACATTTCTTTTGCAGTCAATATTCTATCACAATTTAACAACGGATATACATATAAGCAGTTGATCTTATTAATTATGTGTTCAACACAAAACATTATAAAATTAATCTATCAAAGTTAAATAAAGATGATTTGATTGGTTTCACTGATGCAAATTGGGGATCTGCTATGAATAACAGACATTCGAGTAGTGGTTACCTCGTGTTATTAGGTAATATACCGATTATGTGGAAAACCACCAAGCAGAAATGTATTGCACTGAGTACTATGGAGTCAGAGTTTATCTCATTAACCGAGTGTGTAAAAGAAATAACATGGTATAAACATATACTAGATGAAATTAATATTTACGACTCAAATATCCCAATATTGTTTTGTGATAACCAAGCTGCGATTTATTTTGTTAAAAACAGCCAAGAAAATAAGAAAACTAAACACATTGATTTTAGGTACAAATTTATAAGACAATACTTAAAGAAAAGGGAATTTGAATTGGAATATGTTAGAAGTAAAGATAATCTAGCAGATTTTCTGACTAAGCCCGTAAACAAAGAAAAATTAAATAGTATATGCTGTAAGTTATTTGTATGAATTTTGTTGTAATTATGTATTTTGTACGATGAGGCCGACTGTTGGTTGATTTATTAATAATAAAAAAATATTTTATTTAATCACTTTTTATAATATAGTTTCGTACAAAATTTGTTATTGTAAATAAATGTAAACTTATATTATTTGTTTATCAAAGTTAAAATGTGGACATCAACAATAGATGTTTTGGAAGGAGCAACATTAGAGTCTCATGAGCTTGTGACATGATAAGATTAAGCTTTGATCATTGTTGTTTTGTTTTTTTTTCTCTGCTCTTACTCTCTCTTGATAAGCAGGTATACATGTTGGTAATTTTTTTCCATGTGAAGTTAATACATGTGTTACATTATGTATCTTATAGATGAATTAAATGCAGACATTTCTTTATATTTATATACTGGTATATTTCCTTCTTAAACTTGAAACATCTCATAGGCAGTCAATGAGCAGTAAGCAAGATGGAAAGTTAAAATACTTAGCTTTAACACTCTGCTATTTATTTGGAAACAAGCTATTCATACTCCAACAGAAACAATGAAGGCTAGATTGTTGCTCAGACTATTGTGATCAGGTGACTTTTGAGTGTCCAGGCCTGTCTTTTTCGTTGGCTACGTATTAGACCCAGAGACGTTTGTAAAACGAGACCTGGCAATAGCTCAAAAATGTGTAATAGACTCGATTACTTTATCCGTGCTTTCGGATTCGAAGATGTGCTAATATTGACTCAGAGGGCGCTGCGTTAGTTTCGGTTTGAATGTTTTGGTTTGCTTTTTCAAGTCACGTGTGCTGCAACCGTCGAATTGACGGCGTCGATGAAATCAGACTTAACCGTATTTCTTAACTCTCTCTAGATTCAAGTGTACTTAAATCTCCCCGACGATTTAACCATAATTCGTCATCACACTATCGAACGCGGGACGACATTCAATGCACGAAAAGGAATGCTAGTAAATGGATATGACAGATAAAAGTATCGAGGTAAACTTTGTACTTTCGTATCGCCGATAGTTGTTTTTGTCAATTCCATTTTTGAGCAGAGCAGTTTTTTTGTGTATTGAATGTCGTCCCGCGTTCGATATGTGACGCTAAATTATGCCGAAATTGCCGGGGAGAAAAAAAAATATGTCGTTTTTTAATATTATTGTGTATCAGGAATAAGAAAGGAAAGGAAAGAAGTGAACGGGAGACGTTTGGGTTTAGTAGTATGACATTATATAATAACAATTCGTTAATGCACGTTGATGTCACGTACGAGTTGTCTTTGTAGATGTGCTAACATTGAACCAGATGGCGTGACGATCGAAGTTTGCATGGGAAACTGAAGGTTTGAATTGTAAACTGAATTCTACACGAATTTCTCATTACATACGTTTGAATCAGGGTCTATGGAAGTAAAATAACTGGGAAAATGACTTTACTTCTATAGACCCTGGTTTGAATGGGAAAATGAGAAAATGCCAGGTCTCCTTATTTTAACGGTCTCTGATTAGACCCAAACAATACCGCTCTTACCATAATGAGGAAGTAAAATAAAAAAGAATTCTTCCTTGCCGATTTTTCATGCACTCCAGAACAATATAGCTCTAAGAATATTTTGCACAAAAAAAACGATTCTTGCATTGATAAAATTACCTTTAGCTAAGAACGCTGTAGTTAGGGCCTAATATTGATGACGTTTCCATCGTTTGTTGTGAGGCCTGTAGTTTACAAGGTGATGGCATATCTCGTGGATATGAATTAGAAACTGGATCGCTCACGCCTATGGGCTGAACGTTGAGGATGCGTAACCAAAAAGATAATCGGAAGTCCTGGGTCCAGGCACTAGTACACGATAAGAACGGGGAGAATTCTTTCAGCAGCTGTATTTCATAGGCTTGGCTGACGAGAGGAGTATCAAGAAATTCATCTGTCTCAATTTGCTAACGAGAGAAAGACTAAGAAAATATTGAATAAATATACTTGAAATAACATATAACAGGAAATTTATCTTTTTATTTTAGTAAAACTCTTGCGTGTATTTATTTATTTATCTGTGATTCTATCTCCTCCTAGACGGTTTGAGCTAGCGACTTGAAATTTTCAGGGCAGGCTTATCAATAAAGGACCTGCTCTATCGCCAAAAATCAGCCCCCTACGACCCCCCATAATTTGTATAATTTGTATAATTCGTAACGTTTATTCTACTACATGATGGGTTATGGATATTAATTAATTTCTAATTAATATCCATGGTACGGTATGCGAAATTTTTTTTTCACAGATCGGTCTATCGCTGTATCGAAAATAATACATTGAAAACAATTGCTGTGGATGATTTAATTTTTCAAATTATCTCTTAAAATTAATTTCATGAATACATTTTATAATACATAACCAAATTCATGTAAAATTGTAAATTACAAGTGAGAAATTTTTTTTAAATCAAGTTTTTAATTTTTCAATTAACTCATAATGATCTAAACATTAAATTTTTAAAATTAATTATGACTGGTTTTTAATAAAAATATTATCACCTTTGGAGTTAAAAATAATTTTAAGTATATTAACACAATTAATTATAAGAGTTGTTTTAAAATTTTAATTTATTATTCATATAATAACATTAAAAATATGTAAACTGCAGAGATATTTTCAGTTGATTTTACCATAAATAAAACATTGAAATGATTTGAGAATTTATTTACATTATTTTTTATCCATTGTAATATATTTTTAAAAAAAATCATTTTAGAGTTGTATGGTTGAAAAATTAAAAGGCAAGTTCGGCTCATTTTTGAAATTACATTTTTAGTAGAAACACTACTGTTGTACCCATAAATAAACAGGCACAACAGTAATGTTTCCATTAAAAATGTAATTTCATAATTGAGTCGAACTTGCCTTTTAATTTCTCAACCATACAACTCTAAAAATGATTAAAAAATATTATAATGGTAAAAGATAATGTAAATAATTCTCAGATCATTCCAATGATGAGGATTTTATTTTCACATTTCTCTTTTGATTTATATAATTTTACAATAAGAACAAAATGAGTCAAACTTGCCTTTTAAGTTTTCAACCATACGACACTAAAAATTATTTTAAAAATATTGTAAAGGATAAAAAATAATGTATATAAATCTCAAATCATTTCCATGATGAGGATTTTATTTTCAAATTTCTACTTTGATTCATATAATTTTACAGTAAGAACAAAATGAAATGAAAATAAAAATTTGAAATATTTTTCAGCTCGTTTCACTCCACATTATTTCAACTAATTATTAAAAAATTATATAATAAAATGATTTTTTTTATTTATTAGAGAAGGTAAGCTCTGTATACTAAATAATATCAAAAGAATATACTTTCTTTATGCTGCTGAGATCAGCTGAGATCATCGATCTCAATACAAAACTGTTTTGTATTGAGAACGATGGATGAGATCCGTCCCTGAATTTATCGGTTTTATTGCCTGGCTGCTAGGCAATTTTGGTTACGGATTCCTCCCATAGGCGTGAGCGATCCAGTTTCTAATTCATATCCATGGCATAACTCGACTCTTCGATAGAGATCCTGAATAAATAATTCTCAATGATGTATATTAAAGTTAGACCCCGAAACTTACCGCCATACTTGAAGCCAATTGGAATATTGGGAAGCTCCGCCTCCCAAAACCCTCATGGCCGAAAGTGAGTGAAGATGATACAAAACACATTGTAAATATGATGGTAAATGATTAATAATTCCTTCTCACTCCGATCACGGAGTGATAAGTTTATCGTTTTGTTAATTTTATTTTAAAGGACAACTCTGCGGTCATATACAACTTTATTTAAATCGAAAGTCTAACCTATTAATAACATCGTTGCATTTAAAAAAAAAAATAATTCGAACTCTAAATGTTTGAAAAAATGAAAATAATGAGCGGGATTTGGGTGAGGCCGTGACGTACTTGGAGTCAAACAGAATAACAATGTAATCCGAATAACAATGTGGACCGAAAAACAATGTAACTTTTCATTGTTTCCATCTTGGTCAGGTGACTTTTTCGCCTCAGGGCCTTTCTTAATATGGACAGGTGACTTTTCCGCGTCTGGGCCTGTCTTTTTCGTTGGCCTACTTTGACTTAAACTACGTCACTTCCAGAAAAAAATGGCCAGCTGAAGAGGAGGGGCTAAGCGCCGTTTTTCACTTTTCAAAGCAGTTTTTATATTGAAATTATGGACCAAATATAAAAATTTAAACGGGAATGTATTATATTTATATCAAAGAATGATATTCTGTAAAATAATTGTAATCGATTTTTTGCGTAGAGTTGTCCTTTACGTATTTTATTATATTCGTTTGTATTTTATGTACAGTATTTTATATTTTATAAGCAAGTTTCGATTATGGTTTCAATTTCAATTTCGATCGATCATTTTTCAGTTAAGTTTTTTCATTTTAGTATTTTTGATTTATGCTTCAGGAAAGTGATTCCTGATCCTTTTTCGTGTCTATTTGTACAGTTGTACGCGGACCTGGTTTTGAATTAATTATTCCTTGGGCCCAAAATCGTCAAAAGCAAAGCAGCCAGGCAGCTAACTATTCCACGGCTTACTCCTGCCCAAAACTGTCATGGTTTCACTTTGGTGGCGATGTTAACAAACAATAGGATCGGAATATAACTTTAATATTATTGACGTTTTATCTGAAACCGAAACTGGAATAACTGCGCATGAGCAGGGCTTCCAAAAAGCTTCCGTTTCCTGCCTTGAAATGTACAAACACTACTACACATCCGGTTGAAAACGGAAGCTTTTTGGACGCCCTGAATCCAATTACTCCAGTTTCGGTTTCAATACGTTACTGGTAATTACATATACAGGATCCCTACTCTTCAGCAAATATAGCAGATCAACAATGGAGTTCGCATGTGTGCACAGATCAGAGGATTAAAAATCATGATGCAACGGAATAAACGAAATATGAATCATGGTCGAACAAGAATCATCGTGCAATGGTGGCGCCATCCGATTGCAAAAACTGTCAGTGGGCAAACAAACAACAAACAGAAAATGAATTTTATATATTAGATGAGCACTTGAGCAATCGTGCATCGACAAAGCGATTTCACGTGCGAGCGCCGATGTCAGTAATGCTTAAAAGATGAACAGAAAGTAACAATGTATTCCTTCTTGATAAATCGATTCTTATACACTGGCGGAAAAAAAATCCCATCACCACGAAGGACTTGCGTTAGATGAATGAAATTTGGACAGTATATTCAGCTATGGTATTTATTCAATTGATTCAAGTTTCAAGGTTACAACTTATAGGGGGCGCCATCAGCGCTACCCTGTACATGCAAATGAGACATTTCAATGACAGATATAAAGGAGATCACATCTTAACTGCCAACAGAATTTTTTTTTTCACTCCATATGGAGTGGAACAATTTTTAAAAAAAAAAAAAAAAAAAAAAAACTATATATGATTGAAAAAAATATTTTTTTTTTTGTATGCAAGGAAATATTTTTTATGTGCGAGAAATTTTTTCTTTTCGTTTGCGAGAATTTTTTTTTTTGTTTGCGAGAAAAAATTTATTTTATTTTTTATATAATTTTTTTTTATTTTTTTTTTTTGAGTGGTAGGAATTATTTCTTTAACATCTAAAATACCAAGAGCATTTTTTAACTCCCCATGCATCTACACAATTTTATTTCATTCTAAATCATGTGTGTTTTACTTTTTAAAAAACTTACATGATACAAATGAAAAAAAAAATTTCTTGTTTGTATTAAATACCGTAGAAGATCTACTTATTTGCACATAAATTATACAAGGCTTTTTGATTTTTAAATTCTGTTAAGTTTAAATGAATGAATGCATTTCCACACATCAGAAAGGAATGAACATCTAATAAACTCTGTGCATCATTTTTGTGGGAACAGATTTCAGTAAATGAAAAGTGGATGGCGGCGATAGAAAACAGTAAAGGAAAGGATTTTTATTAAAAACATTAAGTGTAGAGAGATACCAAGAGAAAGAGAGACTGATCACACAGTTCATGAATGGAGTCTATCAAGATGTACCTTTTATATCTTCGTGGATTGCTTAGAGTTGTAATTCTGTCCAAAAGCATATTTATTACCACAGTGAGAAGGAAACATTCATTGTTCTAGTAAACAGATATTATAATTCAAACATTCATTTACCATAATTCTACACATCTTTAATGACAATGTGTATTTTTAGATGAATGTTTTTTGTAAAAAAGCAACTCAGTGCAAAAGAAAAGAGTTTGCAGATGTATGAAGCGAAATGAATTGAGTGTGCATTTTTAATGAATTCAATAATTTTACCATGTGTTCAACTTGTAAGAAACAAACGCAGACTTGATGCATTAAAACCAAATAAAACTTTCATTTCAGATTATCAAGAAGAATGAAATGATCTGTTGAGAATGCTGCAGCATGTCTGTCTGTATAAAATCCTATGGGGTGTGTATATGAATGAATGAAAAAGGGGAGAAAAAAATCTTACAAATTGATGAAAGAGAAATGGCTTATGTGAGTATAAGTCAAGGGGAGTAAAGGGGTATAGGCTTTGTATTACATGTATGATAGACAAATATGTATGGTACACAAATATGTCAAATAAAGTGAATTATAAAAAAATTCTTAAAAGCCAAAGAATTTTTTATTACAGAAATGAATGACAACCGAACAGGGCCGGCTCTAGCAATTTTACCGCCCCGTGGAGAATGCAATTTTACCACCCCGTGCAGAATGCAATTTTACCCTTGCCGTTGCCATCCCTAAACATTAACGTTGCTTGCCGTCTCCAAAAGTTTGCCGCCCTGTGGAAGTGTACCACTTGCACCTATGGTAGAGCCAGTCCTGCAACCGAAATTCTTATGAATGACTATTTAAAGGACAACTCTACGGTCACATACAACTTTACTTAAATCGAAAGACTAACCTATTAATAACATCATAGCATATTTAATTTTTTTTAATTCGAATCCTAAATGTGTGAAAAACGAAAATTCCGAGCGCAATTTGAAATGGGGGGCATCCATCTTGGGTGGAGGCATGACGTAGTGCGAGGATTGCTCTCAGCAAGCTTTGCAGTGAAGCTTTAACATTCACTATATATCTACATTCACTCAGTACTGCGTTCACTACAATTTTCACAATGTTTGGACATGAAAGCAGCGATTCAGATATTAGTTTTAAGACTTACGAAGATATGGAGGCTTATTTTAACAACTATCTATATAATGAATTGGACAACGATTTGGAGAACCTTGTGGGTGATTTGGATGGTTTAGGCGTGAAACCATATAGTTTAGAACCGCGATCACCCGCCATTAGACGAGGAATACAGTGTCGCCGAATCGACGGAAATGTATCACTCACAACAAATTGTCAAGTATATTTAATACGTATGTTATTTAAATGTGAACAATTTCATGATATTAATTTTTAAGTTAGGTTTCAGTGCACAATATGTGAAGATATGCCGACATCGTAAGTGCGAACGTATGCTGTCGTGATTAAGCCGTGATCGATCAGCATATGCCCAGTGGTTCGGAGTGCATCACCGAAAATTCCATCTTTTCAAAAATCTACATGGATTACGATATACCAACAAACTAATTTCTCCATTAGATTTGGGTGCACCTGGAAAGAAATAAAAGAAAACTTCTTCCCCGTTGCGTTGTGACAGCCATTCGAAAAATGTTTCCTTCACAAGAACACTGTGGTTTCAAATACTGTAAAATTTTATTAAAACTAATTAAAATTCTCTCAAGCAATTTTCTTTGTTTATTTGATTCATAACTAAAATTTATGGAAAATCGAACTAAATTTCAGGTTATCAAATGTATTTTGTTACACTGATATATTTTAATTTACAATCATCACTAAATATAAACTATATCAACCAGTTTAAAAGACAAATGTATTAGCTTCTAACATTAAACAAGAATTTGCTACTGTTAGCACCATTTACTTATTTAACTAGATTATCTAATATAATTTTAATGGGGTTTTAGCACCATATAACTAGTCCCCCCTCCCCTTTTCTGTTTGCGAATTTTAACCAAAAAAGTGGCTTCAAATCATAATCAATTGGCAGTCCCCCCCCCTCCCCTTTCTATTTCTGGTTGGCTTCCATAAATGCTTCAATGAACAAAATAATTCCCCTTGACGAAGTAGGAGGAGCTCTGAGTTCGTCTATTGTTTGAAAAATTGAATTTCTTGAATGTAGTATTTAGAAATGAAAACGAGCTCTATGTTCTTACGTTTCTCATCATTTTCAATCAAATGTGGCTATCTGAACACTTCAAAACGTGTAGTTGCATTTTGTCCGGTTGCGTTTTATCCGGATACTTCTTTAGTTACATAGCCTTGCGCAAATAGATAGTGAGCTTAATTAATACCTACGTACATTAATAAGACAGGATCAATAACAAAACGAAACTTTTCAAAGTGAGCGGAGCAGCGTCGACTAGTTCGCGGTCGGAAGCCAGTTATCTCTTCGATCGAAAATTATCCATTTCTTCCTAATTCTTACTTAGGAAATTGAAGAAATGATAAATTATTATCACTACCTCTATTCTTAAAGCCAAATACTAGATAAGAATGAGGTGTGACGAATATGCGATTTATAAATTTAGGCAAAAAAATATTTAGGTCTACTTAGTGATAAAATATCAGGAGACGTTAGAGGAAAGAGAGAGATAGAGAGAGAGAGAGAGAGAAAGCTAATTTGTAATGCTGGAGCGGTAAAATCCATGTCAACACAGTGAATTAGAGAAATAATTAGCATTAATTGTTTGAAAGCTTCCATAGTATAATTTTTTAATAAAAAAACTAAAAAAAATTTCAAAATTCATTCTGTGTCATTCATGTAACGTCTCATTTTTGAAAATCATCCATTCGTGACTTCGCTTTAAAAGCTACACACATTTCAATAAATATTCATTTACATAGAGTACATTAAATGAATTAAAATGTCCAAAATAATTATTATACAATAAAAGGAGTGGTTTGATAATATTTCAATAACATGTGAATCACCTTTTTTAATCCCCTCCTTCATTAGAACTTACATTCGTGCCTTTCATATATTTATTTTATTTTAATTTTATTTTATTTTCATTCAAAAAGGAGATTCACGTTTATGTTATTATAACCAAAGTAATATTTGGAAACTCTTTCTAATTTTTTTTACTTAAAAAAATCACGCTGTGGAAGCTTACAAACAACTGGGATTAGCATTAAAACATTAAATCGACCCCAGCAGCTAACCTCGTACTACGTCACTTCCGGAAAAATAATGGCCGGCGCGAGGGGAATGCAAACGCGCTATTTTTCACTTTTCAAAGCATTTTTTATATAGAAATTATGGACCAAAATTAAAAATTTCAACGGAATCGTGTTATATTTATATCAAAAATTGATATTCTGTAAAAAAATTATAATCGAATTTTTGCGTAGAGTTGTCCTTTAAACATGATATTTGTAAGGTAACCACAGATAATGAGCAATTGTAGAAGGTTTTTTTCTAAAATACAAGCAAGAGCACTTTTATCTTGTTTATTTATTCAGATGGAGAACGACAAAGCTGTCATTCCTTTCTTTCAGGGAAACACTCTTCAAAGCTTATCACAGGAAATTTCATGTTGTGATCATTTAAAC
Organism: Rhysida immarginata; assembly: GCA_023313115.1. Taxonomy (NCBI): domain Eukaryota; kingdom Metazoa; phylum Arthropoda; class Chilopoda; order Scolopendromorpha; family Scolopendridae; genus Rhysida; species Rhysida immarginata. The sequence goes on from JAHWFO010057200.1 coordinate 180,610, forward strand.
TGGTGTTTTCTGTGGAAAATAGAAAAATTTGTCAAAAAGTGTGAATGAAACTAGACATTTACACATTTTGTTGGTTCACTGGCAATAAGCAATATTGAAGCAAGATCATATATCTGCAAAGTCCTGATTAAAACATATAGACTGCCTGGATAATTTCTCTATATTTGAAACATGCATAGTGAATTCACAGTAAGCACATGACTCTTTAAACAATATTTGTAAAGTTACCACTGAACATAGACAAAACTTTGATACTGTACAAGGAATGCTGTCAAAACAAGAGCAGAGAAACAACAAAGTAACTATTCCCTCGTTTCAGGAAAACATTCTTCTGGTTTATGACAGAAAAATAAATGCAGAGATCATTTTTAAAACATACATCAATGTATCCATAAGAAATATTAAACAAGTCCACATAATCATAAACTCCTGATTAAAGCTTGGATAATGTATGTGAAAATATCTCCATTTTTTTAAAATGTCATGAAAATGCTTAGTGAATACTTAGTAAGTACTTGTTCAGTGTACCTGTATACAGCAGACAATGTTGATCAGATTTTAAAATTGTTCAATTTAACTGAATTTTATCTAATTAAAAAATATACCCTTAAATGTTTCAAAAGGTTTCACAAACTCTTTGAGAGTTGAAATTCTTCTGTATGACCCCTAAAACATAATACATGTACTTGTAAGTTGACACAAACCCTGACAATGTAAAAGGAAGGTTGTCAAACAAGAAGTAAGAGTGCAGACATTGTTTATATCAATTTCTTTTATCTTTATTTATTGGGCATGTGGAAACAGCAGAGCTGTATTGCCCTTCTTTCTTTGTTTCTTTCAGGTAAAACATTCTTCCAACACAACACTGAAAAATTACATGAAGTGGTCATTTAATATAAGAAAATTTTAAACATATGACTTTCTAAAATTTGACAAATCTTAATTGTATACTGTATACAATGCATTCTCAGAAAATGTATGGAAAAAGATAGAGGCACTTCACAAAAGCTCAGGCTGGTTGGAATCTTACAATGTTAATACAATTCATTTCAATATATCAAAAGCACATTTGCCACATACTGTCACAAATATTCAATAGAATTATATTAGAATCAACCTAACAACACAAAAAACAGTCTAGGCACTTAGTGCATTCAATGAGTATTCAGCTTGTGCCTCTAAAAAAAAAATACAACACCCATTAACATGAGTGAAATTCATTATTATTATTTTGGTTGAATGAATATTACGTTCACAACTGTACAAGATAATAAACATACAGTTGTGTGTGAAAAGTGTTAATTATTTTTATTTTTTGAAAAGAAAAATGAGAGAGAGAGAGAGAGGGTGGAGAGATGAGTTTAACAAAGATGGCCTATAAAACTCTTAAGAGTCGGTTATGAATTCCCAATGAGTTCAGCACATTGATCAATGATCCTGTCACAAATATTCGATAGAATCAAATTAGAAATGCACATAACAACAGAAGCTGCCTAGATATTGCTTGAATTTTATGAGAATTCAGTTGGACACCTTCCATTTCGCAAAATTTCACAGTTTCGCGAAGAAGCAACGAATGAAGCGCCCACAGGACGTAGTGAACAGCAAGGGAACTTAAACATATATATACGAAATAAACGTTGAGTTTGCTAGTTGAAAAACACTAGAATGCGAACGTTTTCTCATAATGATGACTGTATAGAAGAGGTATAAACGTGCACCCTTGTAAAAAGTGACAAAATTTTAATGCATACATAAGAAATAGTTGTATTTGGTCCGAGAGAAAACGTATGCAGCGTTATAGAAGAGTCCCATTACATTGAACACCCTCGCGCACGTTAATGTTCTTGTGCTGTTAAAATTTATATAGAAACGTCTGTGTATACTGTATTTAAAGTTAATGCGAACAGAGGGATAGCAAATAATTGCTAGTAAATTCAAGACAATTCAAATATTCGCGCATTGTGTAAGAGAAACGAACATGTAGGTCATTACAAAACTCTACTTCGATACCGAACGCGATTGTGACTGTATCATTTCATGTAAAACATAGAGAACATCAACACGCACCAGAGCATCATAAACATCATCTAGAATGTTTTGGAGTGTGCAAATGACCCAAAAGAGCTCAAAAAACTTAATTTTTAATGCTTTTTTCAACCCGTTTTCGAGGGGAGCGCCTAATGGCCAACAACCTCGCTGTAACGAAGCGCTGTTCGCGTCGGCGCACATTTGCAAATGTTTCCCGCCATGTAAAGTGTAAAAAAGAAAATCACACGACGAGAACGTTTAAAAACAACACGTAGACCGCATTGGATGTGCGACAACGGTCGAAAAGAGCTGGAAAAAACTTTTATTGAGCTATTTTTTAACGGTTTAGCTAGGCGTAGGATGCATTGCGCGCCCTTGTCATCACGCTGCGGATGCCAAGGGTACTAGATTTCACTGAGAAACGAGGTTGTTTTTGCCGAATAACTTTGCCAAATTCGACCCCAGGACCAAACGACTTTACAACAAACCTTCTAATATAAATACCAACTCGAATCGAAAACGTGTGGGTTTCTCTCACCCATAGACAATTAACAAATGCGAATTTTGTTTTAGGTGGTTCCAATCAGAATAAGACACGGCCGCGGAGTGGGGTCCCCAGCCGCGAGAACATTCAACCATCTTTACCCAGTGGTTGCACTAGCCAGTGGTTGAACATCATAACTTGCCTACTCGGGTGGTCAAAGCGAGTAGGTGTCAGAAGTTAACTTATGACCAGCGAAAGCTGTGGGCCAAGTTCATGTTGCCTTGTTAGAGGTATTTTTTAAGTTGGGTGTACCATTGTGCCACCTGAAGATCTTTTCAGATCTTAAAAACCTGTGGAGGCAATACCATCTGCCTCTCCACTTCAAAAGAGGTTTTCACACCGTCCCTAGTTAACCGAATCGCCACAGCTCTTATGCCCTTGGCCACGGCATAAGGGGGGTGCAGATCAATCCCCTTCGAGGCTCACAGTGACGGCTGCCCCTGTGTGTGGTTGTGGTGCTCGGCATCCCAATTGAGTCTACCGACTACCTAAGCTCTGCCTTCCACTTTCTGCACAGGAACCAGCGCCCTGGTCGAGTCTCGAAGTGCCCCAGCTGCTTCAACCGCCCGCCTGCCTGCATAGGCGTGGGTAGACTGGAACCTCTGCACTGTCACCACAAGAGCGCTCTGGTGACAGTACAAGTGGTTCAGGACCACCGACACCAAGCTTAGGGTGGGAGGGAGAGGCAGCGTACCCCCAAAAAACCACTTCTCCTTCTTTCTCTTTCCGCTATCCTCTCTTCTTTTTCTCTCTCTCCATCTTTTTCTTTCCTTCTCTCTCTCTTTCTTTTTTCCGTTTCTTCTTCTTTCTCTTTCTCCTTTTTCTTATCTTTTCATCTTTCTTATCTTTTTATCTTTATTGAATATAGCATAATTATTATTCATAAAAAATAGGATTCAAAAATTTTAAGGAAAACAGAAATGGCCGCCGTTTTTCAAAATGGCGGGTGGAGGGGGCGACCAGCTGGTCTACTCTTATCTTCTCATCCAAAATGGCCGCTTCGTTGCCATGGCAACCAAATTGGCGGTCCGCTGGACTTACCTTATCTTTTGATTTTATCTCTGCTGATAAAAAAGGGTGGCATGAGGCCGGTTTGTGTACCACCGCCTGGGGCGAGGGCGTGGCCGGAAGTGGTACATAAATCCAGGGGTCAAAGGTCAACTTAGTACACAAAGGGCTGCCCCTACTACTTATGGGCATGTCTATCTGCACTATTTAGTTTGGTTTTAATTGGTACACTGGTCGGAATTACGGGGGTGGGATTCAGAGAGGACAACATATCTAAGTGCTATTTAGGTAAGAAAAGGCGTGAAATTCAGTGTCCAGATTCCTCTAGGCAAGATCTACATTACTATGAAGTTCAGGTCCAGTTGTTCCATTGGGGTCGGATTTGCGGGGATGGTGGTCACTTGGTCTTTAGAACTATGGCAACATATGGCTTGTGATATATCATACGTTCGCAAATGATGAGAAAGGAAAGAAAATACGAGCTTTTTATTACATTTTCTACATATTAGGTTCAAGAAAATTAATTTTTGATTCAAAAACTTGGGGACAGGTAAAAAGTGCAGATAAAGGGGTAAAAATAGATGACTTCAGGATCTGCTACTTGCCTTACCCTACTTAGGGGGAGGGGGAATTAATTTTTTTTAATAAATGTATAAATGTATTATTGCTTCACTGCTAAAGCTGTTCCTTGGTATGTTTACAAGATTTTATTTTACACTGACAGTTAGTTATCAGAAACAACGATGATACGGAGTTCAGAGAAAACAATTTCTGGAACATTTTCCCCTATTCATCGGCTGTCTGACTTTTATTTTGAACTTTTATGAATTCTTTTGTGGCTCGAATAAAATTAAACAAAACAACCAGTGAATATCATGCTGATCATTCCCTCCCGCCTATGCAGCACTTGTTCTAGTACGTTATGATAAAAAGTTATCCTTTAAAATTTTTACAGTAATGGTAAAAAGAGTAAAAATAGTCAAAACGAAAGCCATTTTTAGAAAATGCATATCCAATGAATTAAATCCCTATTAAAATATAATTGAGGAGCTGGCATTAAATTCGATCGTTCTTCGATATTGCCGCTCCTAAAACATGCATGTCGAAAACATGGTCTTGAACTTTGGAGGAGAAAAATGTATAGAAGTAAGTGGAACTTAAATATATAATTTCAGTGACATAATTCGACATCAAGTTGCTCCACCAGCACATGATCTGAAGTAATTTTGTAAAAATGTTTCCACGGATGGAATGCAAAAACATCGAACGGTTGTTCCAAGGAAGGTTACGAGAATTCGAACGATTATTCATCAGGCTTAATAGACGCGATAAGCTTTGGCTTAATCAGGCTTAATAGACGCCATTTTGGCTTGAATAAGAATCAAGAAGGAGGGCTGCTTTATTTGCCACTTTCAGAAAGTTTGCATCCTTGAACAGATTTTTGATAATTTTTTTGATCACTTTTCCTAAACGTGAGTTTTCTGTTTGAATATTTTCGATCACAGTATTCGATGGAATACTTTTGGACCCTAGGACCTAATAATTTATCTTACAGGACGACCACTAGTGATGATCAACCGCGAAAGGAAATTTCTTTTAGCATTTAAATAGGGTTAAATGAGTTCCTGGGTGAAATGTTTAACAATGATAGTTTGCTGACTGATAGTAGGAGAGTTTATATCATTAAGCGGGTTTCACAGTTAAAAAGCTAGTGGCGGTCCCGCTTCCAAAATCAGCAGATATTTATACTTTGTCCAACGAAAGTTGGAGTGGGCGTGTCCAGTTAAACTTCCTATTAGCAACAATGTCTAACAATTGAAATAGGAAGTTTAACTAGACACGCCCACTCCAATTTTCGTTGGATAGAGTATAGTGATAACCGCAAATTCACTTTTCACGAAAAAAGTGGCACAGCAAACCTCTGTATCTGTTGCTGCAGTCCGATCAACAACAACAACTCTTTGGTTGTCCGCCATACTTGCCGTGTTCATTCTATTCTTGACTGAAATGGAGTCCGCTGACGTGCAGACTAACACTACACCTAAATCTAATACTACGTATGTTTGCGCTTGGTATGTGCTTTTTGCCTTCCTAGAATTTACATGTAATTCAGTTTTTCTAAATGGTTGAGCCACTGCCACTGCTGTCACTCAAATTCAATACGCCGAACGTTGTCCACTTGCTCTGCGTAAGACGTGCGGCAGTCAACCGCGCCCAGGGCCCCTATTCTCGAATTTTTCGTATTATCAACTCACATGAGTTGGGAGTGTCACATGGTTCAAACAAGAACGATCAGACAAAATTGGTATTCTCGAAAATTAACTCACATGCTTTTCGTTTTCCTCATGTGCGTTGTCAACTTATGTGAGTAGAGCTTGGCATATAACTACGCACAAGGTGAAATTGGCTGACGAATTCGTTATTCTGCTTGTGAGTAGAACTTGTGAGTAAAGCTTGTGAATAGAGCATGTGGCAACAGTTTCCGAGTATATGATTGGCCCTTGATGAATAGTCTCGATTCCACGAAAACTGGTATATTGGGGCTTTAGAGTTAGCTGATTACGAATCTGAGATCCAAATAACTGAAAACAGCATAACATAACCAAAATAGCAATTTGAATGCCAAAAAATATCTGAAAGCGAAATCTAATAGCGAGTCTTGCTTGCGTCGTTGCTCACGCGAAGGATATCGAAAGAGTGCCTTCTTTCCCTTGATTAAACCCTTTGTGTATGGTTAAAAACATTATGTTTACTTAGAAGATCTTTTCAAGGCTATCGATATACAGGGTCGGGACACATTAATATGATCACCTGCTAGTATCCGGAATATTCACCTTTGGCGGCAAGCACAGTAGCTAGTCGACCTGGCAGAGAGTCAATAAGCCCTCGGAAGGTGATTGCAGGTATCTGAGACCATTCGGCAATCAGTCATCCCGTAATTCCATCACCGTGCGTGGTGGAGGGTTCAGCTTGCGAACATAGCGATCGAGATGGTCCCACAAATGTTCAATGGGGTTGAGTTGCGGGGAGTTTGGTGGCCAAGGAAGTAGTTTGAATCTCGAATCAGTCGTGGACAATTTTGGCAGTCTCGCAGGGAGCCTTGTCCTGTTGACAGGTGCCATCACCCTGAGGAAACACTGTCGACATGAAGGACTGTACCTGGTCTGTGACGATCAACTAGTAACGAACAGCATTCAGTGTAAACTCCAGCGGTATCAGTGGACTCAGACCATAACACGAAAACATCCCCCAAACAGTCACACCTCCCCAACCAGCCTGTCGTCTGCCAACGATGGTGTCGGGATGCCTGTTCTCAGATGCTTCCCGGCGAATTCTCCATCGTCCGTCCACTCTGTTCATCAGAAAAAGCAACCCTTTGTCACTCGGTCGAGGTCCAATGGCGATAGTCCATTGCGAATTGGAGGCGTTTTCGGCGATGCACATGCGTCAACATGGGTGTTGTTATCATACGCCTACTCCGGAGCCCCAACCTCAAGAGGGCTCGTTGCACTGTCTTGGTGCTGACACGCCTAGTGGCCCCACTGTTCATTTGCTGTGTCAGTTGCTCAACAGTGGCACGCCGATTGGTCTTGGCCAGGCGTCGTAACCGACGCTCACCCCTAGGATCGATGGCCCATGGGGCCTCACAGTTACCTCTTCGGTTGTTCGAAACTGTCTGGTTCGTCCAGTCGCGGTACATCTTCACAACGGCAGCCCTAAAGCAGTTCACAAAGGTGGCCGTTTCTGAAATGCTGCCCCCCTGGGCCCGATAGCCAATGATCCTCCCCTTTTTGAGGTCCGACAGGTCACTTGCTCTGTCCATGACGGCGACAATTGCTGTGTTAACGAATGCTACTACACGTCTGCTGTTGTCAGCTTTTAATGATGTGCATAGATTTTTCATCTGCATACCATGGGACGTTCCAACATGTTCGAGGAGAGGTGGTCATATTAATGTGTCCCGACGCTGTTGTGTTGTTGTGTGAGTCGACATACAGTCTGGTGCAGAATCCTTAATTATTTATTATAAACACGCTTAACACGAGCGTCATGAGATGTACTCACCAAGATCTCTCCCTCGGATGTTTGAGAAGAACCAGTTATTTCCAAACATGCACATATTTCCTTTACCGTCAAAATTCATATATTTAACAAGAATTGTTTAACATTCTAAACAAAACCCATTCTAAATTTTTAGTTCGGGTACTAGAAAAAAATATACACAATTTGTTAGTAAATACTTTTACCATTTTGGAGATTATTAAGGACACACAAACAGACAAACATACAAATAAACAAATGTGAAATATACAGGGTGCTTCATAATTGGTGTCCCGTCTTTAGGTCCAAATAACGACTCAAGAAGAACAGATTGGGGGGAAATGAATATTGATTATTTGGTTTTAATGTCCCCTAATTCAGAATAAAAACATTTCGCGTCCCTGGGGGTGAAGAGGTAAATTTTGAATATTTTAATTTTGTAGGGGTAGGGGTTATACCCCATGTGTTATTTATAAAGTTGTAGAGCATCATGTAAAATGTGGATTTAGCAAAAAACCCATTGAAAAAATCTCCCCTGCCCTTTATCGAGTGGGTAAAGTGAAAGGTATGGCTAGCTAATGTACACAAAAACAGAAAAACTCATTAGAAATTTATTAGAACTTTATTACTTATTAGAAAACAGTACATTTAAAAATGAATGAGAATGAATGAGTTGTTACCCTGAAAAGCTAATGGCCCTAATTTTTTCCCTTCATTCTCATTATTTTCCAAATGTTTTCTATTGTTTTCTAATAAGTATGGTTTTTGTCCACATCGGACAACCCAGGAAGCCTCGAACGAGTACGCCAATGCGTGTATTAGTCGCCTCAATGCGTGTATTGCGTTCCACGGTCGTCATTTTGAACAGTTGTTGTAGCTTCTCCGCATGTCACTTGCCATCCACAGAGTACAAGACCAGCTACTGAAACTTCACTTTTACCTGCGGAAATCTCATACCGTTGTTCGTTATCCGAACCATATTTATATGAACTTTTGTTTTCATCTCGATCTGGGGAATCATCAATAGAAGTTTGTGACAGGGGTTTAGATATACCCTGTATAACATTCACAACTGTTCGTATTACAAATAATGTTAATATGACCCTATTCATAGTAAGAGATTTTCGGACAGAACATCTATCTATACAGGATGTCTCAGAATTCATTGTACAAACTTCTAGGGGAGCTAGTATGGGTGATTCTAAGCAAAATAGTTCATATGAACATGGGTCCGAATTTGAACGATAATTGAGATATGAACAGAAATAAAAATGCCGCCACCAAGAACAACAAGTTAATAACTCAGAGGAGAAGTTGGAGCCAAACCAACATCTCCTACAGAGAAGGCCTCCGCACAAAAACTGTAAATATTGTTACATAATCACCAAGCGGCTATTGTTAATCATATTTCTACCAATAATAAGCCCTAAATATGGCCGCTTAATGATGATATAACAACGTATGACGATTTTGTGTGCGCAGACCTTCTCTCTAGGAGGTGTTGGCCAAACACTGTGGACAATATTCAACAAGGAAGACAGGAAACCACTGATCTACATAAGATATTTGAACGATAACTGAGATATGAACAGAAATAAAAATGCCGCCACCAAGATCAACAAGTTCTGTAAAGCCTGGATTAATGAAATTTAAGGGAATAACAGGTTACATAAGACTGTGTATACCGTTAAAATTTAATCGAATTCCAACAAGAAGTTACCGAGTTACTCAATCAACATCATAACACGTACTCACTTGTGAGTACTAACTAGCACTTGCTACAATTTTGATGGTGTAACTCGGAAACTTCTCGTTGGAATTCAATCAAATTTTAACGGTATACAAAGTCTTATGTACCCTGTTAGTCTTCCAAATTTCATTACTCTACAGAACCTGAATTATAAAACAAGGAAGACAGGAAACCACTGATCCACATAAGATATTTATTCAGACGAATGCGCATTTCGGCAGCCACGCTGCCTTCTTTAGCTTACACGGAGGATTTGATCAGCACAGTCAAAACTGTTCAGATGAGTTACATTAGGTACATCGCAATATTTATAGTATAGAGTAAAGTAAAAAGAAGCCAATTACAAAAATTTTTCAATACTTATATTAACGAAGGTAACATAAATAAACAACCTCAGAGCGGCTCAGTACTCTATAGATACATGTTAGACCAGATTGACACTTCCATCGTCGGTCCCCTTGAAGATACATACTACTGTGATCACTCACCTGTTAGTGATGTTCTTGACATAGCTGTCCTCAAGGGATTTTTCAACCCATACAACATATACACAGTGAATGCCGTATCATCTGACCACCTCCCTGTTGCTTTAAATTTCGAGGAGAAAAATATCGATCTGAGGGTAAATCTTCGTTACAAGCAGGACTGGAAATTGTTTAGGGTACTTTTAAAAGATAGTAGCATTCCATATCAGGATCCAGACAGCAGCAATGACATCGACGAAAATGTCAAAAATGTCACTTGCACCATTCTCATGGCTTCCGTTGCTAGTGCTTCTCCAGTTGATTACAAGCGGCCAGACCATCTTGAACTTCCTTCCCGCATCAGGCAGACTATTCAGGAAAAAATACTTACAGAAGACTGTGGCAACGTACCAGGCTCCCGCATTTCAAGACGAAATACAACAGGCTATCGCGGAAAGTCAGCGAGCAGATCCAGGACTTACGGAATCAAAGGTGGAATGACAAGATCAAGAGTCTGTCCGTCCAAGACAATTCTCTTTGGAATACTGTCAGGGCCCTTAAAAGCAACAGGGGCATTGAACTACTTCTTCTACTTACAGAAAGCGGCGATTTTGTTAGCAGTGACCAGAACAAGGCTCAACTCATCGCTGACTCATTGAAAAGTCAACTCAATACGCCCAAGGAGGACTGTCTGGTTAAAATTACTGGTGAAGTAAAAGATGTATGTGACAAGTTTGGCTTCTCTCAACGCTCTCTTACATATCCTAATATCATTGGCACCTCTGAGATTTTGAACACCATTAATTACATGAAAAACAAAATAGCAGCCGGCATCGACACCATCACCAACAGTGCTCTGAAGAATTTGCCTCTTATTTGCACTATCACCAGGATCATGAATGACTGCTGGCTAAACGGTCACTTCCCTAACGCCTGGAAGGACTCAATCATCCTTACTATTCCCAAGCCGGGACTTGATCCTGCTCTTCCCATTAGCTAAAGGCCCATTAGCTTACTGCCAGTGCTCTCCAAGGTCTTTGAGCGAACTATTCTCAAGAGGTTCAACGACTTCTGTGAGGCAAACAACCTTATTCGTGAAGAGCAATTCGGCTTCCGCACAACTCACTCCTGTCAGCTCCAGGTATGGAGGCTTGTTTCTGATTTGAACGGTTCTCTCTATCTTTCTATGTTTGGTGGTATCATCTTTCTTGGCATTCAAAAGGCCTTTGATCAAGTCTGGCATTTATAAAATGATTACTTGTGGCTTCCCTGATGACCTGATTGCCTTGGTTCGCTCCTTTGTGACAAACAGGACCTTCCGTGTTAAGGTTGGTGACTCCTTGTCTGACCCTTCTGATGCTAATGCTGGTGTTCCCCAAGGCTCTGTCTTGCGGCCTGCCTTACTCAATTTCTTTATCCACGACTTTCCTAAGTTTACAAAGTGCAATCTTTACTTGTTTGCTGACGACGGTCCATCATGACCTAGGCACGTAATCCAGTCCACGTCATCAGCCGTCTGCAAAAAGCTTTACCCCAGTGTGAGAGCTGGTTCTGTAAGTGGCGCTTACAGCTGAATGTTAACAAGTGTAAAGCCATGTTCATCACACGCAAACGCAAAAACCCTCCAGGGCCCCTCATCCTACATGGTAGTAAGACTGAGTGAGTTAAAAATTATAAGTACCTCGGAGTTGTGATTGATTCCAAGTTCAAATGGAACGACCATGTCCAATATTCGTTTAACAAGGCAAAGAAAGCGAAGTTTAGTCTCATCGCGCTACTGGAGCGAACCAGCGCTCTCAGAGTGGACAGCAAACTCTTGTTATACAAGGTAGTGATTCGTGCCATTTTACTTCACGGTATGCCTGCTTGGGCTTCCATTTGCAAATCGAGATGGAAAGATCTTCAGACCTTCCAAAATGTTACCCTCCGGTCCATTGTTCAACTAGACAGAAGAGTTGCCAACAATCTCTCTATCTATGAAGATCTGGGGATGACCCACATTGGTTCCTATGTTCAAACACTTCTCAGGAATATGCTGCCCAAGATGGAACATCATGAGAATATCCTGGACCACTCACTCACTATCAGGGGTTCCCTCAGGTTACGAAGACCCCGTAATATCTTGGATGTCAATTTCGAGAACATTAACAAGGCCGAGTTCCCCAACTACTGGATCTGCTAGATTCGTCAATCCACAATCCGATTCTCGTCCCTACCATGAAGGGACTCTTTTCTGGATGACTTAAAGAGGTTCATCAGGCTTATTTCCTACTTCAGTGTACCTCATATGGTTTACATTATGGTTTCCTCCTGGACCACTCGTACTACTTTTTCACTACACTGATCGATTGTCGATTGTCGAATAAACAACCTAAACAGTCAATTATAGTTCATCCTGGGGCGTCATTGGTCCAGTTGGATTAATTCTTCCATTGGTAAATTTCGGTAGGTGTAAAAGCTTCCCGACGTCTTTCAGATGGCTCACGTTTACCGGGCCTGCGTCATAAGTGTAGAATGACATATTTGTAAAATGTCGAAAGGGAGTAGGTTTCAGCCCCTTTACGTTAATTAATATTTGCATAAGGATATTTAACTCTGTGTTGATGTTACGAGTTTCTTTAATTAGATATTAATTATTTAAGCATTTAATGTGTCTGATAATTTGAACTGGACATTTACCTGATTGGACATATACGTTGATTGTTCGTAGCGATTGTTCATTGATTACTTATTTGTGAAATGAATTACTAATATTGTGATAGTAGCAATTAATCACTAGTTGTAAGATTCACATGTTAAAGTTTTGTGCTTGAATCTTTGTTTTATAAGGTTAGGCTCTCGTGGGATAGAACGAGGCCTTATGTTTATCTATTACTAGAAGAGGTACCCGGCGTTGCCCGGAATAATTACACTTGCACAAACTTTTCCTTTCATTGTTAGTCATGAGATATATATTGTTGGTTCATGACAGTGTGTTTGTGAATTGCGTGCTGATACCATTGTTGATACCTATTGTTGTACCAACTTTGCCTTGCATTGTTGGTCATGAGATATTTCTCATTAATATGCCTTGCCATAACCATGAATATCGATTTTTTATCGATATTTATTATTTTTCCGAAATCTGAGGTAGACAGTGACCTTCCTCATGCTTTAAAGGTCATGTATGCGAAATTTTATCAGAAACAGACCCACAAACATCCTTCTTTATATATATAGAAGAAGAAGATAGATAGATTATGATTTATTGAATCTCTTTAAATTAAGTGCCAGTAGGAATAAGTGTTCATGCCAATAGCCGTTTATCGAATTATTTATCTCATCGATGAAGAGGTTAGGCTAAGTTAACTGTATGCACTGTTTATATATTACCTATATTTCATTTTGGTATTACCTTTATTCATGCCCTTTTTCTAATAAATGTTATCTTGTTATTGGTATCCGACCACTGTCACGTGCCTCAAGTTATTCCACTGCGTAATCTTAACATCTCTGCAATTTCCACGTTTCAATTAGAACTTGGAATAAGCTAGAATGCATAACTATGTGGCTACTTGAAAATTTAGTTCTTTCAAAACATATCATATATTAAAGACTTAACTTTAACTTTAAAATAAAAAAATATATATATTAAATGCACTAAAAAGCAGAAAATAAAAAATATGTAAAAAATAATTTTAGGAACGGTATCTCTGAATGGATTTGACAACAAGCTTTGATGATCA
>JAHWFO010057200.1:194572-232781 GCA_023313115.1 Rhysida immarginata
CCATCAAAGTTGACTTTCACCGAAACTGGCATACTGTCTTTATGTAATTGCTTTCTTGCGAACGCTGGCCGTTAACGGCTGTGATACAACCTATGGATCCGTTCACTAGTCCTTTTGATACGTCTATATGGGATCTCAACATTATTTTAGCTCCTTTAAATATTTCAAGTTTCTTTGGGAGACCAGCAGTCTTATTGGTGTCTTTGGCTGTTATTTTTTGCATGAACTCATCATTCACGTTTTGTGTCTTACGTCTTTCGTCAACCGAATCATCCTGAGCAATATTCTCAAAAATTTCTAAACCAGGCTGACCTCTAAAATAGTCGAAGACAGCCTTGTTATGTTCTTGAACTTTCTTATTAGTCGGCAAAGTGCGGAGGGCACGTTCTATAGAAAAAACACCAAACCATGACTGCTGCCCAACTTTATCAGCCAACAATTTAAGGTGACGAGGTTTCATTTCATCAACTCTTAACGCATTCAATAAGTCTACCAATTCCATATCTCCTTGCTGTCTCATACTCCCTTTCAACTCGGCTAATAGAAACATTCGCTATAGGTGAACTGCTGGCTGCACTGACTTAGGCTGGTCAAAAACCTAATGGCCTTTAATTGGTGCTAATTGACACAAATCTCCGAAAAGCAAAACATTTACACCACCGTATGGCGAGTCGCTGTTCATCAATTGTCTCAAACATGAATCAATCATGACCAGCATTTCATATGGGACCATAGATATTTCTTCTATGAACAGGAACTCTGTATGTTTCCAATTAACTGCACTGTTCGGAGATAGTGACCTGTTAGCAATGGCAAGTTTAAGATTCTACCATCTTTTGTACTGGTAGCTTCAGCAAGCTGTGTATTGTTTGGCCACCTACAAGTCTAGCTACAACCCCTGTTAATGCAGCTGTTTTTGTGGCCTTCTTACCATAGCATCGATTTATTTGGTTTATCAAGAGCTTAAATAGAAAAGTCTTTCTAGTTCCAGCGTTTCCAGTAATAAACAGTCTTAGTCGGTCTGCGCTATTGTTCATGATTTGATCATTGACACTACGAGTTACATACTCGAATAGTTCTTTTTGAGCAGCATTTATTTTCCCTTGAGCTTTCTGAAACTGTTCATCTGTCATGAAATCGTCTGGCATTTCCTCTTCGGGTTCATCATCTTCAACTGGCTGAGGTCTGTCTAATATTTCAAATGCGTCTATTTAGTTGACCGCATTCTCCAGTTGCTGATCCCGACCTCTGAATGCCTACATATATCTATTTTTGGCCTTCAATTCCGTTTCTTTAGCAGCAAATGCTTCTCTTGCCGAATCATACTCGCCTATCAAATCACTTTCATCACGAAACGGCATGTACTGAAGGAGAAGACTGTAGTAGTAGTTTTCTGGATCAGTTGATACAACGAAGAATGGAACACGGATAACAGCTAGTTTTTCTCGCACAATCATTTTTGTGCCATTCTTTAATATAATTCTAGGTGTTCGTCCACCATTTTCTGTTTCAGCTTCTGCTGCGTCAATGTCAATTTCTAAGTCATCAGAAGTTTTCTTATAGTCCACTTCATAGTGTATGGCAAATTCAACCAAGCTCATATCTTCATTAGCACCTGGACGCTGAACATATCTATCAAAGATACTCTTACAATATCCAGATGCACGAACTCGACCGTCAAACTGAAGCACTTTGTACCGTTGCTCTTGTCTGCGGGTGTTCAAGAACACAGTCTTTCGTGAGCTTTGTCTCATTACTAAATGTGCCAAGCGAAATACTGCCTCACACGCTGAAACTTGTCTTTCTTTGAGAATTCGCATACAAATTCTGAAGGGTTTTCTAGAAATATCAGTATCTTCACGACGAATTTCTCTTATTGATTGTGTTATACCTTGATCTAGTACAGTTGGCTCACTTTTCGACAAGTATTTGGCTATATAAAATGTTATTGCTTCACTGGATCCACATGGTTGAATGTCCATATTGCCTCCCCACAGTTTAAGCAGTGTTGGATTGTAATTATTTACCCACCTATCTTGTATACGTCTCTTTATTATACATATTCTACCTCCACTCCGTAAGAAGTCGTCAGATGAATGTGCTACTATTCTCGTTTCTGAAGATACTTGTCTAGGAAAGCCATATCTACAATTATTTGATGAAGGATCATTTTTCTTACAAGTGTCCGTATGGCGGTGCATTTGGCATTTCTTGACAAGCCGATAAAGCTCTGATCCCTTATCTGGCATTTCACATGAGCATACAAAGTCTAACAGCTCAATACCTTCTGGCGTATCAAAAGAGGGGTGATTTTCAATCCACAACACCATATGCAAGTGTGGACTACCACGATTTTGGAACTCTATTCGGTACCAGTGGTCTACAACTTTTCCACCTAAGACATCTGTGTTACTATTTAGGAATGTCATTAGAGCTTTTACTCTCATCATAAAATGATGAATAACTGTTGTTGTATCCTTCTCAATAAGTTTTTGAACTTCAGCTATGTCTAGTTTTGATGGATCATCATTGGGTCTTCCAGCAGTTACAAGGAGCGCTTTTCTCATATCAATCCAATTCAAGTCATTACAGCTGAATGTGAGGAAGTCGGTAAGTGGACCAAGGAATCTAATTTGCGCTAGTAGATCATTTATTGCTGTAGGCCTATATGCAGCCGTACCTCTTAAATTCTTCATTGTAAGATCGATGTCTTCAACTTGTCCATATTGACCCTCAATTTTCTTTCCACAAGCAGCTATCGTTGATTTTACTCTGTGATATTCATACATCGACAGCGCGTAGAATAGGTATTCGATCGAATGGAATCGAGGATCAGTTCCTAGCAGATGATATTGAAAGTAGACCAGTTCTGTTATTTTGACTGGTCGTTCCTCTTTCAGGCCATTGCTGCTGTATGGGAAATTCCAGAAGAAAGAAAATTCCTCAGCTTTACGTTCATGAGCCTCGTTCAGAATATTATCATTCGTTTTCCGAACAATGTCATTTAAATTCTCTGACACTTCGAATTCATCCTCAACATCAGGCTGTGCAATAACCGATGTTTGTATTCCCATTTCTGACTGAGTAATTTCTCTCTCAGCTTGTTCCATTGGTAAAACCTTTTCTTCTTCCACATCCAATATCCTTTTATCACGTACACCAATATAATCGAGTGTATACTGCACATTTTTTGATCCAGTAGCAAGCTTGCAGACTCTAACAAGTTTTTCAATAGTATCACATTCTATTAAACAAGCCTTTCCATTACTTGCCTTAGTACCTCTAATTCCACACGAGTGTTAGTCGGTGAAATAGAACTTTTCATCAACGTGCGTAACACCTAATGAACTTGATTTAGAAATTAGCATATCAGCATTATGAGTCTCAAATAGATTTTCAAGTGCTGTTCTCAATGATACACCAGGTGGTACATTCACACTATCTTTCAAGCTTCCAATATAGGAACGACTCTCTTGCATAATCAATACCATGATCAATACTTGCAAATGAAGTGATGGTGCATGATGAAATTGTTGGTAATGACATCACAATGACGAACATCAAGATAGCCATTATTATCTAATACGCGTGCGTTCGGTCTCTGTTCGGTAAGATTACTGATAGTTTCATATATCGCGTCACCCTCAAGCATATTCGTGTCACGCACTAATTAATTCCATCTACATCGTGGCAGAAAGGCACACATTTACCAGAACCATTGCAGCACACTGGACTCCGGCATAGCCTGAAGCGAATACTACTTCATTTCATTGATGCCAGGAGGCACGTATTAATTTCGAATGCTCTCCTATTGGCACGTAAGCACTAGACTCTACTAAAGGTTGAATGTTGCTGCGCTCACGCTCTTGTGGCTGCACTACTCGAATCATATTTCGCTCATTTATATGAATATTGTTATCAATGACCACATCTCTATAGAGCGGATTATTGGCTATGAGCCAGCATAATGCAGCATACACTCTA
Source organism: Rhysida immarginata (assembly GCA_023313115.1). Taxonomy (NCBI): domain Eukaryota; kingdom Metazoa; phylum Arthropoda; class Chilopoda; order Scolopendromorpha; family Scolopendridae; genus Rhysida; species Rhysida immarginata. The sequence goes on from JAHWFO010057200.1 coordinate 198,557, forward strand.
GATCTTGATATTAGATGTTCTCTTGTGATGTCAAGATTCTCCAAGTGCTCAGTTACAACGACCATTCCCGCACCTTCTGCAGTTCTCGGTAACATATTCGGGAGCTTCTTAGTAAATTCGAAAATATCTTGTGCAAAAAGCACAGCTTGGCCACGGAAGCCCTACTGTCCATATCGTTCTGAGAGCTTTACAATCTTCACAAATGGTGTCACTCTAGACAAAAGCCGTCTTTCAGCCTGTGTTAAGGCATGCAGTAACACCTGGAACCTCACCAGGATCAAGGTTGTTTCAATATGCTTTAGGTGGATGCATAATCTTGGTACTTGTTATATGTTTCATGCATCTATGACATACACTAAGTCTGCCAGCACTCTTCAATTCATCAGGCAGATATGCAAGAGCTTGTATACTAGGAGTGCAAGTTTTTATTTGGCAGGAATAGCATCGCTTCGTGCACACTTGGTAGATGCGGTCGGCAAAAAAATTAACAGTTTTGTCAAATAATTCCATGTCCGATAGTATTCGTTGTTTGGCTTGGGCATACTGTAAACGTCTACTTTCCAAACGAACTTGACGTTGCTCGAATGTCTCCTCTCTTCTTATTTGTGAATCATAAGCACGGACTTTTTCTAAGCGAGCTCGATGTTGCTCAGGTGTTTCATCAGCTCTCACTTGCGAGGCATGAGCACGATGATTTTCTAAGCTAGCTTATCGCTGAGCAGGTGTTTCATTTGATTGCTTTCGTCTCGCATTTCTTAATCTTGCTTCGCGCAATTCATTATTTTCTTTATTCTCTTTTATTACCTTTTCGTTTGGCTAACCGTGAACGCTTAACAGATGGTTCTTCGTTTGCACGTTTATTCTTTTCTACCTGTCTTCTTTTCTCCAATCTTCTTTTTCTGTGCGTTGCAGTTTCTTCCATATCCAACGAATATGGCGGTAAGTAAACGGTTTTTTAAAATGAAACAATCTTATAGGCAAAACAACGAGGCTTACGAGATAACAAGGCGAAAAATTCACATGACCATAGAGGTGCTGCAACAATCTAACGTCCATTGTCTCCATCTTGGACGTTAACAATCAGTATTTTGCCGTTTATTGGAAACAATGAAGGTTGGATTGATTCTACCACCCAGATTGTCAGGCGAGTTCTCCACTTCCAGACCTTGTCATCTCGTTGCCCTCGGCAAAACCATAGCCAACGAGAAAGACAAGCCCCGGCCAGCACCACCTAGACATAAGGCCTGATAACGGAAACGTCATATACTGTATTGTTACATCATCATTAGTCGACCACTGTTAATCCTATTTCTACCAATAATAAGCCCCATATTTGGTCGACTAATGAAGATTTAATCAAGGATTTAAATCAAGAGGAAATGAAAGCTTCCGGAAACGCAATGTTTGCGGACAAACTCGGCAGCCATTACGTATGTTGTAAGCTGTTGACGGGCTGAGAATTTGTTCAGTGTTCGTTAAGTTAAGTTGTATTAACTTTAAAATATAATAGAGCTAAACAGTAACAACCCTAGAATATTAATAATCCATTTGCTGGAAGAAAAATGGTTTCGATTTTACGAAAATCAAATCTCAATGTTCCTCCTACGAGAAATCAAAATTTTAAACGGTGATTACACTAGTCAACACACATTTTGTGACTAAGACAACACATAGTGTTCTTATTAGTAAATTGTATGTAAAATCCGGATATGCTTTCAGATTTTTTCTATCACGTCACGTTCCCAAGTTATACACTATGAGACTTCTATGTTAAAGTAATGGGTGTGAAGAGAAGCGTCTGCATTGTTAAACTAACCATATTTTGAGGCCGCAGGAAATTTACCAAGCCCCAATCACTGAATGATTTAAAAATGTTTCATTAGAAAAGAAGAAAGCTGTGCGTGCTAGAGAAATTTAAAAATTATATTCGTAATCAGCAGAAAAATGCTACCAAAAATCACCCACTTTTATTTTGTCACAAGACAAATCTTTAATTTTGTTGGCCAGTGTTATTATTAATTATATCAAATAGATTTTTCATTGAAATGTTAACGAAAGTCGATACGCACGTTGTCAATAAATCAGAGGCAGAGTTATCTAAAATACGATATTTTTACCAGCGTGCAAAAACTTTGATTGTCCACTTTATATCCCAAGATGCTTTGTGATATGCTCCTTGGTCAAGCTCGACGAACAATTGTATGCTACTAAACAAAGGCTTTCACTTCCTCTTGATTTAATTCCTTGATTTAACAATGTATGATGTTTCCGTTATCAGGCCTTCTGTCCAGGAGGTGTTGCCTCCTGATTGTAGTCGCTTCATTATTGTAGTCTGGCCAACAATCCAACCTTCACTGTTTCCAACAAACGAAAAAATATCGATTGTTAAAATCCAAGATGGAAGAAATGAAGGTCAGGTGACTTTTCCGGATTTGTTTGATCAGGTGACTTTTCCGCGCCGGACCTGTCTTTCTCGTTGGCTGATATCACAAACTGCTCCCCAGAAAAAATTTTTAGTTTTTTCACTTAGAAGAAACAATGTTATTGGCAAAACAAATTCTGACGTCACAATCTGCTCCACGCAAATAAAACTCCATAGACACGCAGGAAAAATGAACCTATTTAAATTTTTTTTGTTCGAAAAAACCGAAATTGGAAAGAAAAAATTTCTAAAATGTGTTGTCATCAGGAGCAAACCTGTATGCAAAATTTCAGAGCGAATGGAAAAGCAAAAGTGCTTCAAAGTTTGACTGAAAGATTCCGTACCATCTCACAAGATCCAAGAGGGAGTTAATATAAGGATGGTAATATTATTAATAATAATAATAATAATAATAATAATAATAATAATAATAATAATAATATATATGTAACATATAAAAAACATTGTTAGTATAGTTTTCAATTGCACATATTTCCGGGAATAAAATCCACTGTGCAAAATTTGATTTGCAAACTTGGTTTATAATATATACCCACAAAACCAGAATAGTAAAATCTACGTTACTTTGAATTGCCACGATTGTTTCATACTAAGGTCAACTTTGAACTGAACTGGAAATTGAAGTTTAAAAAATACAGGGTGCGTAAGGTATTTGAAGACAGATTTACGTTAAGAAAGAAAACAGCGATATAAGTCGAGATAATAACTTTCTTATCGAAACTTATCATGAGCATAGACAAGAAACCTTCTTGTTATATGGCTATTCAATGAATCCGCCTTCAGCTTCTATAATGCTTCAATGCGAGATCGAAACCGTAGACATGCGCGAATCAAATGGTCATGGTTCATATTGGTCATTACTCCCACAATGGCAGCTTTCAATTCATCTTTGGTGTTATGGGGGTACTCACTGACCTCTCTCCTCACAACGCTCCATACGTAGTAATCCAACGGATTCAGGTCAGGAGAGTTAGTAGGCCAAATCCACAGCAAATCAGCTTCACACGGATTTTTCAGCTTGTTTAAGAGTCTTTTCTATTTGAGTAGGCGGTTTTCCCGTGTTTTGTCTGACATAAACTGACCTCTTCGCATAACATACGAGTGATATCTGATGTTTTCATGAACAACATTTCTGATTGTTCCTTCCGACACGTGGAGAACTTTGGCAAGTGATCTCATGGATATCCTGGAATTCTCATCGATGGACTGCTGCACGTGCTGAATAAATTCAGGTGTTCTGATGATGTCAGAGCGTGAGGCATGCTTTTTACGCTTTGCTACTGGTGCAACATTGCCATCTTCGGTCTCCAACTCCTTCCGCACTTTGTGGACGAATGATCTTGCGATCTTTAGAAATCGTGATATCTCTAAATCGCTGTGCTCTGCCTTTATTACTACGATTACTGCATGTCTCTTCATGATTTGTGTTACTTGATGGTCCGCCATTTTGCTTTCCGGAAACGGAAAGGACATACAATTTACTACAGTGCAGCAGTAGCCAAACGAAGGTGTGTCCTCAAATACCTTACGCACACTGTATATATTATTATTTTCTAATAATATTTTAGAAAATTTGAAATTGATTCTTTGAATTTTAGGCGGCTTTTCGGAATTTTGGTCCACTGTGCACCGCAAGCAATTTGTGAAATCCGCTTTAGTGATGGGAAGATCGGAGTGTTATTACATGCTGAAAAGCATATATTGGTTTCACTGTTTGTATGTGTGCGTGTTTGTGTGTGTGTGTGTGTGTGTGTGTGTGTGTGTGTGTGTGTGTGTGTCCGACGTTTTCTCGAGAATGCTTTAACATTTTCAAATTCTGTTTTCGCCATGCGTTAGAGACCCTTCCTGAGCTCACCTGATTAGTTTGTTATTGACATCAGTCTAGCAGATACAGGACTATTGGGACCCAACACCTCCCTCCAATTAAAATTTTTTTTGGCAATATAAGGCATGTAATATGTCATTCAAAAGGGAATCACGACGACAAGATGAATATGGCATTCTTTTCGATATTGGAAATGCTACCTCCGAGAAAATGACCCCAGAGGAGTACTTCAGTGGCCCCTTATTACAAGCGTTACCTAAACCTATATATAAAAATACAAGCTTAATCGGTACGTTTATCTGTCCGGCCGGCCGTTGTTTGCATACAACTTGAAAACAGATGAACTTACCTCAAAAGTATCAACTTTTGATTCAGTTTCGTGGACCCCTTCAAGCACGTGCACCAACATTAAAAATATCAACTTGAGACAGGTAATATACAACTTATATGTACTGAGGAGTAATAAGTGAATACGATGTTACTTTTTGTTTATCACTTAAGCATTGTTGACATCAGCTTGAAGCACGTGCCCGTTGTGAAGCTTTGTCGAGGCACGCGCTCACTTCGTTTTAATAATTCATTAGAGTTGAAAATAAATAAAATTAAAAAAGAAATTAAAAGTTTGTAAACGTTTTGATCGACTTAACGGAAGTCATTGCTAATTTTGGTATATTGAATAACATGTATTGAGTAACATATTTTGCAATGATGCATGTGGATCACTGCATCCGTTTACAGGTACTGTTGCCCTAATAGCGCTATTAACAATAATAAATCGTTAGGCCTATTATTGTCAATAATTATTTACAATTAGGCCTATTATAGTCAATAGCTAATCAGTGTTAGGCCTAATTTTTAAAATAGCTAATTATAGTTAGCCCTATTGTTAAAAATCGCTAATTAATGTTAGGCCTATAGTTAATAATAGCTAATTACTATTAGGCATATTGCTGGTAATAGCAAAATTGCTGTTAGGCCTATTGTTAGGCATATTGTTATCACTGGGTGTCCATTAAAGATTTGTAGATAACAATATGTAATAACAGTCATGTATCTTATCCAACATGTTATAAAAAAACTATAAAAGTTTCATCTGATCTATTCGTTTATTATAAAAACTGCTCATCCGCTAGATTCATCCCCTATACAAAGCGCTACTTTTCAAGTTAAGCCTATTGTTAAATATGGCTAATTAATGTTAGGCCTATTGTTAAATATCACTAGTTAATGATAAGGCTATTACAGTGGTCGCCGCTTAATGTAGCCACCTTTAATATGGCCACCCGCTTTTTATGGCCACTCCAGCTTGGTGCGGAATTTTCTGTTTTCTATGTAACAAATTTTCGCTTTATATGACCACTTTTTTTAGTGATAGTTCACGAAATCTACTTTTTCATGTCATCTTACTGTGGATAAATGAACACTTATAATATTCACTTTTATTTTCCCTCTAAGCTAATGGGGCACTGCTGCCCAAAATTACAGATTGTACTGATTAGTCAATTACATGAAAGCTGCAAGTGAAGGGACAAACAGGAAGATCTTTTAAGTTGGTTTCAATATGTTAGAAACAGAAATTCTCCAGTGAACGGTCCTTTCTTAAGTCAAAAGGCCGATGAAATTGCAAAGACGTTAGGCCACACGGTCTTTTAGGCAAATGAAGGCTGGTTTCATCGCTGGCAAAAACGCAATGGGCTAATCTTTAAGAAACTTCATGATGCCCTTGTTTATTGCAACTTGGAGGGAGAGAGAGAAAAATTCCTCATCATTGAAATGTCAAATTCTTCACGCTGCTTCAAAAATGTTTAAAAACCTTTCCAAATCTTACGAATCGTTTACCAATGCATGGACGACATCAGAGATCTGGATTAATTGGCTAGTTCAATGGAACAAGCATCTTAGACGGAAGACAAAAAAATTGCTCTTTTAATTGACTACTGCAGCACCCATGCTCATGTTCCTGATGACTTATCCCACATAGAAATCATACGGCTTCTACCCAACACAACTTGGGCCTAATGCAGCCAAGGTTATCAAACAAACAGTAGACAAAATGTTAAATAAATATTTTGACAAGATATTGTACGTGTATAAATGATTATTTAAGCAAACAAACTTGTCTATATGTAAGTCCAAACACGTGCTCAACTTGTTGGATAAAAAAATAAGTAATTTTGTTAACCTCGCTTAAAACAGCCACCGGTTAATTTGGGCACTTAAGCATGGTCCGAGGTGGCTGTATTAAGCGGCGACCACTGTATTAAATATGGCTCATTAACGTTAGGCCTGTTGATAAAAATCGCTTATTAATGTTAAGCTTATGGTTAGCAATAGCTTAATATTAGGCATGTTGTTAATAGCAAATTGCTGTTAGGTCTGTTGTTATCAACAGCTAATAAATTTTAGGACTAAAGTTACAGTAGCTGATTATTATTATTGTTCGGTCTAATGTAACACTAGATAATTGATGCTAGGCCTATTATTATCAACAAATAATTACTGTTATGAATTGTTAACGAATGATGTAGTCTTATGCATGTTGTGTACGGTCTGTATAGCTGTTAATGTAGAGAACGTGAGAAGTATGGAGTTATGAAAATCGTTCAATAATTTTATAATAAACATCTCGTGAATTGTTATTTTGAGTTTGCATTTTTTTTCGCATTGCCCTGCGCAGTATTTACACCTAGTTTAAGACATTTAATGCGCGAACATTTCATTTCCCATTTCGCGCGTGTTAGGAAAGATTCGTGTAAACGCTGCAATTGAATACATAAGTCTATTTAACTCGCAATCGAATATACAAATTTACTTGCAGTTTTCGCCAAGACTGTAAATAAAGTATTACTGTAAAATTAAAAAACAAATTTTTATATTCTTTTTTTCAGCTCCTAAAAGAAAGTAACAGTCCTTCACTATTAACGATGAGCGTGATTTCACGACCTGTGATTATTTCATTGATTGTGAAATTTCACAGGTAATCACTGCTACTCTCGATCATTCGAAACCGTTATCAGTGATTTTCACAAGTGCTATTCTCGAACCCGTTATCAAGTGGTTTCACTCTTTCACAGGAGGAAACTGATGCATGCGGTGGGGAAAACTACAACTCCGTTAACCAATCAGAATGCACGGGAAAATGAATATTCGCTTTTTCCGTAATCATCGGTAATAGTATGTATTCTAGCGATCGTTGTTTAATTGAGGAAACGCTTTTTACTTATTTCTATATAGTACGTAAGATTTCGTTTCATAATAAAATCTTGTAAACATTCCAAGGAGGAGCTTTAGCAGTGAAGGAGAAATACATTTATATATTTATTAAAAAAATTAATCCCCCTTCCCCCTCCCCCCGAGTAGGGTAAGGCAAATAAAAGATCCTGAAGTCATCTATTTTTACCCCTTTATCTACACTTTTTACCTCTCTCCAAGTTTTTTAATCAAAAATTATTTTTCTCGCACGTAATATGCAGAAAACGTAAAAAGTGTCGTATTTTCTTTCCTTTCTCATCATTTCCGAACGTAGGATATATCACGAGCCATATGTTAGCGTAGTTCTAAATACTACGTGGCTACCACCCCCGCAAATCCGACCCCAATGGAACACCTGGGCCTAAACTTCATAGTAATGTAGATTTTGCCTAGAGGAATCTGGATAGTGAATTTCACGCCTATACGTACCTAAATAGCACATAGGTATGTTGTCCTCTCTGAATCCCACCCCCATAATTCCGAAGCCAGTGTACCAATAAATATCAAAGTAAATAGTGCAGATGGACATGCCCATAGGAAGCTACATTCCGAATTTCAACCTTCTACCTCAAAAAAATGTAGAAATTATGAAGGGGACGGGCTGACATTATAAAACCAATAAGTAGTTCCATTCTTATTCTAGGGTCAGTCAAATGAAAACCGGAAATATTTTTTTACACCTCCTTTATGACAGATAGAGTTGGTACACTATTTTTCAATGTAGTCCTCATCTTTTCGATGCATTCCGCCATCGAATCGGGAAGCCCTGGATACCTCGGGGGGGAAAAATCGTCATATAATGGAGATCTTGCTTATAGGAATCTGCATACCGAATTTCACTCCTTTATTTGCATAAATACACCTAGACCGTTTGATCCCCTCTAATTTTCACCCTCAAAACTCCGATCTTAGTGGGCTAATCAAAACGAAACTAAACAGTGAAGGTGCACATGCCCACAGTAAGCTACATTCCGAATTTCAGCCTTCTACCTCAAAAAATGTAGAAATGATGAAGGGTGATTCAAATCATGTGTAAAATAAAACCAATAAGTAGCTCCATTTTTCCGCTACTTAATAATAAGCTTATAGATTATGAGCACTTGAGCAATCGTGCGTCGACAAAGCGATTTCACGTGCGTGCGCCGATGTCAATAATGCTTAAAAGATGAACAGAAAGTAACAATATATTCCTTCTTGACAATCGATTGTTATATGACATGCCAGTATCTTTGAATTCTTTACACTCACTGTTTTAGCACGTGAATTCAACTTGAAGGGTTCCACGAAAAATTCTGAAAACTTGATACGTCCGAGCTAAGACTTTGATGGTCATATTTCTGAAAACAGAATTTAAAAAAGTTAATCCGTTTTCAAGTTATCGTGCAAACGGCGGACGGCCGGACGGACGGCCGGCCGGATAAACGTACAGACCAAGGGCGCATTCTTATAAGTAGCTTTTATGCTAAAGCTCCTAATAACATAAGCAAGAGCACATAAAAGCTTATTATATAAATACTTCATTTGCATCTATAATCGATAAACAATGTGATATCTCTATCCAGTGGCGTACTCAGAGGGGAGCGAGGGTGCAGGGCGTTCTTGATGGGCCCTAGACAGGGGAATTCCACCCGTGACTACAAACCTTCTCGGTTGTCACAACTAAACGAACACATATTCAAATTCTATGACAAAATTGTAATAGTCACTAGATATTTATTTACTCAGAGGAATACCCAACAATATTTATCGTCCCTAAAGATACATTAGATATACAGTGTCAAACACGAAACCAAGAAACCAAATTTTTGGAAAATTAAACGTGTACAACTTAGTCAAATGTAGATAGTATTGATAATTTTTAATTGATTTAATTAATAAATCCCAATATGAAAACCAGGGCAATCCCGGAAAACCGAAACATCGTCCATCTTCTATCTTCTATATATATAATAAAACTGTAACCGACCCGATGTCTGTACTTAGAACAAATTGAAGAAAATCTTATGCGACAGCTATTACTAACACTACCAGAAGCCAAAACGATCATTTTTAGAATTTTTGTCTGTCTGTCTGTATGTTTGTTTGTTACCTCATCACGCAAAAACTACTACACGAAAATAAACGCGGTTTTCATATTCGCATTGTTTAAGGTCTAACTTAAAAACTGGTGTATGCTTTATCGTGATACGCCATCTAGAAACAGAGTTCTAGGCCAAAATCTCATAATCTGGTGGTTGAATAAAATCTTATATTTTAGTTCACAAAACAATCAAATAAGTAACAATGTGTTACGAGTTCAGCAACAAATACGTAGCATTAGCAACAAAAATACATTGTACGATTGTTATAGTACATTGTTGAGTTTGGACTGCAACCGAACTTATGAAATAGAGCGGGCAAATTCGACTCTTCAGTAAAACTCTGGATTACTAGAGTACGGCAGTTACCTTACCCAATGCTAGCAGATAATACTGGTTGTTGATTGGGTGACTGAAGTCACGTGAGTTTTTTTCAGCCATCTTTGGCCTAGACATTTATACATTTATTAAGGTTTATTATTTTAATTATTGTAAACAAAATTTAAAGAAAAAAACTAATAGCTACAAATAAATGGTTTCATGCAAACGATCTAATCTTACTTCTGTTTCTGCACAACCTAAACGACCACGATTGAGACGTCCAGCAGAAAGCTAACCGTAACGTCCAGCGTTTAGAGTCGCAGCAATCTACAAGTACGATGTCTCGATCTCTAGAAACTCTATCCGAGCGTGAAGCTCGGTTGAGTTACTTCCGAGCGCGTAGTTACTCTATCGACACGCAATCAACGTGACTCACGTTTGGATGCTAATACAGAATGATCCAAAAGTCAGGGACATCGAAATAAATAAAAACTAGATGATATTAAATAGTACTAATTACTACTATAAAATATACTAATTATACAACACGTCTATATTTTTACAACAGATGCACAAGATATAAATGTTTCAAAGCAGCCAATGAAACGTTTCAACTATTAATTTAATTGTAGACAATCGAATTAGGATGCACGCGATTTTTGGATCACCATGTAGTAACCTAAATACTGCGTCACGGTCTGAATAGAGTAGTGCAGAACGTGAACGTCGTTTGGGTGGCGACCGGTATCGCCACGGTAAAGCCTGAAGTGTGAAAACTAAATTAGATTGTTTATTTCTTTTACTCTCTACGACATAAAATATCACAATCTCTGGAGACTAATGAGGAACAGGAATTACATTTGTCTACTGAGCGTTTCAGCCATGAACTTTCGCGCTTATTGGAGATAGAAAAGCAGTATAAGAGACAAGTTGTGGTCATAAATCACTTGACACAAGAACGCTCTTGTTTGCAGGAAGTGCGGCAAATAGCGTCTACCCAGAGGAAGATCGGCTGCGCCATGCCGTTTACAGGTTGTTTACCATGTCAATGGTTTATTAACCTGAAGAGCTGCCGTAGCTAGAAAATAAAAAAACCGAACTTAATTATGATTCAGTAATTAAATATTCAGATTATTGTCGACTAAGCCCTATGGACGAAATTTGCATATATTGACGTGCCTCCAAGTGGAAGAGAGCACCTAAGAAAATGTGCTGTTCTTCAGGGAAGTTCGATTAGAAAGAACGCAAGAACTACCAGAGCCTTTGAGAACATCCATAATCGAAAAACTTTCTGGATTGCGTACGGGGCTGTAATATCTCTTTTGAAATGGCTTTTTACGGAGCAAATCTGATCACTGAAGGTGCATTTTTGCCGACATTCAAAACACAGAGTCAAGTTTATCACTTAATTGGCTTTTGATTTACCAAAACCAGGTAAATGTTAGGTGAAAACATATTTGTAACTTGAACGCTGAATTATTAAGTGGGTTGCAAAATATGCTCCATAGTGTGAACCAGTATGTTAACTGTTTCAAACTTGCACTTGATTCTGTTCCCAATGATAATCGGAATAACCACAAGTTTGTAATTGCTGCCATCAAAAGACTAACGGGAGCTCACCTAGGTCGATACAGTGCTCCTACCATGAACGAAGTAGTCGTCCTTTTGGTCCTTGTGATAGGAGAGATATTTTTTACGTACACAGGATGATCGTCTTCAAAGGATCTTTGGAGTGGACTTTTCAGTCAGTTTTAGTTAGATATGTATGCCAAAGTTGAAACTGAGCGTTTGATTTTCAACCGCAATAATCAAAGTCAATTACGTGTGGAAAATTATGTTGATCTTAGAGACGATTAGCAGCGGGATACCGATTGTGTAAACGTGGGCAGAATGGTGATTCCCTCGTCCAAGATTACTAGAGTCCTAGATATTTGCACGAGCGCACTCAAGATGCTTTATGTTATGTCCGAAAATATGGTGGAGCAGATCTATTTATTACCATGATGACCAATCCAAGATGGCTTGACATAAACACCAACTTGCTTCCTGGGCAGACATCCTACGACAGGCACGACTTGATTTCTCGAGTATTTCATTTAAAGCAGAAGCGTCTGAGAGACTTTCTTACAAAAGAGAATGTATTTGGATCTCCGATGCTACATGTGCTCAATAGAATGGCAGAAACATGGTTTATGACAATAGCATAATCTTTTACCCAAATAAGAACTCAAGAAAACTATTGATTGTGTGAAAGAGCCTAAAAATGAGCAAGCGACTGCAATAAACCGCAGCATTTTGCAAAACATTCTATAAATATGGTCTTGGATCAAACTGATGCCACCACTTATCCGGTAGAGTTTCTTAACACTTAGTGCATCCGGATTTCCCGAGCATAATATCGCCCTGAAAGTCGGTGTTCCGATGACGCTTCTTCAGAACACAACCCCTCAGAAGTTGTAAAGTAGTAGAGCTACAAATTAATTGTCACGTGGATTGGCAGAGTAATTATGACAAGAGACAGCAAACGGTAAATGATAGAAATAAGTCTTTTTATTTCTGACGAAAAATAATAATCAATAAACATTCAATAAAGAAACAAAAGTCAAGTAGGTAATTAATGTCCAAGGTGATCTAGAATAAGGTGGAAGTCAGTTTGACGGAAGTGGTAAAAATTGCCTTACTGCGCAAGCGTATTTTGACTCACTGGATGACATCGAAACCTCAACAGAAACCAAAACATGGCGGTAATGAAAACAGTCGTGCGATAGCGATACTTGACGACTCGTTCATTTCTTCACAATTCTCATCCTTTATACTATTTATTTTAATTAAATAATAATGCCATTATAAAGAGGGACTTATAATTATTGTAAAATGTACTTACGTATTTCTTTTTAATGTGAACACAGGGTTAATGTTAACTATCTGCACATCGCGCGATGACTGATCATGCGACCAAGGTAAGTGAAATTTACTGTGACTAAATAGAAAAAGGGGTATATATCAGTTCGTTAGAACGGGGGGTGTCTTTAAAATATAAATTCATTTACCTTGATCGCATGATCAGTCATCGCGCAATGTGTGGATAGTTAACATTAAGCGAACACAGAGACAAGGACGATAACGTATTTCTCGTTATCATTAGGCCTAATTATCATTCCTCGTTAAGATTTCGAAATTGATTCGTCGGAACCGTTAGCAGTTAAGAGACAGAGATAATAATTTCAATATTATCTCATAATAACTTTATTTATGCAGGTGTTAGGAAATATTAATTTATAAAATAGTAAGTTTACAAATAAGCGTTTCTTCAGAAATACAACGTAAAAGTTTTGTTTTTTACGTGAAAACGTTTTCTTTTTTGACTAGAATAATGGCTACCGCACACTGCCGGAAGTAAAGCCATAAGTCATCCAGTGACGTCACAATACGCATGCGCATTAAGCACTTCTGACAAACTGGACCTACCTGTTATTCTAGATTACCTTGATTAATGCCCATAAAGTCATTGGCAGTGGAAGTCTCGTCTGGGTAGTTCAATCCGGTAAAATTGATGGTAAGTAATGGGTTTCACTACTTTGAAGGTCAAGCATGGTTAATCTGAAATTATACGCTTTACGGATGACGAACTTGTGACGTCCGCACGGTGGGCACTTAACAAGCGATGTCTTCACTGAAGCACGCAGTATATGAAGGTCATAGTTGTTAGGCGAGACGCTCGAAGCTGCACTACCCAAGTGGACCACCCCACGGAATGCGATGGAATCCCCTTGCAAGTAGGTCTAACGCACACAAAACTATGCTGGGGTACAACCAACTACATAGATGTAGCCTTGAGTGAGATCACCAGAGCACTACGGTCGACACAGAAACAATGAGATTCGGGGAAAAGACTTTCCCTTAAAAAGCCATATGAATTCGCACGTCCACTTTAGGATCAGGCAGTGAATTGAGATAAACACTTGTATAAGGTTTAGCATAGAATTTATAATTCACACAGAATTAGGATTGTTGCACGCACACAACTCAGCTTAATAAATAAAACACTACACACAAATGGCGGGTACGGGCTTTTAAGACTGTATCACTCATGTTGAACTCTCTTAGGTAATATTTTTGACACTTAGGTATTTACACCTTCGCAATCTCATGAATATACGATGTCACAAAAACAACACTGATATTTCGAAGCACCAAAACTCGGCTGCAGAATTGACGCCAGTAGCACAAGCCGGATCTCAAATCATCAGTCGATTACGTCGTTACGTGGCCGTGATTAATCGCTCTCGCACGACGACGCCGTAATAGCCTTTAGCAAATAGACACGTCACAATAAATAGCCATTCGACACTTAAATTCGACATACATAAATACGGTGTCCAACTAATTATTATGCCTAGCCAGCACACTGAATTTTATTATAGAATATCACTTCGATTTGTCGTGCTCGATATCGCTCTGCTCGCTAACGGCGAACTCTGCAGTGAAGCGAAGCGAAGCGGCTCCTCCGACTTGCATCGAACGAAAAATCCCTTATGAATTGAAAAATTCCTCCGACCGCCCTGGAATAATTCCAACTGTTCCTCTACCAGGTAAGTCGAAATAGAGAACGGAAAGATGCAAAGTTCGTTAGCATCCGGTGAGAACAGCGACTAGAACTCGCTATACACCACGGTATGAATTTGCGCTCGAAAGATCGTGAAGTTCGCTACTATCAATGTTCGTAGGTTAACGGTAAAGTTCATACGAGAAAAGGTCCTATCGTAAATTGAGCAGCTAGGCGTGGCACTTTCCCCGTCGATATTTAACGGCTGGCGTCTTCCATTCCCCACTGTAGGCTCCGGATAACGGTGAGGTTCGCTCCCTTCGCTCGGGCTAATTTCTGCCTCCGTAGACGAGTTCTCCAAATACCATATAAGATTCTACAAGGCTCTCGCAAATTACCTTGTAAATCCAAAGGCTCTCGTGGCTTTTCTCCGTCCTCAGGTATGCTGCTAATTTCCGTCGTCTCGTCTCGATCTCCCCTCTTGCCGGCCGCTCTCACAATATCGTTCTCGAACGTCGCCCTCCTCCAACATTCGTTTCTCAACGCTGCTTGCGGTATTAACGCTTTGTTTTGCCTAATACGGGCTAATTTCTCCTGTCGAGGGCCATATTTTGGGCATTGCAAAAACTCCAATCGTCGTCGCGTCCATCTTTCTTTTCCTCTTACTTTCTCTCTTGTCCCACGTGATTTCTTAGGGATGACATCACTCTCCTCTGACGCTTCTTCTACGTCAATCCCGTCTTCTCCTCCTGTAGACGATCTCCGCCGACGCAATCCACGTGACAATAATATTCTTGAAGCGGAGATCCTAATGGGCTGGGTTACTGAGGAGATAATTTTCATACTCAATATACCTTTCATTCCTAATAAGTTTTGCTATGACTATTGAGAAGTCACAAAGGCAGTTATTCCGGGCCGCTGGCGTAGATCTCAGAACCAGCTGCTTCTCGCACGGACAGTTTATGTTGCCTGCTCTCGGGTTGAAGATAATCTGTTCATAGCAGCTTCTATGAGAAAAACGGAAACGTTTTTAAAAATAAATCCTTTAAATAAACGCAAATTAAGCAATAACTTAAGTAATAACAAGATAAGAGGAAAAGGGATTTTTCAAACCAAGCTTTTATAATGTTTTATTTAGTGGCAACAACAAAGCTTAATTTTGCAACAATAAACAATAGATACATTTATTGTCCAATAGTCTCAACACACAATTCGTAGTAATGAATTTGTACCATTACAACACGAACCAGTGAACCGATTTGATAAATTTTAATATAACATAAATTGTCATCGATCCTGTGTATGTGTATAAAGTTTCAGCTCCCTAGCTTGTCGGGAAGTTGGTTTAATATTGATTACAGGATTTGACCTAAACAAACTAACATTGCAAGGTTAATAAAAGCTTTTAATAATATTAATAAATGTCTTGGCTTACCACTTTTATTCTGTTTTATGTTCTTTGTACTGTATTCTATTATACAAAAATTATATTCAAGTACTTATACATAACATAATTTCTATATTTTCCAACTGTTTTACAACTATATCCCGGTTAGAATTTTTAAACATCGACGCAGATGAAATCGCGGGCGTCAGCTAGTAAGGAATACATTTCATCATCTGAAGATTCTAGAGGCAAGAAATTATGAAAATTTAGGAATGTAGATTCCTGTAATTGTTGTGATGTCCACATTCATCGAAGAAGCTGCGGAGTCTTGAAGACAGCACGTATCCCGAGTGATCAGCCTTTTCAGATGCATACCATTTATTAGAAGAGAATGTGGAGATAACAAAACATAGAGAGTCATCAGTTGAACTTGATGAGGACTTACTGATCAATCGATCCAGTTTCTCCGAGTGTGTATGTTTGCTCGTCGATAGTGTGATTAGTCCAAACAGTGAAAAGTGAATAGTGAACGTGTTATGGCCTGTTTTATTTATGTGTTTTAAATCTTGAAGTGGTGCACAACAATGTTGTGATTCAAGGATTTAGCAGTACAACACGAAGTTGTAAGTAATATGTTTATTAGAGTTGTCCATTCTACACATGTAGAGGAAAATTTAGATTATTTAATGACTGAAACTCTAGATGAGATGTTATAAAGAAGTAATTTTGATCAGTTAAATAATTCTCCGGGTGGTGGAGGAGTTTAAAATATTTAGTGGTTTGCAAGTTTTTCAATTGAGAATTTTTGAATTCATAGCTGTAAGTAATTGAACTCATACAGGGTGATTCAGTCAATTTCTGACCATTTCAGTACTATGATGTATTGACCCATTAATGTTTACAAACTTAGCATTTCAGTACGATATTTTAGGCAGTTCGGAGTTTTTATTGCCGTGGAAAAGCCTTGATGATATGCTCAATGTGGTCACCACGAAGGTTTTGAACTGCTCGCAGCCGAATGGTGAAGTTGTCCATAACTCTATCCAGGATATTTGCATCCACAAGGGTGCAGCAGTCGACGATGCTCTGTCGCAGCTGGTCTAGGGTTCTTGGTGCAGTAGTGAATACACTGTCTTTAAGGAACCCCCAGAGATAAAAATCACATGGGTTTAGTTCAGGTCTCGCAGGCGAACAGATTTTTGGTAAGGGAATCGACCAACCTTGTGCGAACATTTTCGACAACTTCGGCCGTTCAAACACGAGCTTCGCTCCCGCCTTTTTTCTTGACTTTAACATATCCAGTGGCACGAAATTGCTTGACAAAATCCATGATTGCTCGATGTCTCGACACTTACACTCCTTCCGGAACTTTCTTTGCACGGTTACAGGTGATTTTGTCTCGAAGTACCATTCGACAACCTTGTATTTCTGCTCTGTTGTTAAAGCGGGCGCCATTTTTCAACAATACGATTTTCATGCAGCGCCGTTGCAACAATACAAACTCCAACTATTTAGAAATTCGATATGGCGCTCATATTCTTTCAATTTTTTATCCCTAATGGACGTCATTCGACTGAAATGGTCAGAAATTGACTGAATCACCCTGTATATGTTTAACTTTCTTCTTTTGCGATTAGATCTATTCTTTCTTCTTCTGTAGGTTAAGGTTTATTTTTTTGTTTATCTCTTTGGTCCAGTTATAATTTTGAATAAAATTTTATTTCTTGTTTTAATCCTTGATCTTATCTAATTTAATGAATAAATAAGACACATGCTGCCATCGTTTATTAGAAGAACCCAACCTTTTGCCTCTGATTGATGATTTAAATAATGAATTTTAAGTAGCAAAAAATGAATCTGTTGTCAATTTAATTTTACTAAATTTTTGCAGTTTGTTTATTAATGCATGGGGAAAAGCATTAACGCCAGAAAACAAAATCTGGGTTCTCTGCATGTGGGATATATCCATTTCGACCTGGAGCAGTACCCAATGAACCGAATATTCTGTACAGTAGGCCTCCAGCTGAAGTTCAAACAAATCTTACCACTTCTCCACAAAAATCTGAAATTACTCAAACTCCCTCTGAAATTTCTAACACTAACCTTAAGGATTTTTGTGTTTCATTATATCAACAATTATATCTACTGATAACGCTAAAGTAATAACTTTCTCTGGAAATGAGACTATTAGTGATACTAATTTTTCAACTGAAATGGACAAGATCAATTTCAGAGATAAAATATTCCATACCGGTACCTTTTCAGAACAGAATACAATTGAAAAGGAAAGAACTTCATTTATAGCATTAAGAGCACTTGAACAGGCTATACCGAATGGTGATCATCAGCATTTCATAAAATGCTATAAAAAAGGAAAAGCCGTGGAGAATCCATTATTTGATACTTGGAAGAAATATAAAGATATTATCTTATGTAAGCAAAGTTGCTATACTTTAACTTCAGAACCCGTGTCCGAAAACGGCACAAATGTTTCTACAAGCACGGGACATTTAACAAATATAAGTTTACCATTGAATGAAAAATTTTATAAAGTAACTTAAAAAGAGAATTTTCCGCTAATTCATTTTATTCTGGAAAAAATGAGAGAAATCAATTTTCAAAATGAAGATGTGTTGCCCTATCCAAATTACAAAACTCCTAAAGAAGTAAATAAAACAAAAGGTTCACAGTGTTATATTCTTACAACAAAGGAAGCTTACCAGTCAAAATTAAAACAAAGAAGAAAAAGAAATTCGGGAGAGAGAGAAATTGAAATGAATGGGAGAAATAGAAGCAAGAAGAACAAGAAAGCAGAAAATAGAATTGAAGAAAAAGAAGCGCCATAAAGATCTGTAAATTAGCGATTTTTTTTAGTACCTTTATATATGTACGTTAATAAAAAAAATTAATTATGTTAAAAAAAACTAATTTTTATGTATAACATATAAGTTATTATAATATTTAATATTCCCATATCTAGAGGTCGAAAACAGGTACAAGGCGGCCGAAAACTGGTCATCCCATGGCCGAAAACAGGTCAATGTGGCCGAAATACGGACAAATCTCAATAGTTACTAATTATTTATTATAAATCAAAAAATATGTTCATCAGGATAAATTTTACAATAGAATTAAATTTTAAAATTTTCTTAAAATGGCTGAAAAGCAAAAGAACAAATATTAAAGGTACCTGTACATAAAGCAAACGACTGGAAAAAACTTTAGTGGCCAAAAACTGGTCACTTTACCCTATGTAACGGAATTTTTTCAACATTTTCATAGAGAATTTCCGGTGCAATTTGCGTATGACGAAACCAGTGCGCATTTATCTGCGTAATAGCTCCCCGATTCATAATGGACGCCGAACTCTAGCTCCGTCGAAGAAGTAGCTGGAACGTACAATGCATTGCGATAGCACACATAACCCTATTAAATGAACAGGAATTTTAGCTTAAGCAAAATTTTGATAAAATGTCTATTCTAAAATGTTGATAACTAACTTTCGAATCGTCTGGAAGAATCCACTTTGAACAGGGTCGAATGCTGCAAGGGAAACAAATTTCCGTTTCGTAAAAATGAAAAGTCGGTTTCCTGCGCACAGCGCAATTTGTTTGACTGAACACAACTGTGAAGTTAAGCTACATCAGGCACGGCTAGTCACTGGACGGGTGACCATCCGTGATAGACCATCTTCAACCCCCCCGGCTGCTGCGACCATCATACAGCAGTCTTAAATCCAGGTCCATCCAGGGACCCAACTCGTCGGCCTCTGGCCATACAGGCCCTGGATGGACGTAATGGATCCCGATTCGTAAATTAAAAAAAATTAAAAAAAAACAACAAAAATTATCTTGAGCAAATACGAAATTGCCACTGAAATTAGTTCGTTTTCTTAATTTTTTTTATTTTCGTAAGAAAAATCGCAAACTGTCTACTATTTAAAAGACAGAATCAAAAATGTTTTTGTTTTTTTTACTGAAAAATTAATCAAAGACTTTTATGTAAGGAAATTCAAATTTTATTGATAAGCAAATAAAGAAAAACAGCATAGGAAAAAAAACAGCGTATTTTATGGACGAATAGAAACTAAGTAGGAAAAAATGTAAATATGCTATAAACATGTGTTTAGTATGTTCGGTATTTAAACGCACAATACTCCTCAGAAGGAAATTCTTTCCTGATAATGCTCACAATACAATTTGGAAGAACCAGAAATACTTTCCTGCTATTTTTCCAAAACCTACCTTGCATCCAATTCGTAAATTACAGATAACCTAGTGTATCTATATTGCCTGTATAAATAATAAAAGTAAATGAGATAATTGTCTAAAAATCATACAAATTGTGAATATTTGGGGATGTGGTAGGGACATTTTCCCCATCTTGACAGTTTCCTAGAAGTTCTATTGCAAATCGCTTTTTTTTGCGGCTCAAATTGGTATGGCCTAATTTCAGGATTTTCAAATAATTCCTGGAATACGTGGAGTTTTGAAAATCTCCATTGAAAGTTTTGTCGCTTGAAGACAATTCAGAATAGCTATCCGAGCCGCACTTAGCCATATCGTATCCTCCTACAATACTAAAAAGCTACAGCTCTTATTGCATCATGGGGGCGTTCAGGCAACACATCCCAGAAAGAAAGCCTGCGCACTGAAACGTCATACATTGTTACATGAACATCAGGAGTCATAATTTAGGGCTTATTATTGTTAGAAATATGATAAACATGCCTTTTTATGATGATGTAACAATGTATGACCTTTCCGTGCACAGGCTTTCTCTTTAGGAGGTGTTGGTTCAGGCCGGCTACATCACGGGGATAATTCGCTCCATATTCAAAATGGAGCGCAACGGATTTTATGAAATACTTATATAAATGCCGTTTTTATATATTTGGAGAGATTTTTGGTAAGTTAAATATTACAACATTTATTTATTTTCATTCTAAATTATTTAGACAAAAATTAGTTTTTAAGTGATACTGTCCTTTAATATTTCGCAGGTTCTTTAATTTGTCTTCCGAAATCAACTGTTGTCTTTTGGAAATATAAAGTGTGAATTATCAAGGTGGTGGCTACCTCACTAGTCATGTAATATCTTATTGGTCACACGCCTGTGGACTCATTAGGATTATATTCAGAACCGAGACGCTGCCAAAGGAAAGTAATGATATGATAACTCGTACAACATAGTTACTACTTTGAAAATAATTTTGTATTTGTTAATTTGGGTTATGCAGAGATAACCTCTTGGCAAAAGGAAGTATTTGTTTTGGCTTCTACCATGACTAAACCCAAAAACTCAAAACTATAGCATAAACACACTGTTCATACTGATCTTTGATAGTTTTATGAATTACTTATACTGAATACCAAAATAAGCATTCTGCGCTCTACCTCTTGTCGGGAATACTTAACACTTTAACTAGCCTATCACCAAACTAATTAACATATAAAAATATTCATAAATGAAAATCAATTGTTGTTCATCAGAAACGATTAATGTTACTATTATAATGGAATTCATTAAGATTTTATTTGATATTGGAATAAGCAAAACGAGTTAGAAATATGTAAAACACTAAAATCACCTGATTTAAATCGCTATTGCCACCCTAGTTGTATTAAGGCAAAACTTTGGATTGCGAAAGTGTCGTTATTAGCGAAGTCACAACATTATGGATGTCGGTAAATTTAGCCATTTAAGTAATTCACTTAACGAGTCGTTAACAACGAAACAATCATTTCGAGACTATGAGAATGATATTTTCGTTTATTTAAAATAGCCAATGCGAATAAACTTATTAACAAAATAAATAAAATTATTAGTTTATTTAAGATATCTAAATTAAAAATTTAATAATTGATTTCACATTCCTTCAAATCTACCTCTATTAGGAAAGATTGTCTATTGCTTAAGGAATATTGAAAATTTCCCTTAAAAAGTCCTTGACTGCTCGATAGAGATTGAGACAGAGACTTTAAAATCATAAATATGCCGGATTGTGAGTTCGATTCCACTCACTTTATTTCTATGTCCAGAATCCCATATCATTCTCAAACTTTACTCCTTTCACAAAATAAAATTATATAATGTGTTTAAAAATTCGTTGGACAAATTTCGTATACAAATATATATAAATATAAAATAGGTGTCACGTGTAAAAATAGTGAAAAAACTGTCTTTGAGAATAATGTAAACAAGTCAGGCAACCGAAATGCCCAGGACCGATAGGGTTTTAAACCATTCAAAAAAAACATTTCGTTTCTAAATCAGCTTTTCGTTCTTAAGAATTAGGTGAGGTTGCTAAGGAAGCCTCTGGTTGCTAAGCAAGGCGTACTGCTAAGGGAAATGTATAGTTCAAACAGAATAAAGCTACCACAAAAGTTAAATGCAGAAAGTAGCAATTCTCTATAGATTAGAACATAGACAAATCTATAGCATTCCTATTTAATGAAATCTATGTAAGGGTCAATTCTTTCTTCATAAACAATTCTTCATAAACGCTTTTCTACGTAGTCTTGTACCATTGAAGGAATGATTAGCTATTAGCTATTGTTAAAATTTGCCTAACACTAACTGTTGATAATATAAGGCGTAAGTAATTACAAGCCATATCTTAGCATTGAAAGTTTCCAGTGGCTTCATAATGGTATCATTAAAACACGAATCGTGGAACCAATTTCGATTTTCATTAATTTTACATTATATTCATTTATGATACTTTATTCCAAATTGTTTGGTATACAGGGTGAATACAAAAGTCTGAACCTTTTATTTTTTGAACCGAAACAGATATGTCAATTTTCATGAATCCAATGAATAGGAAGTTGTGGGTGGCCTATCCCATGTTGCACTTTTCATCATCCCAAATACGCAAATTAGGACACATTCAAAATTTATCCCAAAAACCGTAAGGGATAGAGAAAAAAACCCAATTGCAAACTTGTTCAGCATAAAAAAACAAACAAAACAAAAAATAATCATCCAAATCGGACCAGCCAATTCTCTACAGGGTGATTTACATCGAATGTAAAATACTTAAAGGGGGTATTATAGAGGTTAAGATAAACACAAAACGTCCTATGAACATGGGTTCAAATATGAACGATAACTGAGATATGAACAGAAATAAAAATGCCGCCACCAAGATCAACAAGTTAATAACTCAGGTTCTGTAAAGCCTAGATTAATGCAATTTGGGGGAATAACAAGGTACATAAGACTGTGTATACCGTTAAAATTTGATTGAATTCCAACGAGAAGTTTCCGAGTTACACAGTCAAAATTGTGACAAATGCTAGTTAGTACTCACAAGTGAACACGTATTATGATGTTGAATGAGTAACTTGGAAACTTCTTGTTAGAATTAGATCAAATTTTAAAGGTATACACAGTCTTATGTACTCTGTTATTCCTCCAAATTCCATTAATCTAGGCTTTACAGAACCTGAGTTATTAACTTGTTGATCTTGGTGGCGGCATTTTTATTTCTGTTCACATCTTAGTTATCGTTCATATTTGAACCCATGTTCATAGGACATTTTGTGTTTATCTTAACCTCTATAATACCCCCTTTAAGTATTTTACATTCGATGTAAATCACCCTGTATAAATTAGAACATCCTTTATAATTAGAACAAATAAGAATCCTTTAACTTGTAAGCATTCCAGTTAAATGAAATAAGCGTTAATTGTTGAAGCGTTCTCTGTAAGGGTGAATTCTTTCTTCATAAAAATTTGCTAACGCTTTTCTACGTAGTATTGTACCATTGTAGGAATAATTAGGTATTAGCTATTGTTAAAATTTGACTAATAAAAATTAACTCTTGATAATATAAGTCGTAAGTAATTACATGCCAAATCTTAGCATTTTAAGTTTCCAGTGGTTTAATAATTGTATCATTAAAACACGCATCATGGAACCAATTTCGACTATCATTAATTTTACGTTATATACATGCCATATTTTAGCACTGAAAGTTCCAATGAACCATAATGGTTCCACTAAAATTGTGACGGAAACGGGGTATCTATATATTTAGTATCTTTATTTATATTATCTATCTATCTTTATCACTCCATCAATTGTTTATTATAAAACCTTTAATGGAATCACTAGAAACAGACAATACCGGTCTCTCACTTCTTTGTACCAGTAACTTAATAACATGTGCCAAGTTGAGTGATAACAACAGTGAATGCTTACCTTAATGGTGTCCCCCAAATATACCCCACAGTGGAAATATACCACCCGCTTTCGGATGACCAGTTGATGAATAAAATAATTAATAACTTAATTAATTCCCCCCTTCCATTTGGCATCCTATCCATCATTCCATGTAACTACATTTATCCTCATCCAGCATGCAAAACCAGAAAATTGGAACCCGATTTCAATACCAAATTGAAATTTCCCTGGAACAATTGTTCAATGTATCTAGTATCTACGAGGGAGTTTTGCGCCATCCCAGTAAATAACGACTGCTACGAGATGACAGTAGCAGCCGGGACCGACGGCTTAACGTGCCCTCCGAAGCATGGGGGGTTTCATGATGGAAGAGCAGCTGGGGATAAACGAACCAGAGGCTGTCACCAACTGCTGGAAAACCAGCTATGGTCAATCGGCAAATGGGTCGACTAAAATCCCCCAACAGCCGCGCCCCAAATAGCTGTCCCGCCAGCAGTGGCCCTCAAGCCCTGGCCGTCACCCAACCAGCAGCTGGCCGCGCCTGAAGTTGCTGAACTCCATCGATTGGCGAGCCAACCGACGAGACAACCAGGCCACGGCCACCCCCATTGTTCAATGTACCCGTTTTGCACCCCAGCTAGACTGAAGACAGATGAAGTTAGAAAGATTTTCCCTCAAGAACAGTAAACAAGAATCCTCTTGCATACACTTTCTGTTCAAGAGTCTGAGAGACCTTGTAAATTTCTCTACTTAACTTTAATTCTCTCTTTGCTCCCTAAATCCCTCTTAGGTTCAATAATTAAAGATAGGTTATGTTTATTCTTCAGTTAATTCAAACAAAGAGACCATTGTCTTTTATGATAAAGAAATAAGCATTTAATCTTTATTAATACATATGACAATTATGATAATCTTTCTGATATCTTATTAAAATTAGAAATACTGTAAATGAAATTAATTGATGTTAAAGCTCTTATCTGAACATGCAATTAAATAAATGGTGATTATCGTACTATAAATGACTTAAACAAATATTAAGAGGCAATAAGCTAAGCTTAATTATGAAATAAAACAAAGCCTCTGTCAAAATATACCATTCTTTCTAGATATGAATATAAACCCCACACTATTAGAAAGTGTTCACCTTAGAAAAACGATCATTTGAAGTCTGAGCTCATGAGATTTTTCGCGAATCTATGCATAGATCGATTACTCACAGTTTTTGCTGTGGCTCTTGCTTCCTGTTGCACACTTGAAACACTATCACAAATGTATTTCGTGAAGCACTGAATGGTGTTCTTCACTCAGCCCACACTCCTTGATTTGTGTTTACCGCAATCGTTGACTTCTTGTTGATGGCACTTTTCTTTTCTGATGCCAGCTCCAGTGATGCTCAAACGGTTGCCTTCTGTGCCTTTTGATCTTCCTCCGTTTTCTACCGACTTCTCTGTTTAAAAGTTTGCCGGTTGTTAGCTAGGGATTAGACCCGAGCCTTTTCCCGCTCGTGCTGGTCTACCCCTCCCTAGCTCAATAACTAAACTTTTCTCCCACAGACTCGTCCAGTTCCTTGGCCTTATGTCACTCGTAACTTGCTGCAGTTGCGAGAATGCATTGGATTATGCATCCCCAATCGCATACGAATCAGTCTGCCAAAAGTTCCATAGAAAAATCGCCTTCTCTATCCATTTTTTAGGCCTAAAGCCTAAATTCCACAGAGCACACGTCTTCAACGTCTTTACTGTACAAACGTTTCCGTTGCTCTCCTCCCACCAATCAGAGGCTTGCATCCCCAGTCTGAACTTTTCGTTCCCATGGCAATTCCCCATTGTCTGGCTTCCAACAATGGTTTCTAAAAATAGCACAGCAGTTGCCATAGAAAACGAACTTCTTAGGAGAACTTACAGAGGCTCAAAAAAAAAATAAATAAAAATAAAACAACAGAACAAAATTCTTTTAAATACCCAGAGGTTAATTATATATTTCACAAAAGCAAATGAAATTTGAGTGACAAAAAAGAAATTTTTTGTTACAAAATCCAGGTTCCATTGAACCGATTTCGACAATCATTAATTTTACGATATATTTATGCATGGCTTATCATTTCAAGTTGTTTGATATATTACATGCCATATTTTAGCATTGAAAGTTCCAATGAACCATAATGGACCACTAAACCAGGTTCCTTAAAACCAATTTCGACTATCATTCAAGTTTCAAGTTGATGGCAGCGCACACTGATAGGAAGTATCTCACAGCAGTATGCACAGATGAAGAATATATTATGAACTATGCAAGCTAGTTTGTTTCAATAATAGTGATACCAATACAGAATTCTTAAAATAATATGGCATTAAATACAAAAATTGGAAAAAATATACCAGATTCAGCCAACCAAATAGTTATTTATGTATGTAAGACATGTTCAATAAGAAATATAAATGAATCTAAAGTTTTAACATTTTGTAAATTTCATTAGCAAAAATATTTTGAGGACACACGACTTATAAAATGTAATGTTTTTCGGCGCTCTAATTTCCTGATCATAATTTAAATTGTCGTCAGCATATTGCCGGAAGGGTCTTCATCCTCTGAGAATCAGTGAGAAGTCGTCGGAATTTTTAGCTATACAAAGAATTCCTGTTCTTCGTGCTTTTCTTAGAATTGATAGTTATTACACTGCTTTGCAATGAAATTGCCCCACCAACAAGGAGTTATCCGAACTTATCCATATATAGTGGGGGGTAGTGCTCCAGTGTCAATAGCAACAATAGCACGCTGGTTACACGCCGCGATAATGTCTGCCAGATGTTTATTGTTGTGTCATCATTTGACACCTAAGCACCACGCGATACGACCACAATGGTGTCGTAAACGAGTGGGCTGGCGAATGGAATTGCATCCGGTGGTCTTCAGCAACGAATCCCTTTTTTGCTTGAACACGGACGACAGACGCGGACGGATGTGGTGCACCATTGCAACGTGCCAAAGAACAATGCATCCGGTATCCCCATCGTGGACCAACACCCGGGATCATGGTCTGAGGTGCCATCGGCTACAATACCAGAAAGCCTTTAGTCACCATCCAAGGCACCCTGACAGCAGCACGGTATTCACAGAGTATCTGCAGCCCGTATTACTGCCCTTTCTTCACACCATATCCGGCGCAGTCTTTCAGCAGAATAACGCCAGACCGCACACGGCAAACATGAACATGGCATGTCTGCATGATGCCAACTGCCTGCCATGGCCCGCGAGGTCCCCAGACCTATCGCTAACAGAGCGCGTGTGGGACACGGTGGGACGTCGTTTACGATCACCCCGCAATCTTCATGAAGTGACACAGCAGTTTCACCAGACCTGGGCAGACGTACCCCAAGAAGACATTCGCAACCTGTATGATCACCTACACCTGCGGCTGGAACAATGCATCGCCACTATTCCCTGTCTCAGCTTCAGTTGAGAGTGACGTTATGGAATGAGGTCCCTCACCAGACATAGTGCACAACATCGTATCCTTCCGCCGTTAAAAGAATAAGTTATTCTAAGGCTATGTATGCTACGTTACACCATCCTTTAATCGCGTGGCTTCTCGAAAGCAGAATAGTCGAATGGTGTCTATCATTTGTTTAAATTAATGGTTAAAGTATTTTAATCCTCTTCGTGAAAACTCGATCATCTTTCATTTCTGACACATCTCTTTCACGCAGAAAAAAGAGGCGCCGCCATTTTACAATCAAATAATCTCGACTACAGACTTCATTTTTTTTTAAATTTCGTCAAATGGCTTTTCTATCCGCCAATTTATTATTATATCGAGGAGAAATATATGAAATATGATTCCAGAAAGAATTTTGAACTTTTTATACAGAAAATTATTCGAACAATTTCTTCATGCGGGCGAACTGTAACCGCTTCACTCGTGACGTCACTCTCAACTTAATAGAGGTGGTGCTACAACTTAATGAGACAAGGTATAGAGGTAGTGCCACAACTTAATGATGCTGCTTTCCGTTGGGACACCCTGAGTAATCAGACACAAACGATCACGTAAATCCATCGCCAACCAAGAAAACAATTTTGAAATTGTTGAATTATAAACAAATGAATTTTTAAAGGTCAGGTCACACAAAATAGAAGAACTACTTCATTTTCATTTTCGGGGCTGAAAAAACGCCAGATCAAACTATTGTATCATTTTCATTTTATTTCCTCCCATTTTTGAAGCGGTACACATTATTCTACACATTTTTCCTGCATTACGTTAAACTCGCTCAGCTATACGCAACATTACAACACGAACCGGGTAGAACTGTTAGAGGGTCATCCATTAGGAGCATTTTAAAAGATTTTTTTTTGTTTTTTTCTATATAAATTTTTACTGTTTTAATTTTAAGCTTTTTAATGTGTTAATTTTTACTGTATATTCCCATTCAGATATTGCTAATTTTCATCAAAAAAGAGCCCCAGCAATGCAGGACATATCACCTTGTCTATTTATATATAAAGAAAGACTAGCAGAGGACCCGGCGTTGCCCGGGATAATTACGCTTTTAGGTAAACAGAACAACTTCAAAAAGCTAAATTAAATTTGCACATTGGTAAAATAATAACTCAATCACTACAATATAGAGCGAAGGGACTATCCATTCTAAAAAAAATCTGAAAGACAGGAATTTACCTTTTCACCGAAAAAATCCATTCTAGGTGATATACCGGGACTTGATTTACCGAAAAAAGATTTTTTAAAGGCACACAATGGATGGACCTCTCCAAGGATGCTTCTAGTCTAAATAATTTTTCACTCACGTAATCTTACTTAAGATGTCCACTTGATGTTGTTGCAATTTCCTTTCTTCTATCGATGTCTTGAAGCAAAAATTGGCCATTCATGACTTTGTGTAGTCAAGCGGTCGCCGATTCTTCAATTTACTTACTTACCATTTGCTCAATCCAGCACGCAGCTAAAGTAGTGCTTCCTCTGTCGTCTTTCACTCTTTCTCAATAGTCTGCTATCTCATTATCTCCAGTTACTGAACATTTTTAAAGATTTTCAAGAAATTGTTAAGAATCCCTGAATAACAGGAATTCTATGCATTGAATTCTAGATTGCACAAACTTTTCTTTGCATTGTCGGCCATGAAATATATATTGTTGGTCCGTGAAAAGTGTTTGTGATTTGCGTGTTGATGCCATTGTTGATACTTATTGTTGCAGAAACTTTCCCTTGCATTGTTGTTCATGAGATATTTCTCATTAATATGCCTTGCCACAACCATGAATATCGATTTTTAATCAATAAGTATTATTAGGATAAATAACACTCCTTTAATTAAATGAAGACAAATAAAATAAATATAAGAAAAACAATGAAAAAGTCACCCAATTGATACAGTAAAAGTTGAAGGACGAAAACATAAATGGAATGCAGAACTTGTGGAGAAACTCTGATGAAATACAGAGAAAACACAGAAGAAACGAAGATCTAGTGAAGAAATGTTACACGGACACAGGGAGGCACACAGTTACAGATGAAGAAGGTCTATGATGGAAGTTCGATGATTCGTAACAAGTAGATGACTATAACGTTTTCGGGATTTTTTCCCATCTTCAATATTAAAGTTTTTTGAATGAATGTAGGATATAAGAATAAAAATAAAAAAATGTAATCTAATACAATGTGTGATATTATGATTATTTTGATTGTTGTGTTCAGTATTGTTGAGTGCAAGGGAAGTGATATTATATTTTTAGTAGTAGTTTACATTAATTATTAATTTCTATAAATGGTTTGGCTAAATTTTTTTCATTCGAAATAATGTTGATGGTTTCTTTTATTAGTCTTTTTTTATAATTTATTTCTTTACTAATAATTTTGATTTTGTTCCAATCCGGATTATGATTTTGGTTAATGCAGTGGTTCACTAAATGATTGTTTTTATCTTTGTTTCTAAGTGCTCTTTCATGTTCTTTTATTCGTGTTATTAATTGTCTCTTTGATTGACCTGTGTAAATGTGTTGACAATTGGCGCATGGAATTTGATATATTATGTTAGTGATGTTCCATTTTTCTTTTATTTTGGCAAATGTCTTTGAAATTAGAAATTGTGTTATTGTTTTGACTTTTTGTTGTTTTTATATTAGTGGTTGTTATTAATGTTTTGGTTATGTCATTTGTTATTTTTGGTATGATTTTAATGTTTGTTATCTGTTCTAGTATTTTTTTTCTGTTTGTGAAAGGTTTTATTATTGTATTGTATATCTTCTGTATTGTTCGTATTGGGTTGTATTATTTTTTGTTGTGTTGGTGAATGTTTCTATATACATTTTATCAATTAGTTCTCTAGGATATTTATTTTTTGTTAGGTTTATTTTCAGATTTTTTAATTTTAGTGGGATATATTTTGGAGATGTGAGATTTTTTATTCTTTGTATATATTGTTTAATTGTGTTAATTTTTTGGTGTGTGGGTTGTTGTGATAATAATGTTGTATGTTATTGCCTTTTGTAGGTTTTTCATATATTATCAAAATTTAATGTATTTATATCTCTTATAATATTTAAATCTAGAAATGTGATTTGGTTGTTTGACATGCAATTATGGGTGAATTTCAGTGGATATCTTTCTTCTAATAATTGTGTTAATATTTCTATTGGCCTACTTGTGATAATTAAGATATCAACAACGTATCTCATCCAAATTTTTACGTATTGTTTATGTTGTGAAGTGTTAAGTAATATGTGTTCTATGTGATTTAAATATATGTTGGCAAGTATGGGTAATAATGGTCTTCCCATTGGTAATCCATCTGTTTGGGAATATATTTTGTCGTTAAATTTGAATTGGTTATTTGTAAAACATAAATTTATGGCCTGGATGATTTTTAATATTTTGTTATATGATAATTTTGTTTTTAATTCCTTTTTTATGATTTCTAGTGTTGGTTTTATCGGAATATTATCATACATAGCTGTTATGTCTATTGTGAAAATTTTGTTATTATTATCAAGTTTCGTTTTTTCTAATATTTGTTTAGCCAATATTGAATTTTTTATTGTGTAATTAAATTTGAAAAATTTGTAAGTATTCATCTAAGAATTTTGCCAATTTGCAAGTAGGAGACTGTTTTGTTGAAGTTATGATTCTAATAGGGTTTCCTTCTTTATGTATTTTTATCACTCCATAAATTGAATTGGTTGATGAGAATCATCAGAATGTTGGAATTAATTGTTTTTGTTGTTCTTCATTAATTAATTTTCTTTCTTTAGTTCATTTATCTTAATAATGACATTTTTTTGGAATTTTGTTGTTTGGTCCTTGTTATCTAATTTAAAGATTCTATTCTTATTTAAGAATTCCTCAATGTTTTTAATGTAATCATTTTTCTTTTGTATCACCATAATTTTGCCTTTATCAGCTTTTGTTATGATTAGATCTTTTTCTTCTGAGTATGTTTTAAATTTCTTGATTTCAATGTGCCAATATAAATTTTCTTTATTGTGGTTATGCTTCGATTAATTATATGTTCTTTGTTGTTTGCTTTTTCTTTTTGTAATATGTATTCTATGTTGGTTATCATATTTGTTAGATTGATTGGCGTGTTAAATGCAAACTTTGATCCCATTTCTAAAATATCCATCCATTTTTTTTGGATATATTCATTTGTTAGGTTTATGATATTAGGTAGAATTACTATCTTTAGTTGTTCATTCTGTTGATTATTTCCGTTGTTTAATTGAATATTCTTAATATCTTGGTCGGTGTTGTCTATGGTGTGTTGTTTTTTCTTGCTATCATCCAATTCAATTTTTTGAGATGTCTATTTTTATTTTGGTACACTATCTTGTTGATTATTTTGTTTCTGTGATATCTTAAAGAATTAAAATCGTCAATGGTCATTATCTGCCTAAAATTCATGATATGTATCAATGGGGTGACTTTTTCATTGTTTTTCTTATATTAATTTTAATTTATTTGTCTTTATTTAATTAGAGGAGTGTTTATAAACAACTCCTACGTTTATAAAATAATTATTATTTTTTCGAAATCTGAGGTAGACAGTGACCTTACTCATGCTTTGAAGGTCATGTATGCGAAATTTTATCAAGATCGGAATAAAACTGTAGATTTGTATAAAAAAACAAACAAAAAACCCACAAACAAACATCCTTCTTTATATATATATATAGAAGACTAGCAGAGGAACCGGCGTTGCCTGGGATAATTACGCTTGTAGGTAAACAGAACAACTTCAAAAAGCTAAATTAAACCTCCAAATTTGTTAAAATTTAACTCAATCACTACAATATAGAGTGAAGGGACTATCCATTCTCAGAAAAATCAAAAGACAGGAAATTTACCTCTTCACTGAAAAAATCCATTCAAGGTGATATACCGGGACTTGATTTACCGGAAAAAAAAAATTTTTAAAGGCTCACAATGGATGGACCTCTCCAAGGATGCTTTCTAGTCTAAATACTTTTTTACTCACGTAATCTTATTTTAGATGTACACTTGATGTTGTTGCAATTTCCTTTCTTCTTTCGATGTTTTGAAGGAAAAATTGGCCATTCATCACTTTGTGTAGTCTAGCGGTCGCCGATTCTTCTATTTACTTGCTTACCATTTGCTCAATACAGCACGGTGCTTTAGGAGTGCTTCCTCTATCGTCTTTCACTCTTTCTCAATAGTCTGCTAACTCATTATGCCCAGTTACTGATCATTTTTAAAGATTTTTAAGAAATTGTTAAGTACTAAGAATTCTCTTTTCTAAGAAAAGCCTGAAAAACAGGAATTCTATGCATTGAATTCTATATTGCACAAACTTTGCCTTGCATTGTTGGTCATGAGATATATATTGTTGGTCCGTGCAGTGTTTTTGAATTGCGTGTTGATGCCATTGTCGCAAAAACTTTGTCTTGCATTGTTGTCATGAGATATTTCTGAATAATATGCCCTGCTGTAACCATGAATATCGATTTTTTTATCAGTAATTATTATTTTTTCGAAATCTGAGGTAGACAGTGACCTTCCTCATGCTTTGAAGGTCATGTATGCTAAATTTTATCAAGATAGGAATAAAACTGTAGATTTGTATAATAAAATAACAAACAAACCCACAAAAAACAAACATCCTTCTTTATGTATATCTTCTACTAGAAGAGGTACCCGGCGTTACCCGGGATAATTACACTTGCACAAACTTTTCCTTTCATTGTTAGTCATGAGATATATATTGTTGGTTCATGCAGTGTGTTTGTGAATTGCGTGCTGATACCATTGTTGATACCTATTGTTGTACCAACTTTGCCTTGCATTGTTGGTCATGAGATATTTCTCATTAATATGCCTTGCCATAACCATAAATATCGATTTTTTATCGATATTTATTATTTTTCCGAAATCTGAGGTAGACAATGACCTTCCTCATGCTTTGAAGGTCATGTATGCGAAATTTTATCAAGATCGGAATAAAACTGTAGTTTTGTATAAAAAACATACACACAAACCCACAAACATCATTCTTTATATATTTACTAGAAGAGGTACCCGGCGTTGCCCGGGATAATTACACTTGGATGTAAACAGAACAATCTCAAAAAATTAAATTAAATTTTGCAATATCTTAAAAATAAACACATGAAAATGCTTAGAATTAATACAGTAAAAATTCTTAATGAAAATTCGAAAAAAATCTTTTTAAAGGCTCACAATGGATGGACCGCTCCAATAATTTCTTACTCAGGTAATCTTACTTCAGATGTACACTTGATGTTGTTGCAATTTCCACTCTTCTCTCGTTGTGTTGAAGCAAAATTTGGCCTTTCATCACTTTGGGTAGTCTAGCGGTCGCCAATTCTTCTATTTACTTGCTTCCCATTTGCTCAATACAGCACGGAGCTAAAGGTTTGCTTTCTCTGTCGTCTTTCCACTCATTCTCAATAGTCTGCTAACTTATCATTATCTCCAGCTACTGATCATTTTTAAAGATTTTCAAGAAATTGTTAAGTACTAAGAACTCTCTTTTCTAAGAAAAACCTGAATAACAGGAATTCTATGCATTGTTACAAATTGAAACTTATCCATATTGCATCATCATTTTATGTTCATTGTTATAATTCTTGGAAAGGATTGCTTTATCATTGCATCATCATTTTGAGCTCATTGTTATTGGTGAATTGCGT
>JAHWFO010057200.1:232791-249095 GCA_023313115.1 Rhysida immarginata
TGATACCTATTGTTGCACAAACTTTTATTTGCATTGTTGGTCATGAGATATATATTGTTGGTCCGTGCAGAGTGTTTGTGAATTGC
This sequence comes from Rhysida immarginata, assembly GCA_023313115.1. Lineage (NCBI taxonomy): Eukaryota > Metazoa > Arthropoda > Chilopoda > Scolopendromorpha > Scolopendridae > Rhysida > Rhysida immarginata. Next base: position 232,878 of record JAHWFO010057200.1, read on the forward strand.
GTGTCGATACCATTGTTGCAAAAACTTTGTCTTGCATTGTTGGTCATGCGATATTTCTCATTAATATGCCCTGCCATAACCATGAATATCGATTTTTTATCAATAATTATTATTTTTTCGAAATCTGAAGTAGACAGTGACCTTCCTCATGCTTTGAATGTCATGTATGCGAAATTTCATCAAGATCGGAATAAAACTGTAGATTTGTATAAAAAACGTACCCACAGACAGACCCACAGACAGACAGACCCACAAACATCCTTCTTTATATATATAGATAGATTGTTCCCACTGATTCCCTATAATGTTTGCTTTGGTGAAACGATTCCCCTATAATCATTTTTTTTCTTTAACATTTTTTAAGTAAATAGAGAATAGTTATGAATATCAGCAACATATACGTCAGCCAATGTTTTTTCTTACTTTCAGATATAAAAACTAATAATTAAGATCAATGAGAAGTACGATAAAATGACGTAATAGCGCTATCTTTTTATTTTGCAAGCTAACAATTAGTTTTATTAACAAAATCAGAGACACGGACGTTAGCCAATCATTATTTTCTTTTAAGTTTTAATAAATTAACAATTTTATAGCAATGGCTGAAAAAAATAAATTAATATAGGTGTTTCTTTTTATTCTCAAGTTTGAAATTCATTTAGTTAAAACTAAGCAGCAGCCAAGCTCGGTAGCTGCTCTAATCGATAACTTCATTCCATATTATTCATACTAATGGTAAAACCATATACCCGTAATGCCACTAGTTCCCTTCTTACGAACGCTATTTCAACCATATACGAACGCTTCTTAAATACATTATGATTGAAATAGTTCCTTCTTAACCGCTTTCCAACTATTTCCAACTTGCAGGTTTCGTTTCAGCGGTAAATTATCTTATAACGCATATTAATTACAATATTGTATATTATTTTTAAGGTTTTAGCATCATCTAGAGGCTTGAAATTTTCTACACGCATAGGCCCTATACAGAGGACGGAGCGAAAAATACAGCAAATCCTCTAGGGTGGATCAAACCATGTATTTTTGTGGTTTCCCCAACTGACTTCCTTTCATGTCTATGGAGTTTTGATTGCGTTTAAGCAATTCGTGACGTCAGAGTTTGACTGTTGACGTTAGAATTTAAAGAACTGTATTTGAAGTATAGCGAATACTCCCGCTACTACTCATAACATTTTGGTGCCTAACTTTTGAAAGGATTGACCTAGAAGCTTGAAAAAAAAAGGATTGACCACGTAGGCCCTATACATGGACGGTGCGAAAAAAATATAGCGAATCCTCTTGGGTGGCCCGGGGTCCCTCAGGGGCCACTTGTATGAATTTCATGGTTCCTTTTTTATCTTTTGAACAAAGAGGGCAAAAATCCTGACATTTCGTAAATTTGTAGTGCGGTTTAAAAAAAATAAAACCAATATACAAGAAAAAGTGATATAAGCCTCTAGGGCCCCGCCAGAGTTCCGGAGGCCCCAAATACAATTGAAGCGATAACATTTGAACGGAACGAACTGAAATTAGAAACCTGAAGTTTTGTACATTTATAGTGTTGTAATAAAAAATATAGCAAATATACAAGAAATGTGATGTAGGCCTATGCGGCCCATCAGAAGACCCCGAGGCCTCAAATACAAATCAAGTTATAACTTTTGAAAGGAAAGGTCTAGAAACATGAAATTTTGTATATTTTTAGTTTGGTACTAAAAAATATAGCCAACATAGAAGGAAGCTGATATAAGCTTCTGGAACTCCGCTAGGGGTTTCGAGGCACCAAATACAATTGAAGCTATAAGGTTTGAACGGAAAGGCCTAGGAACTTGAAATTTTGTATATTCATGGTGTGGTTAGGGAATAGGGAGAACTATTCTCCCTATTCCCTTGTGTGATACTAAAAAAATATTGCAAATATACAAAAAAAAGAAATATAGGCCCAAGCAGAGCCCCACAGGCCCCAATGAGAAGTAACAACTTTTAGACGAAAAGTTCTAGAAATCTGAAATTTTGTTTACTTATAGAAAATTATGACATAATGAAAACAACCTGTTGTCCACAAAAGAATTTTATTAAGCATATACATATTTCGAACTCCTTGAGTTCATTATTCAATGACAATACCTGGAGGAGTTCGAAATACGTATATGCTTAATAAAATTCTATTGTGGACAAGAGGTTGTTTTCAGTTGGTCATGTCTTTATCCACAGTCCTTTCCAATTTCTCATATAGAAAATTACTTAAAAAATTAGCTAATATACACTCAAAACTGGTATAAGGCTCTTGGGTCTCGACACGGGCCCTGGGCACTCAAGTCACAAATCAAGCTATAACTTTTGAACCGGAAGTCCAGAAATCTGAATTCTTGCATAAATATGGTGTGTTACTTAAAATTTTAGCTCTTATACACTAAAACTTATACAGTTGTCTAGGGCCCTGGCAGGGGCCCTAAACACAAACAGAGTTATAATGTTTGAACGAAAAGGCTTAGAAATCTGAAAATTTGTATACTTATAGTAGTTTACTAAAAAATTTAGCTATTATACACGAAAAACTGGTATAAGGCTCTTAGGTCTCCACAGGGGCCCTGAAGCCCAAACCACCAATAACCTCTAACAATTGAATAATAAAAAGGCCTAAGAACTTGAAGTTTTATATTTTTACAGTGCGTTACTTAAAAATTATAGACAATATACCTCGGGGCCCCTGGCGGCCGCAAATACAATTGAAGCTATCAAATTTTAACGGAAAGGCCTACGGTCCTGAAATTTTGTTTAATCATTATGTGGTATTTAAAAATTTAGCTAATCTATATTAAAAATTCTATAAGTCTCTTGGCAGGGGAGTTGCGGCGTCAATCTCAAATCAGGCTATAAATTTAAAACCAGAAGTCCAGAAACCTGAAATGTTTTTTATTTATTATGTGTTGCTTAAAATTTTATCTATTACACACTAAAATTGATATAGTTCTCTGAGGCCTCGGCAAGGGCGGCGAGGCTCCAAATACAAATCAAGCTAGGAAAAGGCCTAAGAACCTGAAATTTTGTATTTGTGCCCCTCCACTTATTATAGTCACGAGCCGCTACTGCTCATAAGATTTTGATGCTAAAACCCTTTTATCGTTGAATAACGATGCCTTAACTAATTTTTTTTATCAGTAAATACAATGATTCAAAATAACATGCAATAACGAATCAACAATAATAACTGTGCTGTAAAAAGAAAAGAAAAGAATAGGTTTCAATTGTTTTCATTTCAGACGGATACGTAAAGTAAATAATTCATTTTGTTTATATTTTTTTTACTTACTCGTTTACGTCCTTATTTAATTTCTTCAAATATTTTTCAGTATTAAAGTAATTTAATTTTCAGTGTGTTAATTAATTTTATTATTATGAAAAATCTTAATAACCTACGTATATGTAATATATTAACTTTCATAAAAAACATTTATTTTTAATTGTTTTTAATGACTTTGCTTAATTTCACACACAAACATGAATTATATTTATAGTTTAGTCTGCATATAAATTGAATTTGCCTAATTAAAAAGAAACATCTCGGGATGACGTAAATCAATACCTCTATAAACATTAAAAATTACTTAAGACAAAAAACTCTACAGAAGATCCAATTACAGGGGAATAAAATAAAAAATACGCTTTTAAAATGAATGAATGGAAGCCCTGTTTTTTTTTTTTTAGATGAATGAGTAATTAATCCAAACAGTGATATTGCTTATTTTCAGAAAAGTGCCAGCAAAATTTGATCATGTTTTAATTCCAGTCTAATTAGTTATTATGTAAGAGTGATCTTTATAAGCTGCCAGAAGACACAACCCAGAATCATAATTACAACAGTGTCTCTCTCTGTTAATGTTAATCGCATTCGTGAAATTTATCAGAAGAATCATCTTTCAAAATTAGTAAAATTGAAAAAAATATCGTTAACGAGTAACACCAGCTAGCTAAAAATAACTTTTTAAAAACTTTTTCAACGTTAAGAGCTGACTATTATATTTTATATATTTTTTGTGCTGAATCCGTATCTGACCTGTTTTTTTCTATCACCCACATATTTTGTTACTTAATGAAACATTTTAAATTATTCAGAGTTTCGGGCCTGATAGATTTTCTTATGGTCCAAAAATATGGAAACTTTAACATTACATCCGCTTTTCTTCACACTCATTACTTTAACACTGCAGTATCTCTACTTGGAAATGTGAGAAAATTAAAAAAATAAAGTGCGTCGAAAAACTTTTGATAATCATGTTCTTTAATGATTACATAGAACTACTGAATGCAAAACAAACATTAACATTCTGAGCTACACAACAAAATCATATGCCTCTAGCTCATTTTTTTAATTAAATAATATTTTAAAACAAAATGGAAAAGCCATTATATTTATTTTAATTATCATTAATTAGGTATGGGTAGAGAATGAATTTTTATTATTGATCTAAGGAGTTTAAATGATTAATTTAAATTTAAATGGGTTCAGTCTCCTTTTAATGGGGAAAATCGTAAAATTAATAAAACAAAAAAATTAATAATAAATAAAGTCACCAATCTTGAAAAATGATGAAGGAACTTGTGAGTTTTTCAAGATTGGTGACTTTATTTATTATTAATTTTTTTGTTTTATTAATTTTACGATTTTCCCCATTAAAAGGAGACTGAACCCATTTAAATTTAAATAAATTTTTATGCAAATCACCTTTATTACTCAGAATACTGTGATGCGCCCTCTGCTGCCGAAGGAGCAAATATCCCAAGTTCGATTTATAATCAGATTTGACGGAATGAAACCAGTGACACAAGGGAAAAAGTAATAGTTCAATATTTAACTAGCAATAAAATAAAATATACAAACAATAATTATACTATAATAACACGTACTGTATGGACGGACAGTTCGTGTCACGCATTTAATGTCACAATTTCTCCACTCTCCACAATAATTAACTAATTTCCTATCACACAAGACCTGTCCTCTCATATAAAATTATAATCACCTATTGTTGTAAACCTATCATCTCTTTATCCCCATCCTGGGACCTACCTTGTCGGCTCCTGGCCATACTGGCCCAGGATGGATGAATGTACTTTTCCATAGATTAAATAAATAAATAAATAAATAAATAAATAAAAAATTCTTTTGATACCTTTGGTCCCCACCTCCCTGGACAAGTGATAATTGATCTTATGTCCTCCCACCACCCCATTGCTAAGTGATATTAGTTCTGAGGTGTCGGGGAAAGGTGCGTGTTGATGAAACCATTCCAACATCTTTTTCGTACAATTATTGTCAAGATTTACTCTTACATCACGACTGTCCCTATGCTGGTCGGTCGTTCCAAAGTTTACACCGCAGAAATGCTGGAGCGAACTCATTCCCAGGGTTCCTTCTTGCCAAGATGCCCTCGCTGAATCCACGCGTTCTACTCAGCCCTCCTTCAACCTTCATGTGCTTCATGAGCTGCTGTTCAATGCACATATCACTCCATGTTCCGCACCAGCATTTGTCACTACGTCGAATAGTGAAACCCCCTTTCGAAGTGAACGCTTGAAATTCATCAGGTACCATGGAGTGCTCTAGTGTGAGCATATCTTGCAAGTACAAGTGCGCGCACTTGGCGTATAGATAGTGCCCGTTGGCGTGGAAATATTATAGCATGTCGTGTATGACTTGAAGATGGAGCTTCCAATTGCCCATCCGCTAAAACTCAATAAATTTCAACACCAAAGTTATCATTTGGAAATATTCAATCCACAGCTTTGAAGTGGGACCTAGATTTGCAAGATGTTCAAGCTGGGTTTCAAATTTTTGTGAAATTTCCTCCCCGCAATCTCTTTCGTGTACATCCAGTAGCTCACTTCGATCCCCACTGTACAACAGTTGCTCAACATCGAATTGGAACATTGGAGAAAAGTCTAGGGACTCCATTATCACCGTACCAAGAGCTCGGAAAGCCAACGTGTGTCCTCTGATCGTCCTGGCATAGGTGTGGCCTGTCATAAGCTTTTCAGTGCTGTTGACGCTGTAGACGGGGTTGAGTAGCTCCGACAGGCCACTCCCTCTTATAATATACCCCACAGCCTCCATGAAAGACATAAGCAAGTGGAACCCACCTAGTCGTATGACGACGTCAGGTAGCTCAGGGTCTACCACACGACTCGCTATCACATCTCGCGCCTTGAGGTAGAGAGGTTGATCGTACGTGACGAAAGTTGTTCGCTGTCCCAACGAATGTGTCTTTTCAACGGCAGATAACAATGGTGTATATCGTGTCGTATTCCCCGGGAGGCGCATTTATAAAGGGTTGGCAGTCTATGAATGTTGTTTGGCTTGTTATAGGCTTATCAGTTCCAAAAACAAATCGCATTTATATTCACAGTTCCATTAACTTTCTGTTTTTGCTCTTAACTTATAATTGATAGTTTGCTGTTATTTTACTGTTAGGTGTGCTGGACCCATAACCTGTTGGCATATCATAATTCATATCATAAATAAAAGAACGGTCTCCACAGCCAGCTCTAATCCAGACATAATTTTATTTTTATGTAACAATTAAAGTGAACGTCAACAATAAAAGTCGTTGCTGTAGAAAATATTTCATCAATCCCACAAAGCTTTTATCTGTTGCAATTCCACTCAAGAAGCTGGCAAGAGAAGTACGGGAAAAAGTTCATACACAGCTGCTCCAGTCGAGAATTCCGGTAAATACAAAAAGTATAAAAGGTAGCAAAAAAAAATTGACGGAGGCTCTGGTGACTGCCAAAGCCGCGGGTTTTTAAGGCGTAGAACTACTACTGTATGGTATTATTGGTTACCGTTAGTGTGTATTTTTTGGCGAAAAAAAGAACAAAATTAAAAAAAAAAGTTACTATATTCAATTACATTACAATTTTGTGAAGAATGGGTCTGTGATATGAAAAGTAACAAACAGATGACAAAAGTTTCGGAGTTATATTTCTGGTAAATGACAGATCAATGTAAGTATTTCGGGGCTATGTCTAAATTGAAATGGTGTTTCATAAATTCAAATGCTCCTTCGTTTCGTTTGGCATCCATATTAAAATCTTCCATCAATATCATAGGCATATCCGCATCCACCTCAAACTCTTCATCTATTTGCTTGCAGCTGTCGGTGTATTTCTTTAATCCAGAAAACAAGAACATTTTTAAAGCTAAACGCGAAGTATTTGGATGTACAGTCGGGTGCAAAAAGGTTTTTACCTACTCCGTAGGGCTAAGCTTTCTGGATGTTGATCGGTTGCAAAATCAGGTACTTGTGCTGAGAGTAAAGGCAGATTAGAATGGACCTGTCCCTTCTGTATGAAAATTACGCTTGGGATGTGCTCGTCGCCTGCTCCCTCCTGACAATAATAAGCGATAGCGACTGAAGTATTAAAGTCTCTGCCTACTGCCTCGAATGGCAGAGTTCGAATCCGATATGGATAGACATTTTTTTTTGTTCATTATCGCGTTTTTGATTTCGTTTAAATTTTAAACAGTGTATGTAAAGAACACCATAAACAGATTAAAGTTTTTTCATCCACGTGTGCAATTTGATCTGTCTATTTGAGGTTTTAAAAAACTTTTCATGTTAATTGTCATGTCATGTTTTATTCTATATTTTAATAAAATATACACTAATTCGTACCACTGTTACTTTTACAAAAATCCTCTTTTGTTCAAATCATTTATTATTCTCTACTATTAAAATAATCCTATATATTAAAACTAGAAGAGGTACCCGGCGTTGCCCGGGATAATTACACTTGCACAAACTTTTCCTTTCATTGTTAGTCATGAGATATTGATTGTTGGTTCATGCAGAGCGTTTGTGAATTGCGTGTTGATACCATTGTTGATACCTATTGTTGTACAAACTTTGCCTTGCATTGTTGGTCATGAGATATTTCTCATTAATATGCCTTGTCATAACCATGAATATCGATTTTTTATCGATATTTATTATTTTTCCGAAATCTGAGGTAGACAGTGACCTTCCTCATACTTTGAAGGTCATGTATGCGAAATTTTATCAAGATCGGAATAAAACTGTAGATTTGTATAAAAAACATACAAACAAACAAACAAACAGACCCACAAACATCCTTCTTTATATATATAGATGCAAAGCATTTTTTTGTAAGAGCATAACTGGCACTTCTGCGCATGCGCATCTGAAGCCAACAAAGAAAGTTACGACAATTCATCAGAAGCCAGGGATTGTTGTAATGAGACAATATTCAATCATTGTTTTGAATTAAATAAACTGGAGATTTGCAGAAAGAAAATCCTGCCTTGAACATTTTATGACGTTTCCTTGTGACTACTGAAAAATTCTGAAAATGTTCTGTTAAATGTTATATCGTTAGAAGGATCCTGAAAAACTGATCATTTTATCCGCTGACACTTTTATGTCTCACAAGTCAGTTTAATACTTTCAGAGAAATTTAGTTTAAAGCTATTTTGATTTTATATATTAACTCATTTCTTATTCTTTGAGCATAATGAGATATTTAAGCTCTGGTTATTCTATTTTTTTGTGCATAATGATTATTCTATTTGTTGCTCTGACAATTTTTTATTTTATTATTTTTTAATTAAAGCGATGGGGATTAATAATAAGATGGGGTGTTCTCCGTCAAACTTTGACGGGATCCATCTAGTTAAATAATAAATTTAAAAAAAAATTTCGGATGGTTTTGGCATAATTGTCGTTGCTTATTTTATATCCACACGAAAAATGAGACTTGTAACCTTTTGAGCAGTCAAAAGAAAATAGCTTCCACTTACACCCAGGGAATAGGGAAAACGACACTCCCTATTCCCTGCTTTCACCTGTAAATCACTTCCGAATCACACCATAAGTAGCGCTGAATCAGCTTATCTCTTGATTACGCATATAATTATTTCGATACTGTGCATCATTTATGTTACACTATTAATCAAATAGATTAGTTTATTATTAATAAAACAGAAGTTATCATCAGAACAGCCAAAATAATCTTTTTGTCAACATAGTTGAGCACGTGACGTAAAACTTGCCTACCCCCGATGCTAAGCAAAAACTTAATAGACCCGTTCCATAGTAAGCGTGCTCGACTAAATACCTGGAAAAAGTAATCTCATTGGATTGAAGTATTGTTAGGAAGCCGAACAATTTCGACTGTACATATATCGAGCCCAGTATAAATTTTGAAGAACCATTTAAGGTAACGTCCACTAAACATAAATCGCCAACTCCATAAAACAAATTGAATTAAAGATAAAATTTAGTATACAGGGTGTTTCAAAATTATATACAATAAATTTAGTGACATATTCTTCTGGTCAAAAGAAGACGAAAATGTTCTATAGCACTTTGTCTGGAAACGATTTATTTACGCGATACAGCCAACTAAACCCGTGGCTCCAAATTACAGGAATTGTTCAAAGTGCCCGCCACCAGCTCGCACGCACGCTTCGGCTCGTTGCATGAGCGACCGTCTGATGTCATGGAAGAGTTCGTCGCCAGCATTACGAACGGTTTGGTATGCATTTTCAATTCGTTGTCACAGATCCATAATGTTAGGAACTTCTGTGCTGTAGACGATCGTTTTCACATGACTCCACAGAAAAAAGCCCAAGGGATTAAGGTCGGGTGACCTTGCAAGCCAGGCTACCGTCCACCTCGACCTATCCACCGATTCGTGTATGCAGCATTAAGGTGTGCAACATGGCTGAAATGTGCTGGAGCGCCATCATGCATGAACCAAATGTTAGATCTTATCAAAAGAGGGACATCTTCCAGTAATTCTGGCAATGCATTCTGCAGAAACAAAAGATACGTTCGCCCAGTCAATCGTGGCGGCAACACATAAGGGCCAATTAAGTTATTTCCGACAATTCCACACCAGATGTTCACGGAGAAACGCTCTTGATGCGCTCGAGCTCCGGTAACATGCGGGTTAGCATCTGCCCAATAGTGCTGGTTGTGAGAATTTACGATTCCTGTCCGTGAAAAGTATCTGGCTGAGACAACTAGGGTCTGCAGCATGACGACGTTGTATCCATTGGCAAAATCGTTGTCGGTGTGGATAGTCCGTTGGGTTCAGTGCCTGAACCAGTTGCAGGTGGTATGGATGCAAAAGCTGACGGTGAAGAATGCGCCAAACAGATGAGTGCGGAATGTGTACCATGGAAGAAATACGACGGGTGCTTGTCTGTGGTTCATCATGTATGATGTCAATTATCACATCCTCCTCATCCGGAGAATGTGCTACAGGCCGCTCTTATCCTGTTTGACGGCCAAAGGAACCACGCTCCCTCAAATGTCTGTCGACAGATACAAATGTTCGGTTATTTGGCAAACGTCTATTCGGAAAGCGTTCTTGGTAGAGTCTTCTTGCTTCCACAGCATTTCCGTCCGCAAGACCATACATTAGGTGCATGTCAGTGTATTGTGCACTGGAATACGTGTACATGACATTTTTACGTAAATCGTAATGCGTATGTCAACGCACGCAAACGTTCTGAAGTTGATATTCCTAGTGGATGTACAGTAGTGAAACTACAGTAATGGAAACAACCGTACACAACTAATGGAACAACCCTAAAGTAGGTTTAAATGGAACAAACCTCTCAACCTAGTGTTGGGTCGAAACGCTGGAACTGCTAAAATATCGTCCGCTAACTATCGTGCTTCCCTACTGTATGATATTGGATTACTCGCAAACAAATCGTTTCCAGACAAAGTGCTATAGAACATTTTCGTCTTCTTTTGACCTGAAGAATATGTCACTAAATTCATTGTACATAATTTTGAAACACCCTGTATAAATTAAACTAAATTAAATGACAACAAAAGGTGAGGGGGGGGGGGCTTTAATAATACGAAGATGGAATGAAGAGTGGGGAAACTGTGTAAGTAGTCCACATTCTAGCCGGGTTTCAATAGAATGTCGTTAGTTGTTTGTAGGGTTCTTATCCATTCGTGCTGCCTCATGCCTGCACATGTTCATGTCCATTTATAGTTCATTCTTTTCTCTTTTTTTTATTATTAATTAATTGGATCCAATACGTTCATTCTTCCTTTTATTTATTAATTTATTTAATTATTTATTTATCCAGATATCTGATTGTTGTTTTATATTTTATTTATCTGTATGTATTTCTGCTTATAAGTTTTATTTTGTTGTTCATTAATAAGCGTGGATGACAAGGACCATTACACGATGTTTGAACCAATTTGAGTATTTTCCTACGGCTCCCCCCTCCCCCGCCATTCCTCTGAAGGGATCTGTTTCCAAATGTGAGCTGGTTTCTCCCCCCCCCCCCCCACTTGCTGGCAATGTGTTACTTTTAAAACTCCCCCTATCTCCAAGTTTTAATCGGAATTGAGTAATTAACCCCGTCCTAGCCTTGAAGTCCCCGCTTTCGTTACCCTAATGAATGAAATGGGGCATACCTGCCGTATTGATAATCTACCATTGAGTTATTCTAGATACAGTCTTGTATTGTTTTCTGTTTGCACAAGTAATTGGGCCAGAATTCTCCACTGGGTTTTAAATTACGAATGCAGCAATCTCCTAGACTCCCCTCCCCCCTGTTGTTGTTTTACCCGCCTACCCCAACCCTCTCTCTCTCCTTCGAATGTTCTTCTAAGCTTCTTTAATAATAATAATAATAATAATAATAATAATAATAACATGCCTTATACTGACATAACACACTATCAAACATGCCTTATACTGACATAACAGCAGATGGACTCTCACAAGTCATTAAACATACAATTGGAAGGCTCCAGGTGTAGATAGGATTCAAAACTTCTGGCATAAGCGCTTCACCTGTTTGCATCTGGCCCTTGCAAAACAGATCTCCAACACTTTGCAAACACCACAGACATTGCCTCATTTCCTCACACAAGGAATAACATACATGGTACCAAAGTCACATAACACTACAGATCCCACACAATATAGACCTATCACATGCCTGCCTACACTTTACAAAATAATAACTGCCTGTATCGCAAACAAAATTTATACACACATAGACACAAACAACATTCTCACTGAGCAACAAAAGGGATGCCGTAGAAACCACATGGGTTGTAAGGAGCAACTCCTGATAGACAGTGTGGTCCTACGGCAAACTCACAATAAACATCGACACTTCCATGCAGCCTACATTGATTACAAAAAGGCCTTTGATAGTGTCCCACACTCTTGGCTGTTATATACACTACGATTATATAAAATAAACCCTACACTTATCACATTTTTAGAAAGTACAATGCTGCATGGGAGTACTACACTACACCTCACACTCAACAGTGAAACCATCACGACTGACAAAATACAGATAAACCGGGGCATCTTCCAGGGTGACTCACTGAGCCCACTCTGGTTTTGTCTTGCACTAAATGCACTTTCCAACAGACTGAATAGCACAACTTACGGCTACACAATTAAACATAATAAAAGCTGCCACTACACGCTTTCACACTTACTCTACATGGACGACATGAAAATCTACGCCTCCACACAAACACAATTGCACCAATTACTTGACATTACACAAACCTTTTCAAAAGACATACAAATGCAATTTGGGTTGAACAAATGCAAAACCATTCACATTGAAAATGGAGTACTCAGGGAAGGGGGCTTCACATTAGATGAACCAGATCACATTGCTGCTATGGAAAATGACGAATTTTACAAATATCTAGGATTTAGGCAAGCCCAGCTTCTGGAGCACAAACACATACAGAATACACTCACTAAACAATATCTTCATAGGCTAGAGACAATACTTAAAACGCATTTAAATTCCAGAAATTTAATCAAGGCCATCAATACTTATGCCACGCCAATACTCTCCTACTCCTTTGGAGTCATACAGTGGACGCACACAGATTTTGAGGGACTTGAAAGGAAACAACGTAAACTGCTTACAAAGCACAGAAAGCATCATCCACATGCAGCTATTGAAAGACTCAGCCTGCCTCGTTCAGAGGGAGGCAGAGGTCTTATTGACATAACAGATCTACACCAGAAACAGACTCAGTCACTCAGAGAATTCTTTCACTCTAAACAACACACATCACCATTACACAAAGCAGTCTGCATGGCTGATACAAAATACACACCTCTGAATCTGAACAGCATGCAGAACACCCATAACATTCCTACAACATGCACTAAACTTCAATCATGGCTCGGAAAGCAACTCCACAGTAGACATCCTTCTGACCTCAACCAGCCACACGTCGACAAAAAAGCGTCGAACTTTTGGTTGAGTGAAGGGAGTCTCTTTGGGGAAACTGAAGGAACCATGATTGCCATACAAGACCAGATTATTAACACTAAAAGTTACAGAAAACATATTATCAAAGATTCGACTGACGGGTCTTGCAGGAAATGCCATATCGCAGAGGAAACCATCCAACACGTCATATCCAGTTGCAAAATACTCACGCAGACAGATTATTTACACAGACATAACCAGGTAGCCAACATCATACATCAACATCTAGCTAAGATACACAAGCTAAGGGACATTCACACTCCCTACTATAAATATAACCCCGACACTGTCTTAGAGAACACCACACATAAACTATATTTTGACAGAGCTAAAATCACTGACAAAACTATCCCTCATAACAGACCAGACATTACACTAGTAGATAAGCAAAACAAAGTGACTTACATAATTGATATCTCCATCCCCAACACACACAATTTACAAAAGACATACACTGACAAAATCACTAAATATACGGATCTTGCACATGAAATAAAACGCCTTTGGGGAGTTAACAGAGTACACATTGTTCCTATCGTTCTTTCTGCTACTGGGGTTATTCCACACTCGCTACACAAAAGCCTGTCAACACTAAATTTAAACCCACACTTATACAAAACCTTCCAGAAAGCCACAATTCTAAACACCTGTGACATAGTAAGGAAATTCCTACACCCAAACATCAATACTCCCACGAGTGCATAACTTTCCCTCCCTCGCATTTGAGTCCCTTGGGCTTTGGCCCTCTTTTGGGTCCGCCTCTGGGATTGGCTTCCGGACTTGATCCGAGTTTGGCTTCCCCAAACAATGATAATAATAATACACACAGTCCTGAAAGAAAGGCGTCGACTCTATGTCGTAAAATCACTGTTGTTTTAAAGACCCATCAATTTATATTTTTACAAACAACTAAGACCAACATATATATTTTATTATTTTACAACATATTTTTAATAGAAAACTAGAAGGATGGATGGTTGGATTTTCAGCCTGCATCTCCGCTTTTATCCAGGAGATTATCTGTTTGGGATGAAAGGATGATGGTGAAATAGACAAACACAAACGTCCATGCCCACGGCGACATTCGAACCCGCGACTCGCTGGCTACGAGAGCGACAAGACCTGCGCCTCAACACACTCGGCCACCGAGCCGGCTAGAAAACTAGAAGCGAACCCACCCGTTTGTATAATCGGGAAATAACCCATTGTTAGATAACTCATTGTTAGATTTTTTCTTTGTTGTGACAACGTCCATCGTCGCTGATTTTATATAAATGATGATGTACTGATTTCGCCGGCAGACGACAGGATTTCATGATATTATCTTAAAACGCTCGTGTTTCCATGTTTTTATACCTAATGCACAGGCCTTCTTTATATTAAATGCACAGGCCTTTTCTCGTAGGTCATGGTTAGCTCCAATTAGTTCCAATACACGCCGCACACGTATATGCTGCAGCAGCGCCACTCCGTTATTACGATGGCGAGCATAAAATTCACTTAACTATAACTTGCTGTAACTTTTGACCCAGTGGATCATTTGGTGAAATTTTTGCTTATTATTCAAGACTTAACCTTCCTCTTTCCAACGAGATAATGACCATAGTTGTAGGTTATAATGGTGAAAGATATTGACTGAGATATGTACATCACTTTTTGAACGAAAAATCGCGTCTGAATTTTACCTCGGCTGCACCCCTGATAGACGTAGTTCTACGTCAAAAACTCCTTTCCTCCAAAAAGCGTTTACATAATATTTAACCGAAAAAAAATATTTCGTTTGCACAAAATAAACGAAAAATTAACAAGTCGAAATTTACACCGTTTTTGAAGTTTATAGCAATAGCTTCCGAGGCGGTGTGGAAAGCAAAACTGTTGGCTCTCTTTTACAACCACAATCGAAAACACTTCAGAATTAATTAATCATAGTTTTACACTCGGTTGGCTTACCTTAATTCCCAACCGGCTGGTTACTGGATTCTATTACATCTGCTTCACAAAAAAATATATTAAATTGAAAGCGATCGCGCTATCTCACTTTTATACAAATATTCCTATCGTAGGTAACTGCTCTTAAACAAATATTCCTGTTAAAGTTTTGTCTGGCCAGACGGAATAAATTAGTATTGTATATTTACAATAAAAGAAGTAGAGACAGTACCTATTATTTTTACACAAACGCATCAAGAAAGCGTTAGGTGAACCCTTTTATTCGTAATAAACTGGAGGGGGGCCACATTAACCTCCTAAAAGTAGATGAAGCGGAATTAAGAATTCCATTAGCCAGGAAAGGAAATAGTAAGTATTGGAATGCTCTAACCGTCGGATAATAGACCGATTGAAAAGCTAAGAGACGAGTGAGAGTGTGAGACCAGAGCTGAAAGTAAACCAGCTAAACAAGGAAACTACCTAGAAAGTAAAAATCGCGATTAACTCAGTGACTTCTTCGAATACGTAAAAAAATATCAAAATTTTAAGCACAAAAATGGCCTTCCCTTTTTATGTAATAAAAAGGCACGTTATAGTGGCCACACGTAGCTGCGGACGCTACGAACGCGACGTTCTGGACGTTTTATTTGCGCAAATATTTTCTAGACGTCCAAAACGTCCGACGTGGATGGGCATGCGCAGTAGACCAGCAATGGTGATGTGTTTATCGCCTGCAGCTAAAACTACAGCCATACCGAGCCGATGCAACGGATGCTATGTTCGCTCCGATTTGTTTAAACTCCTTTTGTTTCATTGCTTATTTGAAGATTTACATAAAGAGAAGATAAATTTAAGTTTACAAGAAATAATGTTTATTACAATTATAATAAATTAATATAATTAATATCTATACTATAATTATTGTACAGTCAACCGTTGCCAACGAGACCCCTGACACGGCCAGTCCATTG
>JAHWFO010057202.1:0-21711 GCA_023313115.1 Rhysida immarginata
TTCATCAAGATCGGAATAAAACTGTAGATTTGTATAAAAAACGTACACACAGACCCACAGACCCACCCACAGACCCACCCACAGACCCACAAACATCCTTCTTTATATATATAGATAGATAATCAAAGGTTCTGGGTATAACAATAATGATAAATTAGTAATAGTAATATGTAAATTAGGTATGTATGTAATTCTCAATTGTTCGATTAAATAATTTCTATCTCTGTCTTTCCCACTGTTTGCTAGAATAATCCGTTCCCAAATACAATAATAAGAAACAATATGTAAGAATGAAATTATGTGAGGAATTAAAGAATTGGCCATTGAGACATTAAATTGGAAATGGGCTATACCGTGTCTTCTCAATCTGTCCGCTCTTTCGTCCTCTCTGATACCACAGCTTGGCGGGAGGGGGGTCGTCCTCTTCCAACGGAGTGGCTCACAGGAAGATCGTCTCTGGCTTCTTGTACTGGATCTGGGTACTCCACGGGGCTCGGTACACATTCTTGCAACATCCGTCGCAAACCATGAAATTATTGAAATTGATGACGCTGGTTCTCAGCTCGATAGAAACTCCTCGATAACGCGAGCTAACTAACATTTCAATCTGACGGTTACATTTTCATTAAACTACAATTCAAACTGGATTAAGACTAAAATTTAAAACTTCCCATCTGGAATCCTAGGATTACCAGATGGAGGCCGAATTAGTATAAAAATTTATGAATAGTTCGCCACACACTCGGCTACGGGAATCGTTACATTGCTACTGACTAAAATCTTTCACTTAGCATAACTGACAAAACAATTTCGATTTCGACAGCCAATCAAACTTCGGCATCCACGTGATCATTCCCTGTCTCTTTCCTCTCTTCAAAATCCAAAGTTCAATCCTTACATTCATCTTTCTTGCTTTCTATCTGTTCATCCGGTTTCCGATTCACTTGTCCTACTCTGGCCATACTATTTCGAACCTTGAATATGATTCTAATGATCAAAACAAAGCTGTGTAAACTGACTCTTACTTTCTCCTTCTGACAAACCTTAAAACTTGGCTTCTTATTAACAGCTCCTTACACCCACGCATAAAAAATATTTAAAACAATTAATAACTTTATTTAATCTTTCTCTACATAAAACTCTTCTAAACTTTACATAAACTCTTAACTTCTGACTCTAATTAGACAATCCTGAACGCGAATAATAAAATAGCTCATTTGCATAAATAATCTGAATATTCAAATTCTAGCCAATTAATTCTCAAAACCTTACACGTATTTCCACTTTTCGTTCGGCATAGATGTTCTTTGTCCTAAGTGTGTCCGTAAAAACAAACATATCCAGGGTCAAATTAGCGACACACCAATATAATTTTTGAAATTATTTATTTAACTACAAGAATAGTAACTTAAGTAATTTCTATATAGCACGGATTGTAAATAGTAATCTGCACCTTCGAATAGAGGCGAAGGAATTTTTAATAGTTTTGAGATGGTAATAGATTCCCACCGTATGGCGGCGTTCTTGCTTTTTCGGGTTTTTTTTTTCTTTTAGCATTCCCTTTTCGCCATTCTTTCTTTGTGTGTTTGGGGGGGAAGAATTTTTCCATTCATCACGCGATGATTGATGTCGATGACGTTAAAAGGTGAGACGATGGTTAAAGTTTCATTGGTGAAAAAGATGAATGAAGGGGGATTTGGAGATGTCGAAGTGGGAAAGGCAAAGGGCCCAGACCTCTGCGCCATCTTTCTTTCAGTTTCGCTGAGGTAGGGGAGGGGGAAACCATTTTTCGGTCTGTCACGTGACTTAAATTGAAGAAAAACGTTTTCATCAAGCGAGGATGTTGATGGCCGATGAGAAGAAACGAACAGGGGGACTTCGAGTGAAATTATTGATTTCTGGAATTATTCGTAAATTCTTTTTTTTTTTTATCCCAAGGGGGATGAATGAATGAATGGAGGGAAGGGCCTTCTCGATTTTGATTAAAAAGTTTCCCACCAATTTCGAATGTGCCCTGAAAATGTTTAGCGAGGTTGAATGTGATGGAATATCAATTTGCGCTTGCATTCATTCATATAATCGTTTGAGTTCGGGAAATTTAAGAGATGCATAATTATTGTGATGAGATTTTATCATGGATCCTTGAAAGAAGTGAATCAAATAAATTTCAAAGATAAAGGAACATAAACTCTGACGGATAAAAAAAGCAAAGCACCTTAGTCCTATAATGCAAATCATTAGCAAACTGCACATTTTGTTTTCTCCCCTAATGTGATCTCAGAGAAGTTACGAAAACTAACTTTTGAACCATGATAGGCAGAGAATAAATTTCAATTACAAAACTGTAGAGCGTTCCCGATTTAGTAGAAACATAAAACTTGTAAAACGGGAGAGAGTAGTCCATGTAGTCCACTTGGTCACTCTTACGTTAGATTATCACGTCTCTTACAACAAAAGCACGTAATCGCCCCTACTTAATACACAGCTCAAAAGAATTAGGAGAACATAATATACAGGGTGGTCCATAAGTCTGTCCCCTCCTTTTATTTTTGAACCGAAGCAGATATGTCAATTTTGATGAATCCAATGAAGAGAAAGTTGTGGGTGGCCTATCCCATTATGCACTTTTCATCATCCCAAATATGCAAATTAGGACACATTCAAAATTTATCTCAAAAACCGTAAGAGATAGAGAAAAAAACCCAATTGCAAACTTGTTCAGCATAAAAAAAACAAACAAAACAAAAAAAATCATCCAAATCGGACCAACGGTTCCCAAAAAAAGTTAAAAAAAGTAAATAACCATCTCAAACTAAAAAAAGCCAACTGGGCCAAACCAAAGCGAATCATGTTGGTAACACTCTAAAGGGTATGTTCCACATGATGCCCTTCAGCACCAATACACAACTGAGCACGTAGTTTCAAAGATGCCATCACTCTTGTTACCAAACCGTCTGAATTCTCTGTTGCAAATCCAGCATAGAAGTTGGCTGAGTGGCATAAGCATTGTCCTTAAGGTAACCCCACAAAAAGAAGTCATTAGGGGAAAGATCTGGTGAGCGTGCAGGCCAATGAATTGGGCCACCCCGGCCGATCCACTGACCTGGAAACATTGCATCGAGATGATCACAAGTAGCTGCCGCTGAATGGGCTAGAGCCCCATCATGTTGATACCATACCCTTCGAAGTGATGCTAAAGGAACCTCATCTGCAAATTCTGCCACTACAACATTTATTATCATGTCTCTGTATCGTGCAGCTGTCAACGTCCCTTCGTAGAACAATGGACAAACCAATCCACCATTGATGATTCCACACCAGACATTCACCTGGTGCACAGCTTCTCGTAACCATCTAGGGTTTTCTGTTGCCCAATAATGGAGATTCTGTTTATTAACCAGACCATCTCGAGAGAAGCTGGCTTCGTCTGACCACAAGACCCAATTGAGAAAGCCTGGGTCATCGTCGATGCGATTTAGCAGCCAATTGCAGAACTCAAGAAGACGAAAATCGTAGACTGTTGGCTTCAATCCTTGGTGGCAGTGGACATGATAAGGGTGGAATCCATGCATATGAAGTAATCTTAATACTGATTAATGACTGCAGCCAGCTTCTTCAGCAAGTGATCCGAGTACTACAATGAGGATTAGCATAAACAGCAGCTAAAATGGCTGTGCTGGAGTCCTCTGATGTGACAGTTGTTGGTCTACCTTGCCGGGTCTGATGACTGACACTTCCCGTTTGCTGAAATCGTTGAACAACCTGGCGAATTGTCTTAGAAGTGGGAACTCTAGCATTGGGATATCTAACTTGGTATTCCCTGGCGGCACCTTTGTAATTATGTACAAATCCAAAACATAAAACCATACCAACCATTTATTCTCTACTGTATTCTGCCATTTTTCAGACCTGATTGGCAGTTTCTTCCCCATTCATCAAAAAGCTTCAGCATTTAAAGGGCTAGTGGATAAAACCCAACAGGGGGGGACAGGAAGATGAAAATGCAATGTGAGTGCCAATTAGCATTTGCAATTAACTTTTTTTGGGAACTGTTGGTCCGATTTGGATGATTTTTTTTGTTTTGTTTGTTTTTTTATGCTGAACAAGTTTGCAATTGGGTTTTTTTCTCTATCCCTTACGGTTTTTGAGATAAATTTTGAATGTGTCCTAATTTGCATATTTGGGATGATGAAAAGTGCACCATGGGATAGGCCACCCACAACTTCCTATTCATTGGATTCATCAAAATTGACATATCTGCTTCGGTTCAAAAAATAAAAGGGGGGGACAGACTTATGGACCACTCTGTAGAACGCCTATGTTATTTAAATAAATGAAAATATCCGTACAACTCCATGAACACATGAGGCGGTCTCAATTTATTCAACAAATAAACAAGTGGATGGCTTAGTTTTCCAAGCATCTTTCGAAAAAAACAAATCACAGACGTAACACCTGGTGAAAGTAAAGTGAGAAAACTGTTCTCAAGAAGGGGGTCTCAAGACATCTCTGGATACGCGTCTCCCTACAAGTGTTTTCTAGTAACGTGCATTCTCTCCACGATCTCCAAGGACCTTTGCGCATCTACGATGCATGCTCTGCACAAGCGACGGATGTCTGCTCGAGGAATGTTCTCCCATTCTTCAATGAGGACCTACGAAAGGTCGCGCAGTGATAGTGGACTTGTTGGACGTTGTCTTATGCGTCTTACAAGCATGTCCCACACTTGCTCGAGGGGATTAATGTCCGGAATCCAATGTTGGAATCTTCCAGAATGTCCCTGATGTAGACTTCAGCACTGAGACGTCCTGGGACAACAACGAGATCAGTACGGCTGTCGATAGAAATCCCCCCCACCCCCACCATGACTGAACCACATCCCATTCTGTCTGTCTTGTTGCATTGTTGCTTCTGCAAAGTGCTCTTCAGAGCGTCTCCACTCACACTGACGTCCATGACAACGCGTTAGGTGAAATCTGGACTAGTTTGTAAAGAGAACAGATCGCCACTGACGCAACTGCCAGTTGATGTGTTGTTGGGCAAACCGACGCGGGCTTCTCGGTGTCGGCGTCTAAGATGAGGTACACGATTCGGCCTTCTGGCTCTCAAACCATCTTCCCGTAGTCTGTTTCTAACTGTTTGGTTAGAAACAACCACTCCAGATGCCGCACGCAAATCGTTTTGCAAGTCTCTAGCAGAGGTTTGAAGATATCGGTCCAGCTTTCTTATCGTTATGCGTCTGCGTCCTTGTCCAGCCCTTCGCGAATAACGACCAGTCTGTTGGAAACGATTCCATGGACGATGGATCAGTGAAGGTGACACTTGAAGCTGTCTGGCGACGGACTGATTGAGTAGCCTTCTTGAAGCAGCGTAATAGCTCTTGCAACTTCCACCAGCCTGAGATGTCCTTTTTTGTCTCAATTAAACGTCCGAATACTGTATCAGGGCGGTTTCATTTCCAACTTGCGGAAAGTATGCACATGTAAACCAATTTTTTATAATTTTTTTGGTCAGTTATTCTGAATCAAAATTTGGATTTAGATATTTGGACCCTTTGGACCTAATGTTTTATCTCCATTAGCACTTATGCAGGGTTGAATCAGGAATAAATGAGCACTTCTCATCTTTGTCTATTTTATGTTTTGAGTGTTCTGAAATGTTGAAATTTAATGATTAGTTTGTTTAATTTTCTATTATGACAAGTATTGAACATGAGCGACTCTGTATTATGAATATTATTAAGCATATGCAATATACACATGAATATTCCAAGGTACGGTTATCCAGGAGGTGTTTCATACATGGCTTTTTCTCCAGCATTTTACGAGTTTTATGTTTTGTTCCGTGATGCTCTACAACTTTGTAATTGCAACTTTTTCTCTAACTATCATGGTTCAAATGTTTGTTTTCGTAACTTCTCAGCAATTACACTAGGGGTGCAGGGAATATTTTTATTCAACCGGGCATGGCCACCTACCTATAAATACAACTGACTTTTATGGCGCTAGCATCTTTTGTTCTAAAGTTAATTCGACTGCTTCGGAATTGTCCTCTGCACACTGCATTTGGATATTTAATGTGCCTATAAAATCTTCGAGTATGAATCTTCGCATGTAATTTTTTATAATTGATATATTAATGGATATAGATGTACCTACCGGGCTTTGCAAAAGTTCTGATACACTCGTGACGACCCTCAAAGAAATGGACACGACGATGTTCACGATGCAGTTAGACATGTTTTTATTGTGCCATCATGTAGAATAACATTGTAATTAGTCATTTAATCAATATAGCCACCATCTGCATCAAGAACCCGCTCCAGACGAGGCCGAAAAGCCTTGCAAACTTTGCGAATGTAGTTCTTCCTCATTCTGGTCCCCACACGGTTGACAGATGTTTTCAGCTCGTCGACGTTGCTGTGACGGACCTTGCAGGCCTTCCCCTCGACATGCGCTCACACGCTGTAGCCAAGTGGATAGAGGTCTGGCGACTGCGGAGGCCAAAAGCCCTTCGACCAGAAGGTCATGTTGGACCCCAACCAGTTTTGCACAGTGTTGGCCGTGTGGGCAGGGGCACCGTCCTGTTGAAAGATGTAGTCCGCATTTCTTCACCCAGGGAAGGACTTTTGTGGCCAGGATGTCCTTGTAATCAGCCGCCGTTGGACGGTATCCACTTGGGAACCACACGGGTGGCATTTTCTCGCCATTCGACGTCACGATTCCGAGCATCATCACAGAGGCCGGGTGCTTGGTTGTAGACACGTAGCGGACCTTGGAGATGTCCTGGCCGAAGGTTACCACGCAGTCGTTCTGCTTGTTGACGACAGGATCGACCGTGAAGGTCTTTTCGTCAGAGAAAATGACAATTCGCTCGCCATGACTCTTCAAGTCGTTGAGAAGACGGCGACAGCGCTCCCGACGTTGTTCCCGTATCCGATCCGTCAGCAGAGGCCTCACGCTCTTTCCACCTTCTTCTTTGACCGCTCTGGACACTGTGGACACCGAAATTTTCTTTTTCTTTGCGAGCGCAGTCATTTTGAGCGTCGGGTCTTGTTCGAAGGCTTTTCTCACTGCCAAACGGTTGACGACTTGAGGTCTACCTGAACGAGGTTGATCTTTAAGGTCTCTCCCATTCTTGAGCCTGTCTGCAACTCTGTGGATGGTCATCCGGCTGACTTCGAGGAGCTTGGCAATCTCGGACTTCGTATGGCCCGCGCGCAGGAGAGCAGCGATCTCTACTCGTTTCGTTTCCATCGCTTTTGTCGTGGACATTAGGATCACTCAGAGGTTAACACGTAATTTCCAATATATTATTTGATCCTTTTGTGGAAATGGAATTATCCAAATCATGAGCAGTCCATTTTTGGGGGATGTAAAGAGTGTAACAGAACTTTTGCAAAGCCCGGTATATTAGTTTCGGTTCGGAATTTTATTATCACTCCGTGATGTTCCCTAGTGAGGCGTACCGGTATTTACATTTCGCTCTTTCAATATGACAACCTTCTCTGAGAATGCGTGGTACTGCATTGCCAGAACCATGTTAAAGGTACAAGACAATTTTAAAACATCAACCGGTCGTCCTGTTGCCTAATTTTTTTCGAATTTTTTCTATTTGGACTCCAGATTCGAATAGGGCATCGAAAATAATGACTTTGCCGCCATGCCCGATAAAAGCAGCACATTTTCGTGTAACTGCAGCAAGACATCAGAACTAAACTGCATTTTTAAACGCTTCAATTAAAACCAGATAAAAATGAAAACTGAAGTGTAAAGTATTAAATCAAACTAACGTAAAAAGAGAATTTAAACGAACACCTATGACTTGCGATGTTAATGCTGGTGTTCCCCAAGGCTCTGTCTTGAGGCCTGCCTTGTTCAATTTCTTTATCCACGACTTTCCTAAGTTTGCAAAGTGCAATCTTTACTTGTTTGCTGACGACGGGTCCACCACGTAATCCAGTCCACGTCATCAGCCGTTTGCAGAGAGCTTTACACCAGTGTGATAGCTGGTTCTCTTAGTGGCGCTTACACGTGTAAAGCTATG
Source organism: Rhysida immarginata (assembly GCA_023313115.1). NCBI lineage: Eukaryota > Metazoa > Arthropoda > Chilopoda > Scolopendromorpha > Scolopendridae > Rhysida > Rhysida immarginata. The sequence continues at coordinate 8,047 of JAHWFO010057202.1, forward strand.
TTCATCACACGCAAACGCAAAAACCCTCCAAGGCCCCTCAGCCTATATGGTAGGAAGCTTGAGTGGGTTAAAAATTATAAGTACCTCCGAGTTGTGATTGATTCCAATCTCAAATGGAACGACCATGTCCAATATTCGCTTAACAAGGCTAAGAAAGCGAAGTTTGGTCTCATCGCGCTACTGGGGCGAAACAGCGCTCTCAGAGTGGACAGCAAACTCTTGTTATACAAGGTAGTGATTCGTACCATTCTATTTCACGGTATGCCTGCTTGGGCTTCCATATGCAAATCGAGATGGAAAGATCTTTAGACCTTCCAAAATGTTACCCTCCGGTCTATTGCTCAACTCGACAGAAGAGTTGCCAACAATCTCTCTATCTATGAAGATCTGGGGACGAACCACATTGGTTCCTATGTTCAAACACTTCTCAGGAACAAGCTGCCCAAGATGGAACATCATGAAAATACCCTGGTTGCTGGTATCCTGGATCACTCACTCACTACACTGGTGGACAAAAGTTTGGGAAGTCGTTGTTTTCCATGAAATTTCAACAGTAGAAACTTAATTTTTTATATGAGTTTATATGTAATAACAAACAATAACATGCAAGTGACAAAATAAAGAAAAGTATATTTGCTTATAACTACAAGCATATTACATGCATCGCCCTGGTCAAAAGTTTAGGGTATCATCACAAAATAAAGCAAAACCAGAAAATAAATAGTGAATTAACTGGCAATCTGTGCTCCATTTGACTTAACTACGTCTAACAGCCGACCTGGAACTGATTTAAATAAACTAAGGATTACATTTGCATTAATTTTCTTCGCTGCATTCTGGATAGCTTTGATCAAAGCATCCCGACAATAATACTGCTGTTCAGCGTAAATCTCCTTGCTCATGAGGTGCCAAATGTTTTCAATTATGTTCAAGTCTGGACTCCGAGCCGGCCAGTCAAGAGTAGTGATGTTGTTTTCCTGAAAAAACTTGGAAATGATGCGTGCTTTATGAATAGAGGCGTTGTCCTGTTGCCATATCCATGGCTTTCTACGAAATTTTTGCTTGCACCATGGTATAAATACATCCTGAAGATCTTGCAAGTACTTGGCAGCAGTATAAGTGCCTTCAACCAGTGCTGCAGACTGCCCCCAATACCATCACACCTCCACCTCCCATTTGACGCTTCACACGTTTAGGTTCAGACGTTTTTGTATCACGATGTTCCACATAACTGCATGTGTTGTCTGGCCCATCAAAACTGAAACGTTTTTCATCGGAAAAAATGACGGTTTCAAAGTTGGTGCTCTCCCGAATATGCTTCTCTGCAAATTGCAGCCTGGTTTGTTGTTGTTGTACTTTTGTTAACGGAATTTTCTTCGCAATTACTTCGTATGAAAAGTTCTGACGTTGAAGTTCTCGTCGTATAGTTCTCCTAGAAGCATCTAGTTGGAGCCCGAGTTGGATCCGAGAACTGTTGACCAGGTGGCCTGATGCAATTTCTGCTCTGCAGTAGCGTTTAATGCGCGATTTTTCCTTGCGACTTAGAGCAGAAGGGCGACCCATTTTCTTCCCCGTTTTTCTGTTCAAGTTTTTGACAATCCGGACAACCGTATTGTAGCCAACATGACACAGTTTAGCCACGACTTTAAACTTCTTGTGCTCTTCGTACAGTGTCTTAATTTTTTCTCTTTCTGCCTCAGTCAACATTTTGAAGCTTCCTTTACCACCAGCAATGGAAGGAAATCAAATAAAATTTTTTTTATCATGATAGAATATCCAAATTTATCGCATATCCCAAACTTTTGACCAGGGGAGTTTAGATAGTTTGCTTGTAAGTAATAGGCAAATGAACGTTTTCTTACTTTGTTCCTTGCATATAAATGTTTGTTATTACATGTAAACTCATATAAAAAAATTAAGTTTCTACTGTTGAAATTTCATGGAAAACAACGACTTCCCAAACTTTTGTCCACCAGTGTATCCGGGGTTCCCTCAGGTTTCGAAGACCCCGTCATATCTTGGATGTCAATTTCGAGAACATTAATAAGGCCGAGTTCCTCAATTACTAGATCTACTAGATCCTAGTTTTTTCGAATTCGCTATTCGTTAATCCACAATCCGATTCTCGTCCCTACCATGAAGGGACTCTTCTCTGGATGACTTAAGAAGTTCATCAGGCTTCTTACCCACTTCAGTGTACCTCATTTGGTTTACTTTTTGGGCGAACGTGTAAAGTGAGCTAAAGGCTCCTGGATCACTCGTACTACTTTTTTCACTACACTGATCGATTGTCGATTGTCACCTATGACTTGCACTACATCTCAAGCAGAACCACACAACAGGCAATAACAGCTGGCCATGTTAGTCTCTCTTGATAGTGAAGCAGAGAAGGTTTTTATGTTTGATCCTTCTCAAACGTTTTGCAAGGCAAATGATTCTTTTCTATTGTGAAATGCGCATGTTTTCAAAGTTGAATGTTCGACGAGAAGTTTCAGGCTTGATAAATCCCTAATTTAACCCCACTATCTTCAGTAGTTTATTAATAAATAACTACACTGCTGGCAAAAGAAAATGCAACACCTAGAAGGAATGGGTCGACTTATTTGAAATTTTGCAAACATGTAGCATTGGTGGCATACAAGAAAGGATTCAAATTGCAAGAAAATACGTCCAGAAGAACGTTGTACAGGGTGGCTCCCATGCCCCAATAGGCCGACCCTTGCATGCATACTGTTATAACATGCTGGATGTCGTCTTGGGGTAGGTCGTTCCAAGATTCCCGAGTTGGGAAATTATTGCAGCCGGTGTGCAGCGACGACGAACGCTACGTCCCATCATGTCCCGCAAATGCTCAATTAATCACAAATCTGGAGATCCTGCTGGTAGGGAAGTACTGCTACATCCTGCAAGGCCTGCAAGCTAACAGGGATAGTCAGTTTGTGTGGATGGCGTTATCCTGCTGTTGGAAGAAGGGAAGTAGAACAGGTTCCATAATTTGCTGAACGTTCCGAATGCTATTCATGTTCCATCCACAAATACTAAGGATGACCGCGAGTTGTAAATGATCGCACAGCACACCATTACGCCAGGGGTTGGGCCTATGTGCCGTAGACGGGTGCACTGTGGAAGATGGCGCTCTATTGTTCTTCGCCGCACACGTAAACGTCCATCATTGGTGTACAAGCAGAATCGCTCACCACTATAGACCACAGACCTCCAGTCGGCTCTTTCGCGGCACCAGAACGGTGTTCTTGCAGAAGTGGGAGTCTAGAGGGATCCTGCAGCTAGCAAACGGTAACCCATGGTCCCTCTTGATAAAGCTAATGCCACTCTGGTCCTTATCTCTGCTGTGGATGCCGTACGGTTGCTCAAAGCTTCTCGCACGATTCGACGGCCTAGGCGTGGGTCAGTAGTGCGTGGGTGTCCAGAATCGGGTCTACGTGGGTGCGTTCCTTCTGTAAACCATTGCTGACAACATCGAGCCACCGTACGGAGTCATTGCCATTGTTATCACCACACTTACAGGCAACTGTACAATGCAGATGCCAAACTGATGATTTCATGCAAATCTAGTCGGAAGCATTCTTCTCCAGGAGGGGGATGGGAGGCACCTTACTCTCATTAATTACTCATTAATTCACTCATGAGACGTTGTTACGAGTTGTTTGATATGTTACAAGCCATATCTTAGCATTGAAAGTATCCAATGGTACACTATATGATCAAAAATATCCGGACACCCCTCACAGATCATCGATTGTCTCAATGTCACATGATAATGACTTGCACATCATTTAAATAGCTTCCCACACCTTCAGACACAACTCTGCTTGGACATTGGCAGGAATGGGTCGTTCAGCAGAGCTCAGTGAGTTCCAACGTGGAACCATCGTTGGATGTCACCTATGCAGCAAGTCCGTGCGTGACATTTCCAGCCTTCTTCAGATACCCAAGTCAACAGTAGACGATGTCATTATGAAATGGAAGACCCAGGGATCAACAACAGTTCAACAACGAACCGGTAGACCCAAGAAACTAACGGACAGAGACCGTCGAGTGCTTCGTCGTGTCACCCGCAGCAACCGGAAGTCCACAGCGGAAAAAATTGCCACAGAGTTTCGAAACGCCTCTGCAAATGATGCCAGTACCATGACAATTCGTCGGGAACTGCACATGATGGGATTCCATGGCCGTGCTGCTGCCCACAAGCCCCACATCAGCAGGATCAATGCCAAGCGACATCTGGAGTGGTGCAAAGCCCACAGAAACTAGACAATGGACCAATGGAAACATGTAATGTCGACAGACGAATCTCGCTACACACTCTGGCAATCCGATGGACGAGTTTGGGTTGGTGCATATCTGGAGAACGCTTCTTACCTGAGTGCACAGAGCCCACAGTCAAGTTCGGAGGAGGAAGAGTCATGGTGTGGGGCTCATTTTCACGGTACGGACTGGGCCAGCTCGTTCCTGTGCAAGGAATCATGAACTCCGACCGTTATTTGAATGTTTTGGACAACTGTGCACTTCCAACGTTGTGGCAATTTTTCAGAAACGGGCCATTTCTCTACCAACACGACAATGCTCCGTGCCACAAAGCGAGGCGTGTACAGCAGTGATTTGCGGACTCAGGGGTCGAAGAAATGCGTTGGCCAGCACAAAGTCCCGATCTCATCCTATAGAGAGTCTCTGGGATGAATTGGAAAGATGCCTGCGGGCCAGATCACATCGACCAACTTCTGTACCTGAACTGATTCTCGCTCTTCGGGAGGAATGGAGGAACATTCCGGAAAGTACCTAGCAACATTTGGTGGAAAGTCTTCCCCGAAGAGTGGAAGCTGTGATTCGGGCAAAGGGATGTGCAACGCCCTATTGATTTCCATGAAATCGTGGCTAGAGCGCAAACGTGCATGTGTCCGGATATTTGTGATCATATAGTGTATGTTACCAATTGGAACACGTTCCACTAGACCAATGTCTGCTATCACTAGTTACTCTTATATATTCATTCATGATACGTCGTGGCGAGTTGTTTGATATATTACATGTCATATATTGTCATTGGATATTTTTAAGGGGGTATCATAATGGTACCATTATAACACGTACTATTGTACCAATCCGGCTATCTCACCTTCGAATTGTTCGTGCTCTGTCCCATATTTATGGATAGGGGAAAACAATGGAGTGTGAATAAGTTAAGTCTTCTTCAAGTTGTCGTAATTTTTGATAAGCTTCCTAAGAATAAAGAAATTGCTTTTGTTTAAGCATTGATCTCCCCACTCAACAACGTTTAGGTCACGCGCAGAGCCGAACCGAAATGCAAGGATGATTCGTCTCTTTTAGAACACATTGTAAGAAAAAGCTGAAAAAAAAGAACTTAAAGAATAAGTAACCGGATTCCAGTCTTTAAATAAACCAATACTGTTTTCGAATTATTCTATAGAGATACCAAATACTTATAGCAATTCAGGAAGCTTAGAGTTTTCAATTACGAGGATAATTATTGTGTGGTTTAACGGTTCCGTCAATAGATGGCACTACGTATCCTTAAACGCTTTTGCGAGCACCAAAAATCGATTTTGAAGGAGACTCGCTCCCGTTATTTGTTGAGATCATGTGGGGAAAATGTTAGGACCCAACTTGTGAAAATAAACTCTTAATTAAAGCATCATTACATCTGACCCATTAAGTGTCTTATTATTGTTACACATATGCATTGTATTAGATGTAATTCTGTACACCCTATGTATCAAGATAGCTGACAAACTTGAATATGCAACTTGAAAAATTGGTTATTCAAAACACAAAAGGATAAAGCTGTCATCAACAACAACAACCAACACCTGATTTCTATTACAGGTTAATAAGAGATCTGCATAGCAGATGTAAATAATATTTAAGAGCAATAACGTACGTGACAAAGAGGTCAACATATGCTTATACTAACCCTAGAGTCCTTAAGTTCATGAACTCGGCACATAGCGTCGCCAGCAAACACTACAGAGCACGCAGCCGTTATAAGAGATAGGTCCGGACATTGATAAGTTCCTATATGAAATTAGACAGAGAAACAACCCAAGCTTTATTCCAGTCATCTTGTTCCCAAGTAACTCAGAATATAGCCTATCAGCCGACGGGAGACATCACATTGGGCATTCATTGACTTACTTAAATGGAGGCACAACCTTGGCTTCGATTTAGTTCCATAGTAACATCAGATATCAGACATCTGGCATCACTAGGTTTCTCTTTTCTCATTGTGACTGACTTTGGGCGCCTCATTAGCTCTGCTGACATCAAGAAGACGTCATGTGTCCCTTTTAACATATGAGGTGACATAAAACTGTCAGACTCTTTCAGACCCTACTATTTACCAATAATATACCAAGGACTGCCCCAAGGTCGCTGATAAAGTAGTCATTACACACTCTCAATCCGTACTCTGGGTACATTCCGCAGCCCTATGCCTCCAACACACGTGTAGTCAACAATTACAACGACAGTCACCCTTAGTGCTTACTCAGATCCTCCTTCGTAATTAGCACCAATGTATGCATCTACCGGGCTTTGCAAAAGTTCTGTTACACTCGTGACGACCCTCAAAGAAATGGACACGGCGATGTTCACGATGCAGTTAGACATGTTTTTATTGTGCCATCATGTAGAATAACATTGTAAGTAGTCATTTATTCAATGTAGCCACCATCTGCATCAAGAACCCGCTCCAGACGGGGCCGAAAAGCCTTGCAAACTTTGCGCATGTAGTCCTTCCTCATTCTGGTCCACACACGGTTGACAGATGTTTTCAGCTCGTCGACGTTGCTGTGACGGACCTTCCCCTCGACATGCGCCCACACGCTGTAGTCAGGTGGATTGAGGTCTGGCGACTGCGGAGGCCAAAAGCTCTTCGACCAAAAGGTCATGTTGGACCCCAACCAGTTTTGCACAGTGTTGGCCGTGTGGGCAGGGGCACCGTCCTGTTGAAAGATGTAGTCCGCATTTCTTCACCCAGGTAAGGACTTTTGTGGCCAGGATGTCCTTGTAATCAGCCGCCGTTAGCCGGTATCCACTTGGGAACCACACGGGTGGCATTTTCTCGCCATTCGACGCCACGATTCCGAGCATCATCACAGAGGCCGGGTGCTTGGTTGTAGACACGTAGCGGACCTTGGAGATGTCCTGGCCGAAGCTTACCACGCAGTCGTTTTGCTTGTTGACGACAGGATCGAACGTGAAGGTCTTTTCGTCAGAGAAAATGACAATTCGCTCGCCATGACACTTCAAGTCGTTGTGAAGACAGCGACAGCGCTCCCGACGTTGTTCCCGTATCCGATCCGTCAGCAGAGGCCTCACGCTCTTTCCACTTTCTTCTTTGACCGCTCTGGACACAGTGGACACCGAAATTTTCTTTTTCTTTGCGAGCGCAGTCATTTTGAGCGTCGGGTCTTGTTCGAAGGCTTTTCTCACAGCCAAACGGTTGACGACTTGAGGTTACCCGAACGAGGTTGATGTTTAAGGTCTCTCCCATTCTTGAGCCTGTCCGCAACTCTGTGGATGGTCATCCGGCTGACTTTGAGGAGCTTGGCAATCTCGGACTTCGTGTGGCCCGCGCGCAGGAGAGCAGCGATCTCTACTCGTTTCGTTTCCATCGCTTTTGTTGTGGACATTAGGATCACTCAGAGGTTAACACGTAATTTCCAATATATTAGTTGATCCTTTTGTGGAAATGGAATTATCCAAATCATGAGCAGTCCATTTTTTGGGGGATGTAAAGAGTGTAACAGAACTTTTGCAAAGCCCGGTATAGCCCTCTGTGTTTACCAAATACCCTAAAATCAACTGCTCCTCAAGCAGACTTGCCCATACAAGCACATAACATACACTACCACACCCTCATTGGGCTTCCCTCCATCGCCAAGTAGGTTACAATATCATTTACTTTGAGCAAGTCCCAAACAATGCTCAAACGACATTTTTCAGGAGCTTTAGCATAAAAGCTACTTATAAGAATGCGCCCCTTGGCCTGTACGTTTATCCGTCTGGCCGTCCGCCGTTTGCACGATAACTTGAAAACGGATTAACCTTTTCAAATTCTGTTTTCAGAAATATGACCATCAAAGTCTTTGCTCGGCTGTATCAACTTTTCAGAATTTTTCGTGGACCCCTTCAAGTCGAATTCACGTGCTAAAACAGTGAGTGTAAAGAATTCAAAGATACTGGCATGTCATATAACAATCGATTTGTCAAGAAGGAATACATTGTTACTTTCTGTTCATCTTTTAAGCATTATTGACATCGGCGCGCGCACGTAAAATCGCTTTGTCGACGCACGATTGCTCAAGTGCTCATTAACTATAAGCTTATTATTAAGTAGCGGAAAAATGGAGCTACTTATTGGTTTTATTGACGTTTAAATCGTGAATGTCACGAAAAGTGTTGATCACGAAAACTTTAATAACGTGAAAACTAATAATGATAGAAGAATGATCTATATCTTATTCGATAGAGTATAGAACAAAGCATGGTATAGACCATCACGGATTTCGTTCTGACCTCATTGGCTGACGCAAGCGCAGTGCAAAGTTGAGTCAGAAAATCTGCTCTATGGCGAATATTAAATTAGTCTATCTCCGGCTTCCTTTGTGCTACCACGACGTTTGGAGGGGTCATTTGTTTTACAATTCTGCGCTTTATAAAATGGCTTAAAATTTAAACCTCAACATTTAATAGCGTCTAAGACATCGGCCTTCGAAGTGTGGAAATTTCGCAAAAATTACAGAATTTCAAAATTTATGCCTAATAAACACGAGAAAAATTATAGAAACCGTCACAGAAATATAGATCGAGAGATGGGGAATCCAAAAGGACCCGGATGTCCGATGTTGAGCGTCAATGGGCTCAACAGGAACGCCTCAAAGTTCAGGCGCCCCGCCGCCAAGATGAACGATAGCTCGATATGAATGCGCCAATAAATGAAAGTTCGACGCAAATAACATATGTGATGACATAAACGTTTCTACATGGAGTGACAGAATTCAACCAGTGGAAGTCCATAACGAGCCATAACCGTCAACATTAACAGCATCTTCATCAAATATAATTTAAGTAAGGAGCGACATATATGCGAAAATTTGGGAGACTGAATTCGTATTTCGATTTAAATTCAGTATCAATGAATTTGGATATTCAAGTAATGTTTATAATAGATTTTAGTTTGAGAAGGACTTGAAGCACCCACATGACAGTAGCGTGATATGTTTGCTCCATCAGTTTCATCAGTCCAATGTGGATGATTTCATGCTGTACATTCATTGTAGTATAAATTTAAAACTATTAGACATGCTGCAGATGTGCGCCTAAGACGCTGGATGTGGTATCTTCTGCGTCAACCATTTGATGAGCCATATTTGTAGACTAGTCCCCAACATTTCGACCATTTTGTTAGAACAGATGCACAAATCTAAGAACAGACTTGTAGTGATGGACAAAGTAGATTTAGATGAAAATTCAACAGGCTAAATCTATGAATCAAAAATATGATGAGAGACCGCCAGAATTAGATAGCATAAGTTAGCTCATTTTATTGCATTCTATACACCGGTAATGAATGTAAGACATATCAAGAGAAAAGATGTTGATGATACAGATGGCCATGAAGCCACTGAACAATAAAATACTGATAATGAAAACGAGGGAGTCTATGATATTTTTAGTTCAAACATCAATACATAAAGATGCAGAAATGCGGGCACAGAGTGATCAGATAACGTCATTATGAAGGGTTGATTCAGATAAAATGAGACGACTTTAAACGCCGCGTATGACCTTGACGGAATGTGATTTGCATGACTTGTCCACTATTCATGAAGATTAGCTTTGTATACACTTGTTGCTGTTATTTGGGACATTACGTGCTGAAACATGGCTTCCAAAATCACAGCTTTCTGGGAAGGGTATATGTTTGGTCTCTCCGACGCTAACTTGAGTCTTTCGTGCATTGTGGAATTATGCAAACGAAATGGTATTGTGGTATCCAAAGCTACTGTGGGTCGAATAATCAAAAAGAACAAATTGCGACCATCTAATGAACGTTGACGAGCAGAGAAGCAGACCAGAAACAAGCCCCAGCCAACACGACCAACTCAGGTGGTTCGAGAAATCCGGTCTGAAGTGCTGAAAGAAAATCCCCCCACAAAGAGAAGTCTAGCCCAAAGGAAAGGTATTTCACAGGCAACAGTCTCCAGAGTAATTCATGACAATCTTGGGCTGGAGCGACGTCATAAAGCGCGCAGTCACACAACTGAGTGACTAAACACAACTGAACACTGCCAAGTCATCTGTGGTTTACTACAGGAAGATGGAACAGGAGACGGGCATACGAGTTATTTCCTTCTCTCATGTGCCTGTAAAATCTCCTGACGCATCACCGATGGATTTCTGTGGTTTTGGTCTCCTGAAACGACGGCTCGGAAGTCGCCGACCAAGAACCGTTGATGGGCTATGGACAGTGTGTCAGCAGGTGTGGAACGAACTTCCCATGGAGTCCCAACTCAAACTCAGCCTACTTCAGTGGAAATTACGGTGCCGGGCGATAGTCCAACAACGTGGCTCTCACATCGAACACAACCGATGGTGGCGCCATGGTATTACACCATCGTAACAGAACTGCAAAGTCGTCTCATTTTATCTGAATCAACCCTCTGTATAGCATCGATGACACAATCAATTACAAGCCTGAAACGGTTACATTGTTCTTTCCATTTCGCAATGAAGTTGTAGATGTAGTATATGTACACAAATTCATCCAATTATACGACGCGAACCAGGTGACCATTTTAGCCAGAAGGAAAGAATACAAAAGTAACAGATATGGATGCATTGATGGAAGAACTTAGAGAACTGTGCAAGAAACATGACGACATTGCAAACAACTTGCAAAGAGAACAAAATGAAAGATGACTACATGCGAAGTGTTGTTGGCGAGGCGGGTTATGAGAACAAGGATGAATTCGAATAGGAGATCGGCAAGACTATCGCACTTGTATGAAAGTGTAGCAATGTGATGTCCAAACATCTGCAGAGTAATGTGAACAGAGAAAGTTGATCTTAGAATTAATATCCAGAAAATGCTCACACGATAGCGAATGCATACATGTGTACATGGTAGTGGCAAAATATTTACGATAGAACCTAAACATGGAAACATTAAACCTTAAATTGATTCGGACAACGGCAGAAGACAATTCGTAATGCTTACATAGAGCGTGCGTCCACTGGTTGGGCTGCAGTGAACTTGAACGGGAACACTCTGCACTGTTTAGAATCTGTACACTCTGTATTTAGAATCACACCGCAGAGCAAAAGGGTCAGTGGATCGACTCCTAAGGTCCTACAACAATATCATCACCAATTCCTTTCTGTGAAATGTGTAATAATTGATGAGATAAGTATGGTCAGTTCGGACGAGTGATCCCCAGTATCATCAACAATTCATTTCACTTGTCACGAGTGATGTGCCAGAGTAATGAAATATTCTCAACTATACTGACCAAGATCGGCAATGGTGAAAGATTGCTTCCCCAGGAGAAAGCAGTTGATTTAGAGAAGATTTTAAAATAAACAATGGTGCATGGAAAATTTGCCCGATATAGTTAGGCTGTTTTATCGCAACAACAGCGTTGATGCCTCCAACAAGAATGCTATCAAGTTGTTTTGACAGTAATAAAATTAATGGTTATGGCCGCAGAAGTGAATTAGATCTAGCAAGAACAAAACTACACAAGATAGGTATTGTCGAATTAGGAGGCTTCGAATATCCTACGTGCTTGGCTATTGACTCACAGTACATGTTGAGAGTGAACATCGATGTGGACGATGGATTTGTTAACGATGCGATCGGTGTACTCACAAGGGACCGTAAAAAAGAAAGCTAATTTTGTATGAAACAATGACGAGGTCCGCTACGATTGACAGATAGCCACAGGCAATCCAATTGCACTCTAGACGAATAAGTGGACCTAACTGCTCCCAACAGAAGGTCCCCCACACATGCACACAACCCCCACCAGCCTGTTTCCAGCCAACAAAAGCCTCTTGCAGTCTCTTTTCATGACGTTCACGACGCAATCGCCATCGCCCGTCAATCTTGTGGAGCAAAAACCTTGACTCGTCGGAGAAGGCGACCTTAGCCCACTCGTCTCTGGTCCAATGGCAGTGCTCACGTCAAAGTCTAGGCGTCGTTGACGATGGCCCCTGGCCAAAATTGGTGCAGCAACCATGCGTCGACTGTTCAGGCCCATCCGTAGCAGGGTGCGTTCAACGGTAATGTCTGATACACGTCTGTTGGCACCACTGTTGAATCTGGTGGTCAGTTGATGGACTGTGGTTCTCCTGTCACCTTTTACGAGTCGTAAAAGGTCGATGGCTCGTGACCCTTTACAGTGATGGCGTTGGGACGCGATTTTTGTACACCTTCACTACTGCGGACCGTGAGCAGTTCACAAATCGCGCCGCTTCAGAGATGGTGCTACCCTTGCTGCGATAGCTTATTATCATCCCTTTTTGGATGTCCGTTAAATCCGGACGTTTACATATCTTGAGGCTCATACAAATCTACAGTGTTATTCCGATCTTGATAAAATTTCGCATACATGACCTTCAAAGCATGAGAAAGGTCACTGTCTACCTCATATTTCGAAAAAGTAATACTTATTGATAAAAAATCGATATACATGGTTATGGCAGGTCATATTAATGAGAAATATCTCATAACCAACAAAGATTTTGCAACAATAAGTATTAACAATGGTGTCAACACGCAATGCACCAACACTATGCAAGGATCAACAATATATGTCTCATGACCAACAATACAATATAGAATTCAATGCATAGAATTCCTGTTATTCAGACTTTTCTTAGAAAAGAGAATTCTTAGTACTTAGCAATTTCTTGAAAATCTTTAAAAATGATCAGTAACTGGAGATAATGAGTTAGCAGACTATTGAGAAAGAGTGAAAGACGATAGAGGAAGCACTCCTTTAGCTCCGTGCTGTATTGAGCAAATGGTAAGCAAGTAAATAGAAGAATCGGCGACCGCTAGACTACACAAAGTGATGAATGGCCAATTTTTGCTTCAAGACATCGAAAGAAGAAGAAAGGAAATTGCAACAACATCAAGTATACATCTAAAGTAAGATTACGTGAGTAAAAAATTATTTAGACTAGAAGGCATCCTTGGAGAGGTCCATCCATTGTGAGCCTTTAAAAAGTCCCGGTATATCATCTAGAATGGATTTTTTCAGTGAAGAGGTAAATTCTTGTCTTTCGGATTCTACTTAGAATGGATAGACCCTTCGCTCTATATTGTAGTGATTGAGTTATTATTTAACCAGTTTGGAGGTTTAATTTAGCTTTTTGAGATTGTTCTGTTTATCTACAAGCGTAATTCTCCAGGGCAACATCGGGTCCTCTGCTAGTATTAACTATTTAACCAAATGCGAACATACACTGAGAGACTGGTGAAACTATAGATGACTGATTGACGCTGGTATTGGTAATATTTGTTTGGTTAAAGTATGGTAAGATTTTTACTAGGCATTGTTTAAAATCATCTTAATGTTCGATATCTGATATGGCAATGTTGTTGTCCAGTGCGATGAT
>JAHWFO010057208.1:0-19013 GCA_023313115.1 Rhysida immarginata
TTTAAAATGACGTGAATGTATATAGAATCAAAGGTATTTCCACTGTTTATTTAAACCAAGTGCAAGTAAAAGTTAGATATTAAAATTACATCTGCGTCAGAGCTAAAGCTCCTTGGAATGCTTAAAAGATTTTTCCCAGCAATGTTTTGAAACAATGGTTTTTCTCTCCTGACGTTTATGATCACTTTGATCTAGCAGGGGAAAGAAAAAGGCCCAGTATTTTAAAACATTTAGACTTGCGAGGATTTCATTCTCATTTCGCGCGCGTTTGGAAAGATTTGTGTGAGCGCTGCAATCGAATACATAAAGTTACATGCAGTTTTAGCCATTGCTGTATATAAAAATATTACAGTAATATTAAACAACAAATTTTTATATTCTACTTTTCAGCATATTTGAAAATCGTTTTACGAGTTATATTCTTGTTAGATAACCCATTGTTAGATTTTTTCTTTGTTGTGACATAGTCTATCGTCGCTGATTTTATATAAATGATTATTATACTAACCCTTTTTGTTCCTTTATCATTTATATTGTGTCCACTTGGCCTAACTTTTCAGTTTTTTACCATAATGGCCTCGTTGGGCACTATTATAATTACTGTAACCATGTTTTTAATAAATAAATAAATCTATATATATAAAATCTAAATACCACCCACTGTCTCATGTATCACGAAAACTCCAGAACTATGAAGCCTACAAACTTGAAATTTATCAACTATATTTCTCTTGGCTTCTAGGTGCTCGCTAAGAAAGGAATTCGTATATTCCTTTTTATTTTTCATTGTAGATATTTTTTAAAATTCATTTTACTTGGAGCTGAATGGGATTTTTGCCAGTTTTAAAAATTGTGACGTTTGCTTTGTTTAGTGAAGAATTTTGCGATTGTTCCGTGAAGCAGCATCACCAATGACTGCAAGTCTGTCACGCGGGAATGGGTATATCTTTTATTTTTTATCTGAATGGCATTTTTTCTAGCGTTAGAAATTGTGACGTCGTTGCTTGCTTTGCTTAATAAAGACTTTTGCGATTATTCCGTGAAACAGTATCATAAGTAACTGGAAGTCTTTCGCGCGGGAATACAATATATCTTATTTTCTAAAAGGGTTTTTCGTAGTGACCAATACAGTATATAAAGAGGCCAGTTGACTGACTCATCAACGCACAGCAAAATCTACTGAAGCACCAACTCGTAACTCGGTGAGCACGAATAGCGTAGGTGCGTGCTAAGGCCAGGTTTTTCGAAATTCGGATCCCCTGCCCACCCAGGGGAGGCAGAAAGGAATTGCATGTTCGGTCGCTTGGCTCCGCTCCCAATAAACGCAGATCTTCGAAATTTTGCAGGAAGGTTTCTAGCTACCGTTCCAAAAAGTAGTTTTCCCGATTTTCGATATTGGAATTTTAAGGGTGCGAAAACTGATAAAAATCGATTTTCGGGGGTGCTTCACAAAATTTTCTGATGCAACTTCGCGGGGTATTAATATAAAGCAACGAAATTCGGAGGGAAGGTTCTCGGGGATATTTCCGCTTTGAGAAGGGCGCCGGGAGAGTCCAAAGATTGCCCCCCCCCCCTCGTTTTGTATTTTTGCCGTCTAACTCTAATGCAGTATTTCGTTAAGAATAATGAAATTTGGTACGGTGATGGCAATTAACAAGATCAAATGTCTGTTTGATTTAATTATCTGGATCCAATTTTCCGGTATTTTATGTTTTACGGACTTTTTCCGGATTATTTTTCTGGTTTTCACAAATTAACATAAAAACTGGCATGTTGAAAACTTGGTTTTTAAATTGGTCATAAAATATCGGTTTTGTTATTTGATTTAAACGTTATTTAAAGTATCCAGGAATATTTTTCGATTTATTATGAAGTAGCTGATATACCTGGCGATTCTCGGACTTTTTTTTTGTTTTTTTGGGGGGGGTTTTGGATGAAATTTTGCAATTTCTGAATGTGAATATACAGAAAAAGTGAACATTATTCTCCACCTTTTCTCTCCGGCCCTGCGTCACACTCATTCAGCTAAAGGGCTGGTGATTGAAGAGGATTGAAACAAAATACAATAAGACCGTTTTTAAAAAATTGTCTGTCTGTATGCCAGTTTGAACACGCTAATCTCCAAAACTACTTGACGAATTTTCATGGGGTTTTCACAGGAAAAGTCAGCATAGCTTGCGGCAACATATAGGCTTACGAAGAAAATAGATATCTTAATTTAAAGTTTTTGGACTATGCTCAGCCGAGGCTTCTAAGATTATACAGGCTGACCCATATCATGAAAAAACCATTGTTAAACGAGCGACAATAAAAAAGCATTATCTTCCAGATTTTTACACGTAATATAAGCACGAAGCTTGATTAAACCCATTAAAATCTTGCCTGAACGAGAATTAAACATGTTTATTTCGTTTATATGAGATAATTTTTAGAATTCAAGTTAATATGTTTCTGATTTCTTTAGAAGATGGCGGCTATTTCTGTTTTATGACGAGATGGCAATGGTTACCCGAATAATTTTGCCTCTTTTCGCCATCTTTATTGTCGCCACTTTTTTCATGATAAGGGTCAGCCTGTATAATCTCGGAAGCCTCGGCTCTGCTTAGTACAGTTCGTAGTAAAGTCGGAAGATGGCGCTTCATTAGTTGACTTTTAAAAGGCGCTCATATTTAACAACAGCGAAGCATTGCCGGGTCTGCTAGTAAATAAATAAAAGATAAATTTAGTTTTTCACCTCATTTATAAAGGGTTAATAAATGAATAAATTAATAAATTAATGAATAATTTTTAAAATACATGATACGTGCAGTTTTTTTGTAATTTTATTCATCAAAATAAAATTTTATAAATTTATATTTAAAAAATATTTAATATTGTTAAAAAATTTTAAATAAATAAATTAATTAATTAATAAATAATCTTATGGTAACTCATAAATTATCTGATGCAGATATTTTAGAAAATGTGGTATAGTTTCAAGCCTTAGATCTTGATGATTTTTTGTCTGATAATGAAAATGAAGAGGCATTTGCTGCTGTTTCTAATAAACCAGCTTTGTCAGCAATTTCAACTCTAAAACAATAATCAATAAAAAAAACATGTTGCTCATTCCATTTAATTGAATTACATATTTCGACAATTGCATGCAAAAGTTTAATGCAAAAACCATTCAGCTGTATAGTCATATTTTGGAAATACATAAATTTCTTGAACTATTTTACTTTTTTTTTGTCCTGGTCATGAGGAATTATAGTTATAATGTAGTTATAATGAACTACCGTAAATATTTATTCTTTTTAAATATGGTATTAGTTATCAGTGTGACTCAGATGTCCTTGCACACATGAGTAATTTTATTTATTTATTTATTTATTTATTTATTTATTTATTTGCAGAAAACACAAGAAAAACTCCGATCAGGCTGTATGGTCACTAAGCCGACATGGTAGGTCCTCGAACGGAGGGTAAACAACTGTAATCTGTAAAGTCAAATCAATCGATCAATCAACCAATTTATTCAATCAATCAGTATGTACTTGATGCTTTGCTCAACAGGCATGCCCAAAACGAGCAATGGTTACAGGTAAAAAGAGCAATAATACAGTTAAAACTTAGTTCCTATTGAGAATAGAGTTGACCATGAAATTTTTAAAAGATTTAAAATTACAATCGCCGACGTCGATATCATTAAAATAATTATTAAGAAACGATTGGGCTCTGTTAAAAAATGCAACACTGAAGTAATCAGTGTTAACTCGATGTATTAGAAATGTCTTTTTTAAACTTATAGGAACAGAGAAATTAAAATGCGATATAAAATAAAGACAGTTAAAACAATTATTAATATTTTATACAATATTTTAAACTTGTATTAAAATTTCGTGGTAGACTAAATGTATCATAATACTGTATTCTAATTTATTCCTTAGCTATGTGATGGTCAAATTTGAATTTATAACCCACATATCTAGTGAATTTATTAACTGCAATCTGTGTAGAATGAATGTGTATTTATTTTCCCTGAACCATATAATGCAATTATATACGAATAAAGATCTAATAAAAGCACTGTAAAAGTCTACACTAAATTCTACTAGGTAACCACAAAAGTTCTTGCCATTTTTAATTCCGGAAAACAAAATGTACACAAAAAGTATGGTACAGCGAGTGACCAAAGGAATCCCCATTGGCATCTAGCAACTTCTGCCAACGTGTCTCCAGTTGATCAATCCCCTGGCTGTAAAACTTGCCGGTCTTGGACTCAAAGAAGTCCGTGAGTATCTTTCGCAGTTTGTATCTTTGGTGTAGGATTTTCCACGAAGATGGTTGTCCAGAGAATGGAAAAGGTGACAATCTGCTGGAGCAAGATCTGGTGAATAAGGTGGAATGACACAAAGTTTCCCAGCCAATCCGCTGTATGGTTTCCCTGGCCACCCGCACCACATGTTGAACACCAATTGAACACGAAAATATAAATAATACTTGTGGTGTATACAAGTTAACTTGTCTGCCGTGCGGGTGCTATTACGTGGGATGCACTAAGAGGTCCTTCAAGGAACGTTTCTCCGACCACAGAAGATCATGGACCAACCGAGATGGAAAGTCGACGTTCGCGGACCATTTGATATCAAAAAAGCACAGGTTTGGGTCGATTGAAGAAAGTATGTACGTTTTAAAAATAGTTAAGGACCCCAAGAAGATACTGACCTACGAATAAAATACTGAATAGAAACGGACAAGAATAAAATACTGAATAGCCAGAAGAATTTTGACAAAAAACCCTATCTTGGACGCAATCAATCATATTATTCATCCAACACTAAGCGTTATCCCACGATAATGCATCATTTGCCCATTACATTTACTTCAAAGATAGGGACAGTTTTTCCAGCGAAAGGATAGTTTTCTTAATTTTTCATGTCAATGGACATTTGCCCCAATCTTCCCTCCAATAGAAGGGTATGAACCCAGTCTTTTGCCCCGGTTTTTATTTTTATTTTCAATCTATATTTTATTGAATTGTTTATTTATGTATTAAAACATTTCTGTTTCATTGTATTTAAAAGCCAATCAACAAAATTGTGTATTACCTCCAGCTACTGTAAGCCCGCCAGTCAGTGCTGACTCAGTTCACGCTGATTCATAATCCATAAGATCAGGTGGTTTTACGCTGCCTTCTTTGTAGTTGTTCAGAATCCTGATGATGAGAGTTCCTCGAAACGCGTAGATTCGCAATAAAATACTACCATATTGCTATTCCTAGACCATTTTTTCTTTTATAATTACAGCAATATTGACCAAAATGCAACCGATTGATTTAATTCAAGAAATCGGTTAAGTATTGTTGTTGAGTATTGTTGTTTGGAAGATTCGTATAATACGCTGACCTTGCCATAGCAAATAATGTGCGAAAGCGTTTTTGTTATCCAACATGGTTCCCTGCTAAACAATGATCCAAACCCACAGTGCATTATATGGTCACGTGCTAAAAAAGCTCTATTGCTACTACGGTCTATAGATATTCATGATCATCAAGCTCCATTGTTAAAATGAAGCTAAAGTTTCTAGCTCCCGGTAGGGCGGGAACTCTATTGAAAAGTGGCGCTGTATCTACAATCGGCCCAAAAACGCCTGCGGCGCCGTCCTATCGACAGACAGAAACTTTACTTTCATTTTCAGTTTCAATGAAAAACCTCTATCGCAGGTCACGATCGGCCCTGGTGCGATCTATACGGCACCTGGCGCGATCTGTTTTCCTTAGCTTCTCGAAACAATGGAAAATGGCCGAAGCTCGATGACCATGAATGTCTATAGACCGTGATTGCTACTATAGTAAAAAATTATGATGCCAATATATTTTTGGTTTTTAACAATATATTGGATTTTAGCAATCAGTGTTTTTTCGTTTGTTGTAAAAAATGAAGGTTGGATTGTTGTTAGGCACTATGGAAGTTAACAATTTATAAATAAGATATTTACTGTGAATAAACGTATCTCTCAGGATCAAATGAAAATCTAAAGAACGAATGGTGCTTTACACCATGTTGTTGGGCACAAAATTTTCCAGACACATCGCTGATCAGACATGCAGAGTAAAACAATTTGACAAGCTCTATGATGGTTTTCGCTCGTCGATTTGATCGTTGCTAAACTTTGAACATCTAGCGAAACTTATAATCGAAACTATGATGTCGTCGTTGTCGTTACAGCGCCATCTGAACTTATCCAATGAAACACCTAAGAGTCCGTATTACATGAAAATTAAGTAAATGACATGTCTCTCTATTGGAAGTCACTGGTTTAAATATTTTAAAAGTCCTTTTGGATCTTTTGTCATTAAGATGACGTAAATAAGGATAAATTAATTCATCTTATAGTTGATCATATCGTATTTTTGTTAGCTATAGTGACCAACCTAAAAATATATTTCTGTGCACCATTTAAAACGTAAGAATTTCTGTTTCCCCAATGCAATTTTTTTTTCTGAAGTCGACTTAAAAACTCGAGAAGATAATATTGAAATTTTGAAAGGAAAAAATTCCGTCTCTACGTATGTGATCAATTTCTTTGCAGCTATCTCTTCTGAAACGGCAAAAAGACAGAACCAAATGAAATTAATGCACTGTTAGAGGGTACCTTAAACTGTGCCTTCAAGGAATTTTTATGATAATTTTTTTGGTTATATTAATTGGAGATAATAATTTTTTCAAAAAATGAAAAAATGGCTATAGTGTTCATACAAGCGAACTGAACCCTTCCCCTCCATCCATCCCACCAAGAAAAAGTTCCTTAAATATATTAAAGTTAAAACATACTTGGAGGGTTTCTTAATCTCTGATATTGACGTATTTTTTTTTCAAATTCCGTTAAACCTTTTTAGAGATATTGTTTGTTTTTTCTTCTTCTAATAATTAAGACATAACTGATACATTCCATCAAGCCAAAGTCAATAAATTCGACATGAACGGATTCCTCTCTCAGAATCGAATAACTATGGTAAATAAACTGTTAGATTCCTAAATTGTTTAGCTCTGATGAGCCAATTTTGAATTATAAAGGATTTTAAAAGAAAAAAAAAATAAAAAAAAATAAATAAAACCCCCCCCCCCCTCCGTTGCAAAAAAATTTCCATTTTTTTTTTTAATTTCCATAATAAAGTGGGAGACCTGAGCGAATGTTCCATTCCACCATTTCAATTTATTTTGTTTACAGCCAAGTAATTAAATTTCATTAAACTGTTGAAGAAATTGCACGATCCAAAGTTTCAGCCCAGAAGTTAAAATTGCTTACAACAACTCTGAAAAGTCACTTTAAGGTTTAAAAGTTGCTTCGTTGCTTTGATGTTAATTCAAAAAAATCAACAAAGCAGAAGAGGAAAACCCAGGGTGCAGGGCTAAATGTTTTTATATAAATTGTTTAGATTATATAAAATTAATAAATGGAAACCAAAATCGACACATAAGCAGTGGCGGAAATATTTAAACATTTTCAAACACAACATGCTCCCTCGGTAAATTTAAAACTATTATTGGAATTTGTGTGGCCATAAAAATCCACTGTCGAATGGGTGTTTTCCGTCATTAATGATTTTTGGAGCAGTGATAAATCTAAAATAAATATTGAAACAATATCAGCAGTCATGTCAGTGAAAGCAAATCTGAATTATACATAAGACGAATTTTCTGAAATTTTACAAGAAAACGATGTACTTGAAAAATATTCATTAAAATAAAAAAATATTTATAGAAGATAAAAGCATCTTGAACTGGTGTGTTTGCTAAGTACATTATTAATAATATAAAGGCAGAAAATAAAATGGGAAACTGTGGAGATTGGCAAAACGAATGCTGTTTGTTTTCACCTCAGTATTCCATAGTCCCTTGCGTTAACACGCTGATGACTGTTTTTTTCAATGCCTCCCAACTGACTGTTTTTTTCAATAGATTATTGGAAGAAGGCATCTTTCCGGATTCATTAAAGTCTAGCTACGTGGTGCCCATTCCTAAATGTTCAGATTCATCAGATGTCTCTAACTATAGACCAATAGCAATTCAATCTGCATTGGGAAAGGTATTCGAATCCTTGGTGCTTGACTGTATTAATTTTTCCGCAAAATGTCTGTTTGCCCAAGGACAACACGGGTTTACTTCTGGAAGATCCACTGCCAAAAATCTTGTGGTATACGAAAATTACATCTTGTCTGCGTTCTCTAAGGGTTTACTAGTTGATAGTATATATGTGGACTTTTCTAAAGCTTTTGATTCCATCAGTCATGAACACCTCTTAGCCAAGTTAAAATCATATGGATTTGGTGGCAGTCTCCTTAAGTGGTTCCGATCATATTTAAGCAATCGTAGTCTCGTTGTCAAGTTTAACGGCGCTACTTCAAACCCGTTTTTAATGCATTCAGGCATCCCGCAAGGCTCCCACCTTGGTCCCTTTCTGTTCAATGTGTTTATTAATCACATTGTTAGTAGCATCGATGTCCGTTGCCTATTGTTTGCTGATGACATCAAGATTTTTAGCACGGTATCCAAAATCTCAGATTGTACCAAGATCCAAAACTGTCTAGAGAAGGTCGTAGAATGGTGTTCTAAGAATTCAATGAAGCTAAACGCCGGGAAATGTGCAGTTGTAACTTTCTTCCGCTCTGCTAGTCCCATAATTGCAGATTACTACATAGGAAATACTTTGCTGCCACGAAAGACTGTTATACGCGATCTTGGAGTAACCTTGTTTTCTAACCTAAGCCCCGATTCTCACATCAACGATATTTGCCGCAAAGCCTCCAGAACACTCGGTTTTATTATTAGAACTTCCAGACATGGACTCAGTGTGGACGCCCTAAGAATATTGTTTGTGGCACTAGTCAGACCTATTCTCAAATACTGCAGTGTAGCCTGGACTCCCCATCAGATTGGACATTCTCAACGGCTCCAGAAAATTCAGGATCGACTTATACGCATTGCAGGAATTAAACTTGGGTTCGAATATGCTTCGGTACCCATTGACTCCGTTGCGGATTTCCTGGGACTTATTCCCCTGATCAAAAGAAGACAAGTCCATGACGCGATCTTCCTAAAAAAGATTCTTACTGCCAACATCGACTGTTCTGACCTTTTGAGTTGCTGCCAGTTTAGAGTATCTTCACGTACACGCTCCCTTGAACTGTTTTATCGACAGGTGCTTACTACCAAATACGAAATGAATGGCCCTATTCCTCGTCTTCATAGTGTGGGAAATATTGTTTCCCCTCATCACGATTTCTTTTTCGATTCCATAGAACATCTGAAGAGAACTTTTATACAACTTTAGGCTGCATTGCTAATTTTAGGTTCACATTACTTGTATACTGATTCTTACTATATTTTCAATAATTTTACCTTTCTTTCATTATGAATGTCTGCTACTTTTCCTTTATGTAAAAATGGTGTAATCCGTAAATAAATAAATAAAAAAATAAATAAATAAATGACGTCGACTGAGAAAGTGTCCATTGACACAGCTACGTCAATTACTGGAAATTAAGAAGTTGCACTTAAAACCATCATGCGTTTCCTTTATTATTACCCTACATTCTATATTATATTAGTAGATTTTTGTTCGTTTTTTTAAACACAGTAATTATCATTAATTGACACGTTATGTCAATTACTAGTGACACTACATATCTGGGTTCTAATAGTTGACAGTGGATTAAAGCAGTTAACACATTGGTCATCTGAAATTCTGTTACTACTAGAAGTATTGTCTACTGATCACACAAAAAGGTTCAAGTAAAATTATTAACAAATATTGCATAATATTCATGAAATAAATTCAAGTAATTAAACCCTCGCATAGTGGTTCATTACAAGTTTCTTTCGACTCGGTAAGGGACAAAGACGTATATTAAAGATAGACTCCGAAGCAATTGTTGTTACTTGAAGCAAATTGGGAAGCTCCGCCGCCCAGAACCGTCATGGCCGAAAGTGAGTGAAGATGATGGAAAACACATGGCTAAACATGAGAGTAGCTGATTAATAATTCTTTCACACTCCAATCACGGAGTGATAAGTTTGTCTTTTCGTTAACTTTGTATTTGAATTGTTTTATTAAATTTTATAAACAATTTCAATTTAGTTTCGATTAATTTCAATTTCGTTTCGATCGTCTTTGAGTTACGTATTTTCATTTCAGTTACGTATTTTGATTTATGCTTATGGCAAATGATTCCTGATCCTTTTTCGTGTCTGTTTGTACAGTTGTACCCAGAACAACTTTGAGGAATATACTTCCATATTATTGAGCCTTGTATTGCTGATATTTATAAATAAACACAAAGGGACTGTAATAAAGCAATACTTAATTTTACTTGTGTAGCTGACGCGTTTCTTCATCATCAGCGCTATGAATGCAATGTGAAGAATTTGCAATTGACAAAAATACGGACGTACATAATAAGAGGCGGTGGCCAATCAGGTGTCAATGATCTGAAGCATCTGATTTGCCTAACATCTATATATAAGTGAATAAAATAATAGTAGACGCCAGAAATAGAACTATGACAAAACCAAGCGCCAACGATTATAAAAAAAGGAAAAAAAAGTAAATTCCACTTGTTTACATACGTAGGCCCAGATAATTATAGAATTAGAAAAATATTTGAAAATAGAGGAGCCAATACCGCTTTCCGTACCAACAAAATTGCAACACTGTGAGAAACCTCAGGCCATTAATAGACGAAATAGATACGAAAGAAGCGGAATATATAAGTTATCGTGCCCCGACTGCCATAGGTTTTATTTAGGTTTAACAAAACGCCGCGGTTCACGGATAGATTCAATGAAAATCGACAATCGAACCGTAAAATGTACATTTCTTCAGGTGGGACGAAAGCCGTGGTTTCACGAAGCTCACCCTACCAGAATAAATTCCACATGAAATACACTGAAATAGGCAAGAGCCTGACTAACCCCAGAGGTTTTCCACATTATGAAAAAATAATAAGATTGACGATTGTCAGAAGATTGGGAGAGGGGGCGGGAGGGTGGTATCACATCTTCCAATAATCCGGGAAGGAAATTTTGCCAGTGTCTTCGAAGATGACATCAAGAAAATGCATCGGTTTTTTATACTTTGTATGCCACTTCATTTCCAGTGCAGTGGGGTGTTGTGCAGTTCCTGACAGAAGATGGTGTAGGGGGTCCCGCCACAGAATCGCTTGTTCTACTCTTTCACTATTGTGACTGACATGCAGTGCTCACCGTATACCTGCACCATTCGACGATGGATTTCACGACCCCTTACACAGTCTGCGCGTAACATTCTCGAACGACTGGAGTTCACTTGATTTACATATGGTTGCCCACGCAGGCATGCCATAGAGGAGGATGGTCCGAATCATCGTCTTGTACAGTAGCAGCTTATTGGCGATGCTGAGGGCACTGTTCCGACCCAGGGGGTCAAGGCTGAACTCATCGACAAGCTGTCGATATCGACAAAATCTAACCGTCGATAAGTGGCATATTACAGATTTTTACACAAGTTTACACACGTATGGCTAGATGATATACACTTATATACACAAGTTTCCACACATTTAGACATAATTTTACACATTTATCCATGTATACACATAAATACATACATAAACACATACCTGTAGACACACCATATTATTATTTTCACAGTTCAAGTTTCGTAGCACAAGAGAGTACTTCATGTATGTAAATATTTTTAAACAAGTTTCTGTTAATATTTTTAGAAAATGTGTATTCTTGAGCTATGTGTATTTAGCCTGCAGGCCGGAAACGAAGTAAAAAAGATTTTAATAAGAAATCCGTTGCTAAATTCTGAAATAACGATCGCCAAGTGCTTAGCCGACTGCTCTTGAATTGTAGACAAGAATAAGACAGTTGTCGATGGTCAAAGTCTACACTAGAAAATCGACGGTGTAGAGTCTGTAGACTCTGTAGACAAGTCGTGTTCATGCTAGCTTGAATCGACAAATGCGTCATTAACCACGTGACCATCGACACTTGTCGACAGTCGACTGCTTGTCGATGAGCTCAGCCTAGACCCCCAGGAGAGCTATGAGGCTGTACTTAGCCTTCTTTGCTTTGTTCAGAACTAAGTCACGTGACAGTTCCAGGAGAGTCTTGAATCGAATATAACGCCAAGGTACCTGTAATTGTCGACCCATTCGAGTACCTTATTGAATAGGACAAGAGGATAAGGGGAATGCTTAAGCTTTTTGTTGAAGTACATAGCTTTGCATTTTCCGACGTTAAGGTTCAGTCTCCAGCAGTAAACATGTTATCAAACTTCTTCAAGGCGTTCTGCAGACGAGTGATAACGTGAGATGGCTGGTGCGCCCATGCCATGATGGCAATATCATCAGCATAGAAATATAAATTACATTTTTCTGGTTTTGGGAAACCATGTACAAAAGAATTAAATAAAACAGGCCCAAGGACAAAGCCTTGTGGGACACCGGCCTTTACCTTGCGGCGAGTGGAGAAGTGTTCGCCAACTTTAGCATGATAGAACCTATCGCTAAGAAAGGATTTCACCATCAAAATCAAATCAGAAGGAAACTCGTCTCTAATGAACTTGTAGATTAGCCTTTCATGCCACACATGAACGAAAGCTATACTGACATCAAGAAAAGCCACGCCACAGTACCTTAAAAGGTTCAGTGGGGTGCTCAGATCTTCAACAAGCCTCCATATCTGCAACTGACACGAATGGGCGTCACGAAAGCCAAACTGCTCTTTCCGAAGTAGATCATTGGTGAGACAGTGGTCCTTCAACCTGGTGAGGATCGTTTTCTCCAAAATTTTGGACATCGACGAGAGTAGACTGATAGGTCGGTAGCTCGCAGGAATTGCAGGATGTTGCCTCTGCTTGAGGATACCTAACACAATAGATTGCTACCAAGGAGTCGGGAAGTAGGAAAACTTCCAGCAATCGCTTATGATGTTCGAGATGTCATTAATAATGTTGTTTGGCAGATTCCTTAGGACGTTATTACTTACCTTGTCTCTTCCAGGAGCCTTCCTCAGTTTGAGATTTCTGATGATGGCAGCTGTCTCGCTAGTTTCGGTGTTAATCTTCGATGTAAATTGCGGGACTTCATTAAGTTTGATAAGACCATCTTCCACACGCTGGTACATGAGTTGACTATCGGGATTATTTTTATCAGGAGTAACAAACTGCATCTCTACGGAATCTGCAATTATTTGAGCTTTATATTGATTAGTTTGGACGTAATCACCGTGAGGGGTGCGAAGTGGAGGAAGCGTACCATTCTTCTGCTTCTGTAGAGCTCTAACCATACTCCAAATGAAATTGTCGCGAGCTTACAAGCTTTTCAGCTTGTCATTCCACCTAGCGTCGCGTAACTCTTTTATTTCTTCCTGAACTCTTCGCACTAACCTGTTATATTTGGTTTTTATCCAAGGTACACGATAACGTTGCCAAAGCCTACGGGTCCTGTTTCTTGCTGCGATCAAGTGTTGGATTCCTGGGGTAAGCACAATTCGATGAGGAGATTTATTTTCAATGGATAGGCACTAGCTTCAGTGGCATTATTTATTCGCCTGGTGATGTCTTCAACACGTTGGTCGATGTCGGCCGTACAATTTGCTCTATCGAGTTGGAAGTCATGGTCCTTGAGAATTTCTTTGAAGAGCTTCCAGTCTTGCTGATATTTGACTTCTTCTCTGAAATTGTTGTTGACATTGTCAAAGTTTAACGCCACAGACTGGTGGTCAGATTAAAGGTCATCAATCGTGAAGATATTGTGATATTGTATGGCTTGAAGAAACCCTTCATCAGTAAGATATCCAACATGTCACTTATAGGGGAATGGTCACAATAGTAAGTGTCCTCCACTGGCCCTGCAGCAATGGTGTCATCCTTAATTTGTATATACCGGTAGAGAATCATGCCATCGCAGTTCCGTGTTCTGGACTTCCAGCTTGGATGTTTGGCTTTAAGGTCCCCAGCCAGTATAACTGGAATGTCACCATCGAAGAGTTCATCGAGATAGCTAACGTCAAGAGTATGTTTAGGTGAATTGTAGGGTGCCACGAAATTCACTTCACCAAGGATAAGTCATTGACGATGATGGACGCCGATTCCATACCTGCGTAAGATTTGGAGACCAATGCTTGATGTTTAGTTCCATTCTTGATGATGATCGCAGCACCACCAGAGGAACATCTTGTAGTGTTTGGAGTCATACGATCGTTTCGGTACGCACAATAACCGGGCAATTTGAAATCTCGGCTTGGCTTAATGTGTGTTTCAAAGAGGAAAGCAAAGTCGAATTCCTGCTTCAACAGAAAGTTGTGAAACTCTGTACGCTTTCGGGGAACCCCCTAGCGTTCCATATCACGCACTGAAGTTCACGTTTTTTGATCACAGTATAATCTCGTGTAGCCATGATGAAATTACTTGGTCTTAAGGAGCCCACTCAACTGTGGGTAATGTTTGCCGAGATTTGTAAACAAATGACATATTTGTCCAATTTGATTATACATACCTTGTAGGTCGTTAATGTGGAGACCTTTTTCCTCCGGCTTAGGCACTGCAGCTGCAAAGGATTTGTTTGCGGTGACCTTGGAACTAGGCATCCTCTTAACCTGGGGATATTTTGAACATTTTGTATAGCTTGATGTGTGCTGCCCTCCACATTTTTTGCACTTCGGGGGGGTCTTGTCTTTTAATCTTGGGGCAGTCTCTTGACTGGTGTGCCTCTGCGCATTTGTTGCAACGAGGATCTTCTGTGCAGCCCATGGATACGTGTCCGAAGCGCAGGCAGTTGTAACACTGTAGTGGCTTCTTGTTCCCTCGGAAGACTTCTACTATAACTGCTAGTGGACCGATTCGAGTGATACTCTTCAATGACTGTTTATGTTCGCTATTGGGGAGCAGAACCAAAACCACAGGCATATCTATTGATCCTTTGGCTTTTTTAATTCGGATTACCTTTTCCGGGAAATAGCTTTCCTTAGGTTTTCTTGAAGGTCTTCTAGATCCTACGTAACATCAACATTTCGACTAACGAACTTCAACACCTTCTCGGACTTCAGATAATGGTGCTGAATTTTTCAAAATATCTTCAGCTTTGATACCAGCGACGAGTTTCTTATGAATAACTTCGTCTAGACATTTCAGTTTTACTGTCTGTGCTCTGTCTGTATGCATTAAGATTTTTTCGAGTTGTACATGCTTCCCAATCTCGTCCAGAATTTCTTTAAGAGGCTTACTATGAGTGCGTATGATAATTGGTGGGACATATGAACTTTACTTATCTCGTGGCTGATATTTTTGGCCGAGTCCTTTTGTCCATTTCTGCTGCGTTTTTCTCTGGCGGCAGTAAAAACTTCTTCATTGACGTTGGCGATCTTTTTCAAATTATCTATCCTCGTCTCTTTCCTGGACTTCTTATTTTTCACGTCAATCCAAGGGTTGTCATCTTCTGTTTTCCTTTTGCGACTGGGGTCATCCTTTCTCCCACATAGTACCGGCGGTAAGGAAGCGTCCATGTACTCCCCCTCCTTCTCCATCTCAGGACTCGGTTCGATATTGGGACTGGCAGCCACGGACTTGGTTGCAAGAGCATTTTTAATCAATAAATCGAATTCTTTAATAAAACCTTTGTTCTTGAAATGTCTTATTCATTTGTAACATCAATTATTGGCGTAAATCATTCTTTAGTGCTGCCTGTTTTTCACTGATGATGACATTAAATGCAGCAAAACGTTTGTCTCTGGTGATGACGTCATTGTATACGAACTCGTGGGAGAACTCTCCTTCATTTGGCATACTGAAGCTGCTGTTGGTAACCTGGTTAGATGTTTAAAAGAAATAGTCGTCTTTAAAAGGACGTACCTAGCCAAAAAATAAAGTCAGGTTTGCGAGCAAACTAATTCTACGCCAGGGACTCACTTGTGAATGACTAGAATGATAATAGATGATATGAGAAATGTCCTTAGTCAGGTTTGCGAGGAAATTAATCCCAACGCCAGGGACCAGCACATAAGACGTATCAGAAGGTGAGTATCGCCCTGAAAAGGGCGCACCGTGAAATGAGAGCAATGAGATGATACCTGAGATGAGAGTAGAGGTGACACTTTGCACTAACATTCCATGTGTCTCCGTTGCAGTCTTCCCCTATTTGTAGCAGAACTTGATGTTTACACGTTGTCCATTGCGCTGTGACACTTCTTCTCACACTGACAACGTTCAACTGGTCGCAGTCTGTTTACACTGCCAGTAACATGCATTGCATGCTGGTATCGACTCTCCCCAAGTCTCTGAATAACCATGCACATGCGCAAGCACATGGGCCAAGTTGCCGTTCAGATATGACACCATTCACCGAACTTTTTAGACACACCATGTATATAGATGTTAGGCCAATCAGGTGCTTCAGATCATTGACACCTGATTGGCCACCGCCTCTTATTATGTATTTCCATTTTTTGTCAATTGCAAATTCTTCACACAGTGTTGCCAGATCAGCGGATTTTCCGTTAAATTTAACGGAAAAAGAAATTTGCAGCGGAGAAACAGCGGGAAAAGTATTACAGCGGAAAAAATAGCGGTCAAAAATTTTTCCAAAGAACTTCCTACAATTTTTTTTACACAATTTTTTCGTGATTGGCTGGACAATTGAACAGAGCAGTGATGACGTCATATCATCGTTTCTGCTCCTATGCTCTTATTGTTATGGATACAGTATCCAATCCGGTTTCGAAATTCGGCGCTGGGCTCCCATTGGTGCTTTATTTGTATGTCTTAGGTATATAAAGCTTTTTCCCAGTTTGGGATAATTAAAAGCAAGCTCCGTAACAGTCTGTCTGTTCAAATGGTAAATGCCATCATGAATGTAAGATATGATTTAAAGCGAAATGATATGACTACTTCAAACCCTCTGAAAACATGCTTATAAAATTTGATCAAAAAATGTATGAAGGAAGACTTCACATTATATTCATTAGCTCCGATGATGAAGTGACTTCGAAACGCGTCAGCTACACAAGTAAAATTAAGTATTGCTTTATTACAGTCCCTTTGTGTTTATTTATTTGAGGAATTGTTTTGAATAATTATTCCTCGGGCCCAAAATCGTCAAAAACAAAGCAGTCAAACAGTTAACTACTCCACAGGTCACTCCTGCCCAGACTATCATGGCTTCAATTTGCTTCGCTTTGGTGGCGATGTTAACAACAGGATTCGGGGTGTATAAACGTCATTGGTAAGGCATTGAAAAATCAACATGTGTTTGCGGTCATAATAGGGAGCAAAGTTGCTGGTATTTTGCTGTTCTGGAAAGCCTAGTACATTGTTTAATACAAGGTGGCAACACCAGTCCCTTTTCTTGTCTTGTTACTTTATTAGAGGCTTTTAAATCGTGAATTGTCAATTACTGGTACACTGACAAGTACTGGTACATCTACCCGAATCAAGAAACAGTGATAAAATAAAGCACTCTTCTGAGTAAATGATTTTAAAATAACGCCTAATACAGAGACAATCAAAAAGATAAACCCCAAAAAGCATTAAAGTACGAGGGGCGATCAAAAAGTAACGTCGCGCAGATTTTTTTTTGATTTTTTTTCCTCGGAAATGACGGCAGATTTGAGAAAATTGATATAACTTAGTTTGGTTCGTTGTTAAAGGTTCCTGTTAGTGTCGTGTGCATCCACCAAGCAGTAGCGACGTGACAGTCCAAACAAGATGACGGCTCTCATTTCATTCTCCAGTGCTTTTGAGCGGCGGAGTGTTATGCGTTTTCTTTGTGCAAAAGGACTGAATTCAGTCGATATCCAGAAGGAAATTGTGTCGGTGCACAGTGCGGCCGATTGCCAAACAGCTGGCCAAAACTCGAAAAATAAAAGTGTCTAGATAAGATTTTTTTAGCATGCAGTTGGCTAGAGGGATCCTATAAGAATTAAAAATGGTTAAGAGTAACGTCCTATACCCCAAATTCTTTCTTTATTTTCAGTTGGAGTTTGGCCTTTTTTCAAGCGCACTATTGGTGTAGTTATTCGGCAAAACCTTTAAACGTGTGAAAGCGCGTGCAGCAAAGAAAATCTAATAAAACCAAATGGAATGTACGTTTGAAGGTTAGTAAAATACGTAAAAAATTTTGTAAATATCATTTCTTTGACAGAAAATTTTTAGCAGCACAATAATAAGGGTACTTTTTTCGTTTTTTTCCCAATAAAATTTGAGTTTTCAAATCAAATGACAATAAAACGCTGTCAAATGCTGTCTTCTAACCTTTTGGAGGTTACTTGGAAAAGTATTAACTATCGATTAAGCCAAAATTCAGCTGCCACCTCCTGCCACTTGAATTGTTATGGGTTTTTTTCTAAGGATGCTTTGCCCAAACCTCCCAGTCAAAAATTTAATCTTATTGAAATTTCCGTACTTCATGATGCAATAAAAATCTGAAAAAATTCAGCAACATTTAGCATGCCTTAAACAACAATTATCAATAATAATGTTGCCCAAAAGTTATTAATAAATTGTTTAAACAAATAATTATTCAACAATTTTTGCGATAAGCTATTATTTTTCTTAAACAAATCGAATGCGTTAATTTTTCAAAAAACCCATATGATTTTTTTCAGAATTTTCTCGCAACTATAAAAATAATCTTATTTTTAGGTTCTAGCATGTCCACTACTGTTGATTTACCAAGGTTACAATTATTCCAAGTAATAAAAGATATTTTGAAGGATGATATCAACGTGATTTATGGAAGGATCGAAAAATTTTTGTCTGAAAACCAAAATGCGACTTATAATTTGAAAATTGTTGTTTTCGATTTCATTGGTTCGAGTTCAAGGCTCTGACTTATGTGAGGTTGGCTCGCTTGGGGTTTAAAACGCCCTGGGTGACGCCATCTTGTATTTGCCATTTCGAATTTTATAATTCTGACGGTTAATAAGTACAACTGAAAAATAAAATAATAATTAACAAATAACAAAATAATTAATAAATATATAAGT
>JAHWFO010057209.1:0-36556 GCA_023313115.1 Rhysida immarginata
TCGTTCCACCAGCAAGGCCTGGGGACAGGAGACTTAGCATATTTTTTTGAGGAATTATTCTGGAAAGATTGCATAAATTCTACAACATCCACATTCCTAGTGGGAAATTGATCACATGACGAGGAAACCAAAGTTGAAGAAGGGGTGGACTTACCTCCCAAAAGATGAGGAGAGTTATGATTTGAACCTCTATTTACGAAGTTACCCAAGCTCTGTGCTTGGATGAAAAGACGAATAGGGACATGATCACTGCCAAATTCCCCAGGTACAGTGTCTAGGTACACCTGAAAAGGACAGTCCAGAGATAGAAGAGCCAGATTCAAATTTGCAGATGGCCAAATCGGCCTGGCCGGAAAATACGTGTGTGATGAGGTATAGAGAACGTCAAAGTCGTATAAGTTACTAAGATCTTCCAAATATCGCCCATTTGAATTATATCCCTGACACCCCCAGGCCGGGCTCTTTGCATTTAAATCGCCCATGACAATATAAGGCTTAGATAACGAACTAATAATACTATTCCAGGCTGTCCTTCTCAGGTATCCCGGAACATAGATGTTATACAAGTGAAGCCAACTTCCGTTAAGATAGATCGTAGTGTCAATCACAGCCACTTCACCAAAATTAGTTTTTTGATTTAAAAAGTGTGGGACCTTGTGATTTACTGAGGTGAGGATACCCCCCCCCATGTTTTTCTCTACTATTAATATATGTAATGGAATTTGAAAATTTTATAACCTGTTCTGGCTTTAAAAAAGTTTCGCATAAGAATAATATTTTAGATTTTTTTTGAAGTAAAACCGCATCCTCCCAATTTGCCATAAGGCCTCTGGAATTCCAATGAATAACTTCAATACTGGTCGACATCCCTTGAGACCTGGGTATTGTCAAGAGATAGGGGACTAACCATCTCTCGCCACCATCTGAAAGTGTCCAAGTACCACGCTGGGGTATGCGAAAATTTTGACTTCAAAATGCTAAACGTAGCCTCAATTTCTTTGGAGTCGCCCTGATTAGTAACCTCCATAAGAGACGAAATAAAAGTTTTTAAGCAGTTCGTAGCAAGCTGTTCAACTGTATGACTCCCTAAATTAGACAAGTTTGCGAACTCCTGTGGGTTACAGTGATTCAAAAGATCAGAGGTTAAGCCTAAATTTTGCTGGTCCGAAATCGGGTTTACAAAATCATCTACACGGTCTAAAGATTGCTTCTCTAGTGAGAAAGGGGAAAGCTGAGACCACGGGATTTGGGACGGCATAATAGTACTATTTGTCAAAGGTGCTGGAATGGGGGAATGATAGCCGAAGATAGGCGAAAGATTATCTCGCCCGCACGTGGAGCAAGTAACTCCAGCCAGCGTATAATGGTCATCGTCGTTTGTCGGGTTTGGGGAATGAGTACCCCCCCGGAGAGCAATTCCCTTGCTCCCTACGAAATTGCGAAGCAGAGCCCGTAAGAGGTTGCCTTTGCAAGATTTTACGAGGAGAATCCACTTGAGTTAAAGGATGAGTAGCAGTGGCAGCAGAGGCATAGGATTTATGGCCCGGAGACTCATTTCCAAGCTCCATATCAACTAGTTTTTTCGCTTCATAATATGAGATATACATATTTACCATTTTAATTCTAATACGAGCTTCATATTTAAATTTAGTGCAGCCTTTATAGTAGGAAGAATGATTCAAACTGCAGTTAGCACATACAAAACTGTCTGAAACGCACTTATCCCTACTATGATCCAAAGATAAACACTTTGAGCATAACGGGGTGTCTGAGTCAGGACATCTAAACTTCGTATGCCCCAGCCTGTGGCATATCATACATTGCATAGGCCTTGGAGGAGGACATGTCACAGGAAAGGACTCATGTTCAAATTTAACTTTAGCTGGGGGAGTAGGAGAATTGAAGAAAATAAGCAGCTTACCAAATCGAGCTCCCAAGAAGGGAAGGGCAAATTTCTTGATATCAGTGATACAATTTCCACAATCTGACAAACTTTGGGGGTCCTCCAGGGTAACTGAGTTTCTAATACCATAAATAAATCCCACCGATGACGTAAGGAATTTCGGAATTTCATAATGTAAAAAGACTCTACCAATATCAGTAAACTTAAGGCAAGTGGCTGCTTGATGAACTGATTGGAATTTCACTAAAAATTTCCCCGAGTTCAGTTTTGTTACTGACGGAGAGGAACCGGTAAAGGACCAAATGGTCTTCCTTAGAAGGCCAGGCGAAAAGCTTTCATCTATAAGGGAAGACCCCACTTCACCAGGGGCTGACTTGTCACTATTTTTTACTTTTTCCAGACTGAGATCACCCTTTAAAACAGAAACCAATAGCCATGGGTGAGCAGCAATTGAGAGTTGCTCTTCTATTGCTTTTGTAGCTGATGATGAATTAACAAGAGGTTGACGTAAAGATTCTGATGAATTTAGCGTATTCGATGCACCTAGGTCAGTAGTTGTAGACAGCGACGGCAAGTCACTGTGTGGCTTCTCCATATTAGTTTTTTTTATCGCTTCTTTATCTAAATTCTTATCCCTGCTTTTTTTTTCACCTTCACTATCACCTTTCTTGTCACTTTTATTAGCGACTCTCCTACCACTTCTAGGACCTGCTTCTGGACCTGTGAGATTTAGAGATAGAATTATCTGATAGATCCTCCATAGACACACTGCTAGACCTGTCCGGACGTCTACTCAAGTCCTGACGCCTTTTCTCCGAGGGAGGAACATCTCCCTTCCTCTTGACGTTCCCATTCTTTTCAGCTTCCGATAAGAGGGGAGCACTCAAGTCCGAGAGGGGAGAATCCCCCATCCCGGCCCCCGAGAAACACCGAGGCTAACCGGTTATCACTTGTAACAAACTACGAGCAAACTACGAATCAGACCGGTGTAAGGGAACGCAAAATGTGAGTAGCAAAAAAAAAATTTTTTTTGAATTTTAAAGGTTAGCTAAATTAGCAAGTTCAGGTAAGATAAAGCCAGTAGAAACTAAAGAATGAAATGCAGAAAAGGATAAGAAACTGCAAGCCTGGAATTGAGGGCCTAATGTCTGATAAACAAAAGCGAGCAACCGCTCCGCTTGGGTCCTATCGCTCGAGTCAGTTCTATCACCTGCTACTGCACTGACTTCTGAACCTGGAATGAATGCTGATTCTGCAGTAGAGTAACTACACAGTGAATATTAATTAAGCATTAGACAAAATAAAATAATAATGCTACACTGCCAAAATTTTTGTATTATATATAATAAATTCTGATTAGAATTTTGAGAATAATTTTGGAAATTTTGAGAAATGTTTTTTTCTGAAAAAACTTATTTTCCACCAATGACAAGTGAATAACATAGATCGCATGTTACCTGTTGAATTATTATGCCATAAAGATTTCAGATAATCTAATTTATTTAAATAAATCCAGATACAAGTAATTATTTAAAATTATTTATGAATGTACACAACGAATTTCATTATACTGCTATATTTTTTTCTTTCTTGTATTCAATTAAGAACTCTTTTATGAGGAGGTCACATGACTCATCCACTCTTTCCCTCATTGAAATCAAAGTGGGTTGGTCAGCCCAAACAAGATAAGGGAACCCCTCTCCTGTTACATTGATAAGGATTAAGATAACAGCCTAGAAACTTTTTAAAACGACTTTCCAAACAAAAAAATATAACTGATGAATGAAACAAGATAATTTAAACTAAACTATAATAAATTAAATAAAATAGTAACTTAAAACAGATAGTTTCACTAAGATTTGAAAATAAATAAATAAATAATTTTTTTATGTCTTCATATAATAACTAAGAATATTTTTGACTTTTATTAATCAATCACCTACCTTATAGAGGATTATAATTACATTCTTACACCATCTAGGGGCAGATTATTAATATAAAATAGCAAATAAAAAAGGATTTAAGGAAATTAAAGTCGCACAATTGATTAAGGGATTGACCAGATTCATTTGACTTTATATTTTTTCTGCTCGAATTTGATGTTTGGTGACAAGTTATATCTTATAATAATATATTTATGAAATTAAATGAGGATTATTAACAAATGAAAACACTATTGAGTAATTTTAACGAGCTATAATGGAAACTCGTTGCTTATGTTCAGAAAATCATGGATCTTGTATTTTACACTGGAAATATTAACTCAAAAACTTATTTAAGATCTGAAGACTATTTTAAAAGTAAATTAGACCAGTAAAAGCACTATTTGGTTACTGGCAAGTTTTATGATCGTTGATGAGTGAATTCTAGTCTGTGGATTTAGAAATATTATAATAGATGATAGCTTAGGTACTCGAAATTTTTTTCATTTCATAGTGAAAGGCTTGTTTGAGCCAATGTTCACGTTTTTATGAGCCATGTTCACTTTTGGGACTGCCGAGTGCCAAATGGCACATTTACTCGTTTTTATCTTTTTAATCATGCAGTCCAAGAAAACGAAACTTACTGTATTCTATAGAGTAAACCTTTCTCTATAATAATACAGTATAATTAGCTTAGAGAATGAATTATTGTATTTATTATGATTAATTTAAAATGAACAGGCATGGATGTTACAAACTAAACGTCAATCTTATATACCCATTACATACTTCTTCATTTTAAAATATATTTAGTCTCTACTTAATAAAAACCTGCTTTTTATGAAATTTCATACCTTCCTTAATTGTTCCATACAAGTTTTTCTGCATAAATATATATAAAAATTTTTTTTATCTTACCTTTACTTCATCCTTGTAATTTTAGTGCCCTCTTTGTTTTCGATTTCGCGAAGTTGAACTTTCGCGTCAAATTGCGAGATTGTTATTGCAGTTGGGTATACGGAACTTTTTTTATTTTAATCCTCAGTCTATTCTTTATTTTAAGTATCATGATAATTCATAAAATGAATTTAGAAAATAGAAATAAAGTAAAATGTAGGAGATTCACAACAATAAGGTGTGAATGCCGCCATGATGACGTCATTTCATTCCAAAATCCCCCCCCCCCCCCCCCGCTGGAGGGGGGTGCGCCAATGCTTAGAAGGTTGGAATGTAATTTTGTTTTTATCCGTTTATTGTTTACTTTATGAAGAATTGTTTACGTCACGTTAAGACTTATAATTTGTATGTGGACTACTAAATACTAGTAAATGGACTAGTATATATGCATTTGGAATATAGTTAGAAATTTTTGGTTAACGTTTCATTATTTTGCATGAATAATAAAACATCAATTGAACCAAAAAATTGTTTTTTCGTTTATGCACCAAATTGTAATAAATGCTTTTAATTTTAAATTAAAATATATTGTAAAATTAAATTTACAATATCCAAAATGATTGTAAATTTATTTAAAATTAGCACATAAATTCATTTTCAATTAGCTTCATTTGAAAATGTAAACAGTATTCATTTGTTTCTATATGAATTTTCATGTTTATAAACACATATCATTGAATTTTATAAAAAAATAATACAAATTTTAAAATAATAAATGAATATTTAATTTTATTTTGGCATATATGCAATTTACAAGCACTATTTTTTTGTATAAAATGCACAAAATCATATTCTCAAGAGCTCTCTGGTGGATAGAGGCGGGGCTTGGATTTTCATTGGTTGTACTTAGATCTACGCGATTACGTCAACTAGCATTAAATTACGTCATGGCGCCAACTTCAAACCCCTGAAATCTCCACATAGTTATGAAAAAAAATTCATAACATTGGTAATAAATAAAATTTCTTAATTATTTTTTAATTCTCATACAGATAATGAAATACTTCACGTTTTCGGCCTAACTTACTAATTGGAAATAATTTTTGTTAATTTTTCTAAAAATTCATTAAAACAAGATTAATTTTTCTTTACTCATATTTGTATTTTTCAGAGTTATTTTTTAAAATAAATTATGCACATAACATAAAATATACTGTTTCATATAGTGGCCTAAACATCAATAAAAATCTATGCAAAAAAAAATTCGCCATAAATAGATATAGTTTGGCTAGAAAAAATTTTTGAATAAATTAGCGCAATTTTCTCGTTTTTGATCAAAATTTTCCCGTCCTAAAAGGGTTAAGAATAGAGTCTATGCTATTAATTTTTGCGCAAGTGATATTGATGTTTGTATGTTATGATTGATTGGCTTTGTCAGACCACAATTGTCTCTATACTTAAGATGTTGCTATATTTTGTATACAAAATTTATCAAACATATTTTGAGATCTTGTTGTTGATATATTTGATCACAGAAGTTGGATTTTGTTTAAAACTCACTAAGAATGAAATATATGATTATGGATATTAGGAACTTGTTAGACACAACTTTGAAAATGATTTTGATATTGCATCTTTTAGAACATTTTTTGTTCAATGAATTTAATAGTTTTAGTTGACAATATGCATCATCATAATTGCACGACTCATATTGGGAAGCTTGGAAAGATATGTTGAAGGCGCAGAAACTATTTCCTGATCTTTAAATTACTAATGAAAAAACATTTCATATCCATCTTTGGTAGAACTCTTGGACATAAAAATTTTGGGGAAGAAATTATACTTTTACAGCTTACCTGAAGCAGACGGCAACCCTGAAGCAGTGAACCCTCTATCTCCAAGCCCCTACCACAATGACGAATGGATCTCCAGGCCTCCTTACACCCACCATCTGTTGTAATGATTCTACAGAAATTGCCACCAGACTAATTTCAAGTTGGTCCCGCTCCAAGGCCAAATTGTTTGGTATTGGTTAGAGCAGAACATCAAGAGGGTTGGAAGAATTCATGAAGACGGAACTGATTTTTTTTCTTTTCTTCCTCCTGACTCGGTAAGAAGGTAATAGTGGAAAGGTTTCAAATGAACCAGTGACAGTTTGTTAAATGTGTGTGCGACTGATTGATGAACAACGAACTCATCAGAATGATTTGGTGTTTAAAATGGATGGACCTGATGGTAAACAGTGGTATAAATTTGTGAAAAGTGCATTTCAAATTCTTATTTACGTTCCTATTCATTACTAAAATAATTTTTAAAAATCTACTAAGTCCTAATGAAAGGCTTAGTCCTAATCTAGTCCTAATCTAGTCAATAAAAAATCTACAAAAGGTTAATATTAATAACGGCTTTAAATTTTTTATTGACCAAGTTGTTAGTTCTAAAGTGTCTATATTACATTTCTAAGGACATTATTTTGTTGAACTTCGGCAAAAAGTGACAAAGAACTGTGTGTGTGACTAAAATATTTGAGCAGTAAACTTTGAACAATCCCAACTATTGTAATGTCTTGAACTCTGAACATTGTCTTCTGTCGCTAAATACAGAATGACCTTCAGTGAAACCCCTATTAATCAGCTACAACTAAAATTGACACATGAAATTGATTTTTTATGATAATTACTAATTCCTATCATACCTAGGAAATATTATTAAGAAATTTTATTTTATACTTTTGAAAGTCTTATTAATTGCAATTTTCCCTTTAACTATAACTTTGTAATCTATCTAGTGTTTACTATACCCACTAAGAGTTCAAACTTTAAGTAATAATCATGTTATCCATATTTCTCATGAATATTCCTAATTATTAATTACTTTCAAATCACTATATAATTAATCTTATATATTTTATATTGCAATCCTATTTACTATTGTATGACAATTACTTTATGAGTCACATATTAATCATTAAATGTAATGAGATAGTATGTATCAGGTAAATAGAAAATTCTACCACTCTTGCGACAATCAATCTAAAGCAGAAACAGACGGAAGACAGCAAGGTAGTGAAAAAATGGTATCAAAAGAAATCCATTTTTTAGGAAAAGGGGTAATGTGACATTCCAGTTTTAATCATAATTATTCATACAAGATTGGAATCCCAAATATTAATATTGTGCTCATTAATGCTTTATTACAACCTT
The DNA here is from genome assembly GCA_023313115.1 of Rhysida immarginata. Taxonomy (NCBI): domain Eukaryota; kingdom Metazoa; phylum Arthropoda; class Chilopoda; order Scolopendromorpha; family Scolopendridae; genus Rhysida; species Rhysida immarginata. Next base: position 7,926 of record JAHWFO010057209.1, read on the forward strand.
TGAATCGTTCACTTGAATAATCGGGAGCTAAGACAAGTTATGAAAGAGAGGTTATTCCTCTTTCATTAAATTTCTAAGCCTGGATAAATAAATTTATTTGAAGTTTAGAAACTCTTTTTCCGCAGGAAAGTTTCCCTCTCTTTTTTCGAGTTTGTTTATTGCCTAAGAATTGGAATATTTTTAGCTTTCGTTCCCATTTCACCAAAAAACATTGACAGGCTCTCCATTGGATTAGCACCTCGGTTGAGGTAGCTAGAAGCCTTTCAATTTATGACTGTTTATGGAAACGAGTCAGCTTGGAAAGACAGGATGGATCGCGGGGGTGAGGTCAAAGACACCCAGGGAGGAAACGTTTACCCCAATGACAATTAAGAACAGCAGAAGGCAGGCTAATGGCCTCTGCCATACAACATCCGCACATTGTGAATCTCTTGCAGGTGGCTCTGAGACGAATTGGTCTAATTCAAGAGTCCAGAAACAAACTTTTTGCTTCATTTTAGACCTTACATCTAACCCCCAGATTCCGGACCTCTGACGTCATAATAAATCGCTGATTGACCGTTTCAAAACCCCATCTCTAACGAGGGAGCTAAGACATTTTTCTGAGAGGGAGTGTTCTCTTAGACTCTGCACTGGTTAGGACGGTTTTTCCCAATTCTCGCCCTCTCATGTGCGGGTATAATGAAGCGTAAGTGGCGGGTTGGATCTTAGTAATCCGACTGGTTGCAACCCTTTTGCTTGCTGTACCCGGCCGATGGGCATCTGCCATGAAGGGAACACAAAATTTCTGTAGTTTATTTCTTTTATTTTCATTTACTCACAAGGTGCAAAACTTATAACTATAACTTTGCTTGAAACTGAGGCTTTTTAATAATAGATAACATATAGTTGTAACCCAACTTAAGTAATGACAGTTATCCCGTAAAATTCAGTTAGTATTGTCCCAAAAATGAAGCGTTCATGTTCGAAGATTCCCCTTTGAGCCAAAAAACATTGGCCGCAGAACGCCAAGCCCAGATTCCTAAGAAGCAAGACCATTTGACTCATCACAAAGAGTATGTATAATCTGTCTTCTCCTGGCCATGAAGCATTTTCTTTTTTATAAATTCTTATTGGTTACATTTTTGTTAATTAAAGTATGGTTTAGGTTCATATTTACTGGAGCCTGATTAGGTTAGTGAAGCTAGTAGTGCAAACTCATATCTTCATTTAATTTTTTTTCTTATTTTAATACGAATAAAGCTCATTGCTATTGTTAAACTTAAAATTGAGTCCCACTTTCGTAACTCAACCCTTCTCGGCATGGATCTGTGATAGAAGAAATACGATGTAAGATTTGGTATTGAGTTTTAATATAAATTGGTAATTAATTAATTAACATTTTTCCTGATATTAATCGGGTGGCGTAGTTGATTTTAATCTTATTTGATATGGTAATTAAGTTGAAATTACCAGACCCTTACATTATACTGAATTTAATTCCGTGATGTATAATTCTTTTTATAACCGTTTCCACTGAATTGTGATATTCTGATCACTTAAACTTATTAAAGTGATTTCTTTATTTATTATCGTCTCCCATCCCGACTCTGTAATAATATTTTAGTGCTCTCCGTAATAATATTAATTAAAATATGAGACAAATAGCATACATGTTAAATAACAATTTCTGCGAACATTTTTAAGTCTGCTGCACCATATGCAACTTCAAACATGTTATTATATATACAAAAAATGTAATCGAAACGAGTGTGGAAATAATTTTGTATACCTGCTGCATGATCCTGAATTTTATTAAATAAATTGTAATTTAGATACACAACTTCTATATTAGAGGGTCAAATAAAAAGGTCAATAAATTACAAATAAATTATCTGCACTCTGTACAAATTTGAAAATTTTAAAGTTTGAACTAAATTTTCCTGGAAATAAACTTCAGACCACTTGCAAAGGCATCAGAAAATCTCATTCATAATTTAATTAATATTTAGTTTGTTTACCATTAAACTTAATTACGTCAATTAACCAGTAAGTCATTGAATTTATAAACTACTTTTTAAACCTATCAGTTGGAATAAAGGGTGATTCAGAACTTGTTACAGAAGAACATGATAGGTAGAGGGTTATAAAATAAACTGTCTTTATTAAGAAATGTGTGTCCTATCTCACAGCAGTTTGGCACTACACTTTGCTTCAGTTGCAGCAGCCATTCATGCAAGGGCCACTGGCTTGACTCTTAATGATATTTGACAATGTGTGTATTACAGAAGTGCTTCAAACTGACATGCCCGTTTTTGTACATAACAATGGCATCACTGAAGCATTGACTGCCGCACCATCGATCAGATATGCTAGGTATTGTACAGATGGTGTTACAGGCATCAACAATCCATAGTAGATAAACATCGACATAATCTGGCTTCCATATGCTTAGGAGTCGGCTTCAGTTTTGCCTACATTTCAGTATAATTGTATTTTGAATATTGAATATTTCTGTTTGATAGGTTTCGTTTGTTTGGTATTGACGTCCTTTTCCACTGCCATGGTCATTTCAGGATGGCATTATAGGGGCCGCAAATTTTGCCTCACAAGGGTTCTTTAACGTGCAGCCAGCAAACGACTACATGGGACCAATGGCTTTACTTCCCTTCCCAACTCAAATGTGAATGGAACAAATGGAAAATAACTACTAATATGTTGAACAAATGGAAAATAACTACTAATATGTTGAACAAATGTGTTGATATCGCAAGCAAAGGTGTCAAAAATTGTGAAGACAAATATGATAATTTTTATATTACTTATAGGTGAAATAAATACAGAGGAACCACTTAAATGGAAGGAAAACAGCATGAAACTGCTGCTAGGCTTGGTGGAGGTATATCAAGCATTTCAGGCAGCAGCTCCCCCCAAAAAAAAGGAAAGATGATTTTCCATCTCAAACAGAATGAGAGAAAAAGGCCATAACATTACTCCGGAACTTGTTCAAAAAAAAAGGTCCAATATGGACACCTTCAAAAATATCTCAGTCAGATCGAAGCAGAATGGTGCAGAAGGGATCACTTGGCCATACTATGATGACATTAACAATATGTTATGAAACATGCCAAATATTAGGCCTGATCCCAAAACATTATTTTGTTCATTGCAGAGTGTGTCCAGAGCATCGACGCCAAATTGATTTATTGAATTGATTTGTTTGAATTGTTTTATATTTTGCTTATTTGAATTGTTTATCATTTTAAATTTAACTGGCAATGATTTAACAATTAATTTGCAAACTATAAAATTTATAGTGTAAAAATAAAAAAAGATAAATTGAAAATTAAATAAATATTTTATTAAACTTCAAAGTAATATCAAAGAAAACATTACAGAAAAATTACAAATTTTTTATTTCTTCAGCTCCCAAGTTTTCTTATTTTTCTTTTACAATTTTTAGCATCACAGCGTTTGTCATTATCTAACAAAACTTTAGTAAAATTATCTAACAAAATTTTATATTCAGTTTTTTCACTATTAATATACTGCAAAAAAAATTGAATAGCAACTGTAAACAATGCATTTTCTGGTCATTTTGAGGCACTAGAAAATATGAAATTAAAAAGTTTTTATTCACCAATTATACAGTATAGAAAAGTAGGGTCATGTTATATATCAAGTTACAGCATTGGGAATATAACTGTAACTTGATATTGAAAGTTACTTTTATAAGCGCAGTTTACAAACACTCGGTTATTCGGGAAAATTATCTCAAAACAACTGTAAATAATATTTACTAAATATAAGAACATTATCAACGCTCTGTAACATCTTTATAATAATAGACAATATATCTTGATATATCGATAATATAAACTATGAGACCAATATTTTGGCTCCATAGTCGAAACCAGTCTGTTAAAATCATAACATTTCCGGAAAGAAATGTACTGTAGTTAAAAGAACAAAATATTACTTGAATTATAAATGAATATGAAGTTTAATATCTTCAAACTAAGGAATGCTAGCCTAGTCAAAATAAGCACGCGGCATTGTTTTATTTACCGGTAACTGCAAAATGATAGAAACATTATCATTATCAGGATATTGCATAAATAAATATGTTTATTCTTAGAATTCATAAAAATAAAAATCGACTAAATGCTATTTCGAAAAATAATCTACAAGAAATCTAATTAATTCATTCATAGTCATCAAAACAACTGTAAATATTGAAACAAAACAAGTTATGGCTCCATAGCTAAAACCGGTCTGTGAAAATCATAACATGTCCGAAAAGAAATGTAGTTAAAAAGAACAAAATATAACTTGAATTACACAAGAATTTTAAACGGAAAGTTATTTTCATTTAATTAAAATATACTAATATCTCCGAATAAGGAAATATAAGGAATACTATCCTAGTCAAAATGAAACATGCAGCATTATTTTATTTACCGGTAACTGCAAAATGATAGAAATATTATCATTTATTTATGCAATGTCCTTTAAAATAAACTATGTTTATTCTTAGAATTCAGTAAAAATAAAAATGGACTGAATGTTATTTCTAAAAAAAAAAAACAACAAAAAAACCTATAATAAATCTAATTTATTCATTCAACCTCGTGGCATGGAAACAGTTATCAATTTGGACTATATTATCACGAATTTCATAAACATCTAAGCATTAAAACATATACATAATAACAACTAGCGTTTAAGGAATAAATTTATCTAAAATAAACTCTGTCTTATCTTCAAAAATATGTATCCAATAACGAAAATATATATCCACCGACGCATGAAAGGCACAATCTCCATAGAGAAAGCATGGGGAACAGTAATAAACTGAAAGCGAGGCCAGCCTATGGAGACCACGTGACAATTCCGCGCCGGGGCCCATATTTTTAGTTGGCTATAGACTCGTAAGGGGCAGTAACGCTTTGCTGAAGCAGATGTTCAAGGCCAATGCCTGTGTGGACGTGAACTTGGATGATGTCACTCATTTTCGCATTCACTTTCACGTTAACGCTTTGCTGAACCTCTCTATTATTAGATTAATTGTTTTCAGTTTGTAGCATACTTTCATTGTTTCTGCTGACGTCACACCAAAGCATTGTTGCAGAGCTTGAACGAAATTGGATTTTGGTGAAGATGGACCTGAAGCTTATTTTCTGAGACAACTACAATGTTAATTGGGACATAGTCCGTTTTTTTGTATATTTGGAACTTAGCTCCAATGTATGCTAACTGTAACTATACATTAATGTAATTCTTTTGAGGCATTTCATACTATTTATCTTCTCATTTGCTGAAATGTAATTAATAAAATTTTATTGATGGCATTCATGTAATATAAGTATGACCCACCTGTGATGGTGAAGCATGTAAAGTTGGTTTTTGTATTTATAATCATATTTTTTGTATCAGCAAGGATGTTTTTCTTTTCTTAGCCTGTTGTTTTTGGAAATGCATTCTAGTGAAGGTAACACCTTGTGACTTAGACATTTTGTTCATTTCAAACAAGATGTGTTTCAAACGCCAACTAAAATTCTTGTCCTAGACTGCCTTTTGACTCACAATGTAGTTAGAAATTTCTGTCTGAACATTGTCTTAAGTTTCAAGATGTCTGCCATCATCGAGTATTACTTGTTAGCCCCAATGCCAATCACTAGTTGTTCTATTGGTTGTCCCTTATGCTTCAAGGCCATCGTCCAGTTGGATCTTTAATTGGATTTTTAACTTTTCTAAAAAAAAAACGTAAAATATTTAATTTCATCATTTCCATTAATAATTATATAATATCCCCATGAGTCACAAAATTAATATTTGTCTGGGTTTCTTTTTCTTTATTAGATCTTTGTAAACTATCTAAATTTTGAAACTGAGTGTGACTGTTGGGAACTCATTCTTCTTGGTCTTTCCAGAAGAAAAAACGTGTTAATTTTTCCCCCTAGTTGCTGCCTTAATTTTGATTGTACTATGTAAAAAGTCATAGTCCAGAATTAAAACGAGAATTATTCAATACCCATTTCCATAAAATTTGAGACAATATGAAAAGTGCAAATAAAATAAGATTGAGTAAATATATATTAGCAAATTCAAATATAATAAATGCGTTTGAAGTGACGAAGTAAAATACATACATAAATGCCGATCTCTTTTTTGGTTGTATATAATTTTTTAATGAAATTGCCATTGGCAACATACACCATACTAGTTGGGGTGGAAGGAAAAGACCACACAGGAAGCCATAGTAGTGAGATGGATATTCTTGAAACTTCTGGCGAACATTATAGTCATAACTTTTCCCTCTTTAAATGCCAACTGTAATGTATGCCCAGTCATTTACATGACAACATGGGTCGAGGCAAGGCAGTGGGTCAAGATATGCACAATTGAATAATCCAACAATTTAGAAGCAACATGAAATAGCCAGGAATCTAGGACTTTTATCATCTATAGTTCATAGCATTAATAGGTACAGGGCAAGTGGAAATACCACCATTTATAAAGGAAAAGGACAAAGACCAATTCTGACTACTCGTGATGTTCGGGTTTTTAGACGTCACGACATTAAAAATAGACATTCAACAGTGAAAAAATTGTCAATAAACTATTTTCTTTTGAAATAAAATGAATATAGTATACATCAGTGTCAATATTTTTAGTGTGCCGCATGTTTTCACCCTGCCCCAACTTTTATGGAATAAAGGTTTGTAATTAAAACTTTGTATCGGCCATGTTCTCTAGACAATAGAATGGGCTCAAGGATTCTATCAAAAATATTTATTGTTGAATACCGTTTGCCACTACATCACGAAATAAAGTTGAAACTCTATTATGCAAAATGAAGGGTGTTTGTAAACAACTGCAGGAACATACGCACCTGGCTCGGGCATGTGCCCATCTGAAATAGACTGATGTCCAGTGGCGATATGGTTTGTGTTCTGATGAATCTACATTTACGGTTCTTGTTGGGAAAAATTGTCAGTGTGTACTTAGAACCAAAGATGAAAAGAGCAATCCTGCCTGTTGCTGACTTGTTGCACAGAAGCCACCTTCAATAATGATCTGGGGCTGCAGGAGTGTCAATGGATTGCGAAACTTGCATATCAGCATCAGCACCATTAATGCACAAGCATAAACTGGAATTTTAGAACACATGCTGACTTCTTCGCGACGTCTTTTGGAACCCATCCATTTCTATTTCAACAAGATAATGGTAAACTTTGTCCCCAATTGAGAATATATGGCGAATTATCAAGAGGAAGTTATGTCAACAAGACCCTGAACAGTTTAACAGCAGAAAACTTTCATACAGCAGGAATGACAACAAATTCTTGTTGCAAAGGTACAGAAATTGGTATCATCTGTTTCTTGATGGCTACAAAGTGTGATCAGAAGAAACAGAGATGTTACCCAGTGGTAATTCGCCCACTGTCCCAACATTTTTGGATTGTGTTGCAACCACCAGTTTGCAAAAAAACCTAATATTTATCATTAGTAGTTAACTTTTTGGTTCCGAAATTTTTATTACCTACCCAATAAACTATTTTCTTTTGAAATAAAATGAATATAATACATCAGTGTCAATATTTTTATTGTGTCACATGCTTTCACCCTGCCCCAACTTTTATGGAATAAAGGTTTGTATTTAAAACTTTGTATCAGCCATGTTCTCTAGGCATGTCTCCCTCTTAAGGTATTATTTTTAATTTCATGTTAAAATAATGTGACTCTGCAGAACCTCGTGTTGTGAAAAACACAGTTGCTCCATTCCTACAGATAATTCCAGTATCACATGCAGAGAAGCAGTGATTTATCAGAATTTTTCACTCACCAGACTAAATTCCCTTAAGTATAAACGTCATTGACATGATTGAAATTGCTGCTGTTTTTATTGTGGAAAACCATCAGGAAAATATATTTTTGTAAGGTTGATTTTTTTCTCTCATTGCACTCATACATTGCTTTAAGATGCACATCCCCTATCATTCGCATCAAGAGAGTATTTTAAGTTACCATTTAAGTCAGCAAGTTGAGGGAACTAGTTCTATATTTTCAAATCTGTTACTGGGTGTTTTAAAGCTCCTAGACCGTTGTACATGCCCGCTGTCCATGGAATTTAAAATATTAGAACATCAGCGCAATTGTGAGTTAAATCAAAGAATAAATAACTATGTGGCTCCTGTGTGGCATCTTCAAAGGTTTCGATGAGTAAACAACAGCACCCCATTTGCGATACCTGGCTACAAATCTGCCCTACGTGTCTCGGTGACTTTAGCAGAACTGTGAACAAGGTGTTTAAAATTATTGTACAGATGATTTTTGAATGGGCAATGAGGTTCTGTTTTATTAGTAACACGGAGAAATTGAGATGATGGATGTATAGTGTGTAGATTTTCTCAACAATTTTGTAATTTTTTACTTCATTTAATAAATCGTCTAAAATGATAATGCCTGTTTGGGAATACTGTTTTCATCAGGTACCCCTGCATTAGTTAGGTTAAGATTTTAAACAACGGGAGGGATTAATGCACCATAGCAGTAAATAATTTTGAAAGGTGGAGGGGCCATTACTTCACCTATATATATTAACATGTGAGCTACCAGGTGAACTTACCACTTCATGTACTACCTGCAACAAGAGGTGAGAAGTATTGCATAAAACCAACTGAAGCATTTATTTCCATGATGAAACGATGCAGTAAGATAGAGAAAATTTCCACAAGAGTTTACAAGACCTATGTTGAATGTTAAATGATGCAACTCTCTTTTTGAAGAGAATTTATTTCAATAAATCCATCACATACATAATTTGATTTCAGTGAAATTATCTGATGGACTGTTTTTGACAAGATGGAATTACAGGATAGACAGTTTTTGTGACAACAGAATTTCTCTGTAGATAGTTTCTGCGACGATGGAATTTCCCTGTACGCAGTTTTAGCAATGATGGAATTTCTCTGTTGACAGTTATTGCCATGGCGAAATTTCCCTGTAGAAAGTTTTTGTCATGACAGAATTTCATTGTAGAGAGTTTTGGTCATGACGGAATTTATTGTTAGACAGTTTTTTATCTTTTGTGAAATATCACACAAATTTGTTTCCTGCGCAATTTTAAAAAACACCTATTTAAAAAACACCAATTTATTTTGAGGATAAATTATACATTTATGTGTTGGTTCTATGTGAATTAATTTTGAAAATTCCTCATAACTGTTCCTACAATATAATGCAAGCAACAACAATAATATACATGCACCACAAGGAAGTATCAAGGGTCCTTTCTGTATGACGAATGGTGATCAATCCATCATCGTTCCTAAAGAAATTTCAGAAGCAAAATGTCAGAGTGCTTAGCGAGACATCAATGAATAGTTTTTTACTCACTTGTTAATTGTGTGAATGAAGGTTCTAGACAGAAACAACAAGGTTTTTGAAATTGATGGTCTTTCAAAATGGGTGCAACTCTACAACAAATGATCCTAAGGATATCAACACGACCTCCAACACATTGGTCATCTCATGGTCCCAAGCTCAAATTAATCCAACGTCCTATGACTTGTGCCTAACCCCTGACCAACTGACAACCCAAGTTAAACAACAGATATGCCTCATGTTACTAAAATTCAATGGTTGTAAAACCTAGTAAGTAATAATATCTTGCACCTGTTTTGAAAGAACCATCAATTTCAAAAACCCGGTTTTTCAGTTTAGAACCTGCATTCACACCTTAAACGTATGACTAAAAAAGCCAATAATGAATAGTCTTCCTGAGAACCCCTCAACTTTTTGCTTTTGAAATTTCTTTAGCAACAATAATGGAGTAATTGTCATCCATCATACAGAAAGGTCCCTTAATACTAGCATTGCTGTTTTGTGGCAAATTCCCTGACTTGCGGGATGCTTGTGGGAAAGAGCAATATGTGAAAAATGGTGGGAAATTGTGAGATCCCCCAAATTTTTGAGAAGAAAAAATTTAATAAGTGTAAAATATAAAAATATTCAAATCTTTTTAATTCTTGTAATGAGAAATTTCTTATTCCGCACTCAAGAAAAGCCTTTTGGAGGGATGGTGCACGGTAGAGACGCTTTTTAGTTGAAAAAGATACATGTTTAGTGTGAGAAAAAGCCTTTCATTTTTAAATGATTTTAATCGATATCTAATATCAATATTATCCATATCCATGCATCGATACTTTGATATCGATGTTTATAATAATGGAGGAAAATAGTGGGAAATCGGGACGCCTACTTCTGGGAAATATCTACGTCTTTTGGTGGCAGCACTGCTTGATATGTCTTTCAGATGCATGTATATTATTGCTGTTGATTGCAGTGCATTGTATGAATGGTTATCAGAAATTTTAAAAAATATTGCATTATGGTGTTAATAGCACCAACACAAAAATGTATAATTTATTCTCAAAATAAATCAGTTGTAGATGTTTTAAAATGTGCAGGGAAACAAATTTCCTTGGGTGATATTTCACATAAGAAAAAAAAACTGCCCAATGATAAATTCTGCTAAAACTGTCTACAGGGAAATTCTATAAAACCAAAAATATCTACAGAGAAATTTTTTCCACACAAAAACTGTCTACAGAGAAATTTTCATTGCAAAAAACTGTCTGTAGAGAAATTCCGTTGTCACAAAAACTGTCTTTCCTCTAATTCCTTCGTGTTAAAAGCTGTTCACTGAGATACAATTATATATGTGATAGATTTATTGAAATAAATTTACTTCAATAAGAAAGTTGCATCATTTAACATTTAACATAGGTCTTGTGAAGCCTTGTGGAAATTTTCTCCATCCTGACCACATCATTTCATCATGGAAATAAATGCAGCTGTTAAATTTACTCAATACTTCTTGGTGAGTCCACCTTATAGCAAAAATGTTAAAGTATAAAGAAGACTTGATGGACCCTCAACCTTTGGAAATAATTTAATGCTATGGTGTTAATAATTTCTCCTGTTGTTACAAAAATAATTAAAGTGAAAAATAATGAAATTTTAGAGAAAATCCACATGTTTTACAGCCATGATATCAATTTCTCAGTGTTACTTATAGCAGAGAACCTAATATCCTGTTCAAAAATCACGTGTACAATAAGTTTAAACACCTAGTTCATATTTCTGCTGTAGGTCAGATTGATGTAGATCAGATTCGTCCCTGGTATCACAAATGGGGTATGGCTTTTACCCATCAAAGCCTTTAAAGATGGCACATGGTTATTTAGTATTTGATTTAACTCAGAGTTGTCCTAATGTTCTGAGGCTGCGTAATAAGATTTTCCACATGAAAAACCAATCATAATCTATACAGATAAAACACGGGTTTAAAGGTGGTGTCAACCATTTTTAAATTGAACAATTAGTTTGGCTATAAAACGGTGATTCCTCTGGTTGTAAAACATCATCGTTTTCTAAGAGCTTTGAAACACTCAACTCCACAGCATAGGAAAGCATTAACCTAACATGCAACTGATGATCAAGTGAATTTTCTGTGTGAGATTATGTGATAATATTCTACATCGTACAGTTGCCTGGACATCGCACATTAGACAGCATTTGAAAAAGGTAAAACTTTTAGCCCATAAAAAATTTGATTAAGGGAAAAGAACTTATCTGAATTAACGTGAAAACGGTTTCCTTTTACTCCTTTTGCTAGGAAGCGTGGCTGGGCCTATTTTCTTATTTTGAATAAATAAATTAGTTAAGAACATGAAAAGTATGTTTTATTCGTTCTCAAGAATATCAAAAATTCCTTCATGACCACACTTATAATGTACCTGCAAATGTAACATCTGAACCTAGCCATGCTAAACTGACTGCAGTTGATGTTGGAGAAAAAACGTGAAAAGCAATTGGATTTGGAAATCAACTAAAAACTTAGTTGGGTAGTTGGTGGTAAAAAGCTTTACCATTTACAAAATGTCCAGAACAAATTTATATTATATAAATATATTATATTATAGCACCACCAAATAATTTTTAATTCATTGCAATCACTACATTTTCTTGAGCAAGTCGTCCGTGTTTCACCTTATTACGAATTAATTGATATGTGTTTTGAAATGTCAAGCAAACCCAGTGCAATTTTAGATCTGTTTCGTCAAGAAAAGCGTCAATGTGAAATTGTTCGTTTACTCAGTGTTGGCAGAGACGGCGTCTCCAAAGTCTCCAAATTGATGATAGCCTTGCAGTCGAAAAGCGCTTTCAGGTTCAGGTTGTATTTTTCCTTAATTTTTGTTGTGGTGAAAAAGTTTTTTTTTTTATTTCTTTTATTTACTATTATCCACATACTTATTTTTTCCTTTTTTGTCATATTAGTACACATTCTGTTTACTTTTGTGCCTTTATTCCGAAAAATTTTTCTTCTATTTATTAGTTGTCAATTGCTTTACTTTTCGATTTCTTTGGATTAAAAAATTTGTACACAATGAGTTGCCATAATCTATTGTCACCCTGTAGAGTTCTTAATTGGACTCCACATAGTTCCATTTTCTCCACCCAAAAATAAACAAAAATTATTACTGCTTTTAATTTGTCTCATTATTAAATAAATTAAATTATCTAAGTATGATCCTTCATTATTATCCACGGGGAGTGATGGATTAACCTCCAGTTGTGCCCGAGACAAATTTGCCCGGGCACTATTTTGTTGTATTTAGAAGTAAATATAAACAAAATATCTTAAATAATTTCATCTACGCAGGGCCCTCTTGGAAGACAACTGTGCACCCTTTTCATCCACGCCCTGTTATCGTGCGTCTTTTTCGTCTTCAGTCTATTGCTCAGGATAATCTTTCTTGTTTGTAAAATATTAACTGATATGCTTCACAGTTTGAATCTACATTCTCCTCCTTCCTGGATCTTTCTTTAATAAAAGACAACTAAACATAGACTGCATTCATTTTTATGCCATCCAACCACACAGCAATAGGTTCTTCACAGCAGTAATTTCTACCAAGGCATTAGGCACGCATACAGGTCGTTAGTTTTTCTAACAGTCAATAGAGTGCGCTGCACATCAATCGAATTAAGGTTGCAACCTCCCCATTTAGCAGGGATGTGTCCAATTTAAAAGCTCATTTTCATTATTTTGTGCATTATACATTAATTTACGAAGTTGTATAATATGTTTATTTATTAATGAATGATTCTATATCATTTATAAATGGAGAAGATACAATAACAAATAATAAGAATAAATAATAACAAGTTCACCAATGCATAAGGATGAGAGTTTTTGAAGAGAATTGAAGACTTATAAATGAATGGTAGATGGTTGCTTGCATTGTTTAATTTTTAGCCTATTAAAAATGTCCAACAAAAGACAAGTGCATGAAAAAAGGCTAAATTGGCAATACTGCACACAAATGATTATAACGATCAAAGTCTTTGATAGATACGTCGTTATGTTGACTCTGAGCCATGACTCCGAACGAATAAGTGAAAAATGAACAGCATTTCACCTTTCACCTCTTGAGTGGGGACATCAGCGCTCGCAGCGTTCTGTGAAGATAACATAAATTCCAATCAACTGCAGCCATAGAAGATGATACCCTTTCTAACGCCAAAACACACCTTTTATTTGCTTTTCCGCATAAAGTAAGTATGGTAATTTATGTTAATTTTTTGATTTGCATGATTTACATGGTGGAAATTTCAACATTCAGTTTTCCTTGTGCAGAGTGACTGTTAGTAAGCTACAAACAGCTCACCACGTGATTGTGGGTGATTGGTTGGTCCGATTTAGATGATTTTTTTGTTTGTTTGTTTTTTTATGCTGAACAAGTTTGCAATTGGGTTTTTTTCTCTATCCCTTACGGTTTTTGAGATAAATTTCAAATGTTTCCTAATTTGCATATTCGGGATGATGAAAAGTGCATCCACAACTTCCCATTCATTGGATTCATCAAAATTGACATATCTGATTCGGTTCAAAAAATAAAAGGGGGGTTCAGACTTTTGTATTCACCCTGTATATCCCTTTGGCTACCTCCCCTAGAAGTTTGTACAATAAATTCTGAATCACCCGGTGTACCAAAAATTCATTATTAATCAGTATACAGGGTGATTTACATCGAATGTAAAATACTTAAAGGGGGTATTATAGAGGTTAAGATAAACACAAAACGTCTATGAACATGGGTTCAAATATGAACGATAACTGAGATATGAACAGAAATAAAAATGCCGCCACCAAGATCAACAAGTTAATAACTCAGGTTCTGTAAAGCCTAGATTAATACAATTTGGGGGAATAACAAGGTACATAAGACTGTGTATACCGTTAAAATTTGACTGAATTCCAACGAGAAGTTTCCGAGTTACACAGTCAAAATTGTGACAAGTGCTAGTTAGTACTCACAAGTGAACACGTACGTATTATGATTTTGAATGAGTAACTTGGAAACTTCTTGTTAGAATTAGATCAAATTTTAAAGGTATACACAGTCTTATGTACTCTGTTACTCCTCCAAATTTCATTAATCTAGGCTTTACAGAATCTGAGTTATTATAACTTGTTGATCTTGGTGGCGGCATTTTTATTTCTGTTCATATCTCAGTTATCGTTCATATTTGAACCCATGATCATGGGACGTTTTGTGTTTATCTTAACCTCTATAATACCCCCTTTAAGTATTTTACATTCGATGTAAATCACCCTGTATTTCGACATTTAAAAAGTATATGTACTTGTAATAGAGAAACTTAGCAAACGTCTAAAAATACGAATTTATTATAAAATTCAAGAGCACAGTAGAATCATAGAATCATTAAATTATATTAAATTGATTTCTTTTATTGATGTTTTAAAACTTTTTTATGTTTTATTCATAAGTTATTTCACAAAAATTAAAACCATTGCTGCAGAGATCGTTTTTGATGATGTCATTAGAGGATTTTCTCTTCTTTTAAAGAAGAAACTTAGATGGTGCCACGTCATTGCCTATAACAAAAGATACAAAAGAGAAGGCTTAAAATTCCTGTTAAGTGATTTTCTAGCTATTCACAGGCAGGTGTAAACCCTCTAACATCAAATTACGTTTAACTTTCAAAAATAAAGTTTAAAAAATTGCACATTCAGTTATATAAAAAATCATCGATAAAAAACAAATAGATATATTTGTCCATCTCTTATACTGTAAGGCCACTACACGCATTGTAAATAAGCACAGTATTATGATCCCTTCTGTATCCGATATAACAAATAGAGATATTAAAATTTTTTTTAGCATTATTTAAAAAGATTTCTCCCTAAATTTTTGCTATTTTTAAATTCGATTTTATTATATTTATAAATTTTAAAAAAGGATTCAAACCAAGCATTCCAAATAGAACATATATTATACATCTTAATATGTTGTTTAAAAAAAACGAGACTATTAATCGATAAAAAAAATACTAATCAAAAGCACGATGAAAAAAACAAAAATTTAAAGCAAAATGTCAGTTATTGAATTTTTTAAAAAATTTTTTCTATCCCTGTGTAGAAATAGTCCTTTTCTCAAGAAAATATATCGCTGGGAAAAGGATAAAAACAGAGACACCTCCTTTTAGGTCATGACAAATAAGAATTTTACTGGTAGATTTGAGTAATGGTTTTCCAAAACGAAACAGATTTGAAAATAAAAACACAAATACACTGCCTCTCTGAAATGCTGACCCTCTAATCACAGGTAAGCTCTCACCCTGCTGACTTAAATAGTAACATTAAATAGACACTTGGTGCAGATGATAAGGGATGTCTTGAAGCAATTTATGACTGTAATGTGGAGAGAGAAGAAATCAACCTCACTCTATGGTTGTTTCTTATCAAAATTAATTTCGCGCTTTTTTCCTTGATAATAATGTGAGCAAATCACCACGGTCTGAATAAACAGGAATTTTGTTCGGGAAAACTCAGATTTTTTATGTAAAAATAGCTATAATTTAAGTTTCTGTTTTTTCTATTCTTTAAGTTTTTTTTACTGTTTTGCAGACAGTGATTGTTGAGTATATATTGTTTTAATAAATGTTAATTAAAAGATCTCCACGTGATTATCACTGTCTGCAGCAAGTTGTCCCTCGCGAATAATTTTCGTGATCACGAGGATGTGTGTCCCACTATTGTTGGTGTTCTTTCCGTGGTAACTGTTTTTTTTTATTTAACACAGACAACTTCCAGTTTCTCGCTTGACCAGTCGTCCCTCCTTCTGGTCCTCCACGTCTTCCTAGCCTGCAGCATGGCGTTCAACTTCCATTTATCATTTTCATTCCAATGCTCTACGAATTCTTCTTACCCTGCCGTTCGATGATTAGTTTTTTATTGAATTTCTCACTTTCTCGCGGCAGCCATGGTTCTTTATCGAGCAGCATTGTTTTGCGGGTTACCCCATAAGGTAATAATGAAATTTCTTTTAATGCTATTTCAACAATAACGCGCATAAGGGACACCATGCTGCACAATTTCAATTTTATTCCCCATTAATAATTACTTATCATTTCACAGTCTTTCTTTAGACATTAATTGGGAATTTGAAATTTCTTTTCCTTATTCTTTATAAGGAATGGTCTGTCTCAATTCTTTTTTATATTTAAAGTTAATTCGCTCAATGTAGCGATTAATATTTCTCGTTACAGTGTTTTGCTGTATTTTACGTACATTTAAGTATTTCTTTATCATATTCCGAGAAATATTTTTTTTTCTTTCGTAATTGAGATCGCAATGCCTATTCTTCAATTAAATCATATTGTATAGAACATTTTGATATTTTATAAATAAATATTGCATTTTTAAACCAAAATAAAATTCTTTTAACGAGCCACGTTCATTCTTAAGTTTCAGGGTTTCCTTTAAAGTATCACCCCTTAAATATTATATTATTTTGCTTCCCTCTCTGAACATAAGGGTAGCAGAGCATGGTTTCTTTCTTTTATTCTATTACAATATGGAGGTATCATATTTTGAAGAGGGTCGTTCCCGCCATAGGCCCACAAGTGCCAATTATATTCAATGGACGTATCGAGTTTTAACCTTTCTCGAAACCAAAGGGCTAGTCAAATATGTCCAAGAAAAGATCTCTCTCCCTACAGAAGCTTCAGCCAGCTCATCCATGCGCCTTGATTGGGCAAGAGTACGGCCTTACGTCCTGTGTATGGTGAATGATGATATTGTCATCATGCTTCAAGATGACAATCCCTATACATTATGAGAAGAAATTAAGCGTCGGTATGGAAGGCCGGATTCAGTGACACAGGCTGAGAAAATCTGGCGTCTCTCAGCCTTGCGTTTTTTAGATGCTGATGATCCGAATGCCTACGTAGCAAGAGCGCTACAAATCAGTGCTCAGGCTGGAGCCGTGTCCCTGGTTCTGGATGATAAAATTTTGATTGACCATATGGTCGCAGGTCCACCTTCAACTTATACTCCATCGAGACTCGTGGTCCAATCAAACCCATCAATATCAATTGAAACCTTCCTGAGTAAACTAAATGTAGTTTTTAAGGACCACACTAAATTCCTCAATATGTGTAGCCTCGTGTGCCACCTCTGTTTCTTTCCCGCGTCCACATCCAAATGCCCGTCGAAAAAATGACGTAACATGCCATAATTGTGGAGGCCGAGGACACGTAAAAACGGTTTGTCCGTCTAAAATTTATCCCACTACTGCAGGTTTAGCTACTTCATGCACCGCAATACCCCCTCGTTTACAGGATCCTGTATCGACAAAGCGCATGCCTCGTGCATCAGCTTCACGTCCTAAGCATAAGCCTCGCAAATCGGGTACAAAAGGACAAAGCAAAAAACCTGCAGCCAACTGTGTTGGTGTTCCAAACAAGGATTGGATAGTTGACACGGGCAGCTAAATTCACTTAATTAAAGAAAAACAGTTCTTTGATTCTTTTCAAAGCTGTCGTAAGCGGACACATACTGCAGACCCTAAGAAAACGATTGCTGCCATCGGTACTGGTGCGGCAAGCGTGTTATTAGATTCAGGAGCAGTTTTAAAACTCCATGACGTGCTTTATGCCCCAAACACGCGCCTTAATCTTGTCTCCGTGAGTCAATTATCAAAGCATGGTTACAGTCTTCACTTCGGCCCAACTGGTTATTCCATTACTTCACCCAAGGGCATGGCCATCGCTGCGCAGGAGGGTGTGCAGGACCTTCCGTTCCTTCCCGTGGTCTCAAATATCCATTCAGTTTCCCGCACGGACCCCCCATTACTTTCAATGGCTGTAACTTATAGTGACATTCACAATGCATTGGGCCACCTGTCATCAAAAAAACTCACCGCAGCCGTGAAACACCATAGCATGCGCGGTCTTGAAGTTTTGCTGCCATTAATTGATGACCTTCAGGCATGGCTATGCAACGCCCCTCACAACATTGTGCAAGGTGAACGGTCAACACGTCCTTTACAGCTACTTCACGTGGATACAGTGGGACTAATGCCTATCACTTCTATCCATGGAAACAAATTCCTGTTAGTAGCCGTCGATGACTTCTCATGAAAAACTTTCGTTTGTGCTACTCCGACAAAAAGTGAAGTGCCAAAAGCGTTAATAGACTTAATACTAAAGCTACAATGCTCTACAGGACAAAATCTGGCGTATATACGTTCTGATAATGGAGCAGATATCACCAAGGCGGAGCTAGGTGAGTTCTGTACGAAGCAAGGCATATCACAACAATTCACCGTTCCTGAGAACCCCCAGTCAAATGGTGTTGCTGCGAGAACCGTACGCTCCATTTGCGATGGAATTCGAGTTCTTCTTGCATCGTCAAAAGTTCCGCACCGATTCTGGGACCATGCTGCGACTACAGTACCATTTAATCTGAATTCTTTGCCTAGACGAGGTCAAACTAAGTCCCCAGAAGAAATATGGTCCAAAAAGAAGCCGACCATCAAATATCGAGCTCCTTTTGGTTGCCTGGTATACTATTATATACCCAAGTCGCAACGTTCAAAATTTGACGCTCGCGCCAAAAGTGATGTTTTTATGGGATACTCATATACGCTTCATCTCCTGGGTACCTTATTTATGCGCTCAATGAGAGCAAGTTTTTACGAGCACATACCATTCGTTTCTTTCCTGAGGTATTTCCAGAGTTCACAAGAAAATCAGATCCATCATCTGTTCCTCTGGTATTTCCAATTCACATGGAACCCCCAGTCTTTGAAGCACCACAGCCTGATGAACCACATATCATTCAGAGCGTACCGCCAATCTCACCCACTTTAACATTAGCCGAGACAAAAATGCAGGTGCTATCTGATACTGAGGACACGCTAGTGGTCACACCTCCATCAGAAACCACATCAATGAAAGATCCTCCAGTTTGTTCGTCTAAATCACCAGTGAACCAACCACCCGTTGAAGTCCCACAACCGGTATTACGACGTTCACAAAAATTAAAAGAGAAGGCAGAAAAACAACTTTATGAACTTTACTAACTCCGACTTGCTAATCACTCCGCCAATCACACCCCAGTCTTATGAACAAGCATTCGCTTCTCCCCAACATCATCAATGGGAAGAGGCCATGCAAGATGAATTGAATTCACTCATGATTCATCATGTCTGGGATTTAGAGCTTCCATCACCAAATGTCAAAATTTTAAAGAGCAAATGGATCTACCGCATCAAATATAATCCTGATGGTTCGGTGTCCAGATTCAAGGCAAGGTTGGTGGCTATCGGCTCATCACAAGTCTACGGGAGCCAGTATGAGTTAACTTTCTCACCTGTCATCAGAATGGAATCCATCCGCTTACTGTTTGCCATAGCTGCAAATACAGGGATGTCACTACGCCAGTATGACGTCAAATGTGCATATCTTCACGCACCGATAGACCACACCATATATCTATCGCCACCCAAGGGATTATCAACGCCAGTTAATCACGTCTGCAAATTGCGTAAATCACTTTACGGCCTCAAACAAAATGGAAGATGCTGGTACGTAAAATTGTATCAGCTTCTTACCCGATTAAAATTCACTCCATCCAGAGCAGATTGTTTTTTCTACTACACCAATGCTGGGTGCACAATTCTCTTAACAGTCTACATGGATGACATCTTGGCAGCAACAACAAATGTCTCAATCCTAACCTCCATCATGGCCAAACTGAAACAAGAAATCGACCTCGTGGAGTTAGGAGTGGTAAAGCATCTCCTAGGTATGAATGTGTCACAAGTGAACGCTTCAATTCATCTATCACAGGCACATTATATCAAGCAAATCCTGCATGATTATGGCCTTCAAGACATCAAACCAAAGACCATGCCACTAAGCCCTCATATGAACCTTGATGAAACTGCGGATTCACAACCGGTCGATTCTACCAATTACCAATCTCTTCTTGGTTCCTTAATGTATGTAATGACTTGCACTGCGGCCGGATATAGCGTTTGCAATTACTAGGCTGTCGAGATATGCTAAATCGCCTACACATTTGCATATGACTGCTCTTAAGGGCGTCGCTTCTTATCTTAAACACACTTGCGACACATCACTCATTTTTACCCCATCTACGGGTCCTTTGTGCGCATTCGCTGACGCTAGCTGGTGTGTCACCCCACAGAGTAAAGGATACTCTGGAATTTTGATCAAAAATGGGGAAAAATACCATAACCTGGTCATCTAAGAAGCAACGTTTATTCGCCCTGAGCAGCTGCGAAGCCGAAATAATCGCTATAAACGAATGCGTGAAGTCACTGAAATGTCTTTGGGACCTCATAACCGAGTTAGGACAAGGGGAGTTTGTTTCTTTCCCCACAATCATTTATACTGACTCAACGTCTGCAATAGCATGTCTGGGAGCATTAGAATCGAAGAGTAGGACAAGACACATCTTGAGATTGCATAATTTCATCGCGCGAGAAATTAATCTTCAGAATGTGATTCTTACCTACTGTTCTTCCCCCGACATGCCGGCAGACACACTAACTAAACCTTTATCTGCCCCTGCTTTACGCAGATTCCTGGATTTGTTATCCTTAGCTGAGCAGGATAAGTAATTATTTATATTAAATTACTTAACTCATTGGTTTGCTGGCCTACACGAGGGTATTTACAAAGTTTTTTCTTGTTCCTTTAAACTTCATAATTGCAAAGTTATTTACTTCACGGGATGAGAGGGGTTCTAAACGCAATATTTTGTTAAATGACATTAGCTTTAAAATCACAAAAGGATATTTTTTTGGGCTTGTTCTTAACTTACGTGAAGGCAGTAACTAAATTTGTTTTTTTTTTACTACATGATATGTAATTTTTTTTATTAACGTATTGTACGTTTAATATACATTTTAATTTAGGTATACCAAAAATGCAAAATATACTTTTGTCTTTTTTGCTAAAAAGGCAAAACATACTGTGTGCGCACACAAAAATGAAAGGAAATAATAAAGGCATAAATGTTTGTTTGTTTATTGTAACTTAGACAATTTTTTTTGAACCTGTATATGTAACGTCAGTACCTAAAATTACAGGGGGCTTTGTTCGGGAAAACTTAGATTTTTTATGTAAAAATAGATATAATTTAAGTTTCTATTTTTTCTATTCTTTAAGTTTTTTTTACTGTTTTGCAGACAGTGATTGTTGAGTGTATATTGTTTTAATAAATGTTAATTAAAAGATGTCCACATGATTATCACAGTCTGCAGCTAGTTGTCCCTCGTGAATAATTTTCGTGATCACGAGGATGTGTGTCCCACTTTTGTTGATGTTCTTTCCGTGGTTAGTGTATTTTTTTTTATTTAACACAGACAACTTCCAGCTTCTGGCTTGATCAGTCGTCCCTCTTTCTGGTCCTCCACGTCTTCCTAGCCTGCAGCATGGCGTTCAACTTCCATTTATCATTTTCATTCCAATGCTCTGCGAATTCCTCTTACCCTGCCATTCGATGTTTAGTTTTTTATTGAATTTCTCACTTTCTCGTGGCAGCCATGGTTCTTTATCGAGCAGCATTGTTTTGCGGGTTACCCCATAAGGTTACAGTTAATTCGCTGAATGTTAATATTTCTCGTTACAGTGTTTTGCTGTATTTTACATACATTTAAGTATTTCTTTATTGTATTACGAGAAATATTTTTTTTTCTTTTGTAATTGAGATCGCAATGCCTTTTCCTCCATTAAATCATATTGTACAGAACATTTTGATATTTTATAAATAAATATTGCATGTTTTAAACCAAAATAAAAGTCTTTTAACTAGCCACGATCATTCTTAAGTTTCGGGGTTTCCTTTAAATTATCACCCCTTAAATATTATATTATTTTGCTTCCCCCTCTGAACAAATTTCAAACGTGCCAATGATGTTTTTATTTAAGGGAAAGTAGTCTGGCGAGTGAAAAGTGTGATATATCACTTCTCGTCTAGCCTGTGATACTAGAGTGATCCATAGGAGCAGAGCAAATGTGTTTCCAACAACTTCAGGTTGGATGATGTATGTATACAGATAATAACCACGTATAACTAGTGTAAAGTCAATTGAGATTGAGCCTTCACAAATAATGAGCAGCAAATCGAAAAGCTTGTTTTGAAACCCAATGTGTAACATAGACCTTAACTAAAACTAGTGTACTGAGGCTGTGTGCTTTTGAAATTAAAACATTTGTTAGGCGTGAGATTGATGTTTTAAAAAGTCTGTTCTTTTGAAAGAATTAATTTATTGAGTGCGTCCATGTCTCTATGGCTATCGTAATACCCCTAAGGAATTTTATAAGAACCAGTGTTCTGGGATATCAAGTGAGTCAAAAATAATAAAATTGAAGAACCCATCATTTGTGCCATTTAAGGGCATAACCAAGGGGGTCTTCAATTTCTTATTCAACTTATCATGTACTCAGCCAATGTTGACAAATGCGGGAAATTTTGTGAAGTACTCAAGGGTACCTATAAGATCATCAACCAACTTTGTATCGATGGCAGCTGCTTAAAAACGCTCTTTTAGATAATCAATGGCTTCAAGCTTGTGTGACGCTTTAATGGCTTTCACGTTCTATGTATCATATGGAATAATAATAAAAAGGTTTAAATACATATAACAAGATAAACAGGAAAATAACTTATTTTTCTTTATTTAGCAGTCAGATAATAAACCATAATCTCCATAGTACATTATGAGAAATGATACATTATAAGACAAAAGAATTACAACAATTGAGATCAATCTTCAATTCAAGTAATACTGAATTAGGCAGCTAGTAGAGCAACAAACAGGCAAATTCCATGATGACACAAGCACAGGTTATCGTATAGCTCAGATCCAAAGGTGAATTCCACATCACTAAGAGAGGTAGGATGCGTTCATGGGGTCAATACTGAACAAAGAGTAAAAGAGAAATTAGTGGTGAATCATTCAAGCAATAAAGTAATCAAATTGACGCAGCCTCATGTCGAAACTGCACGACATAGACATTGCAACAGGAAACGTTTCAAGCAGTCTCGAAAAGATCATCTATCGATAGTAGACCATTATCAATATACACTATGTAGCCAAAAGTAATCGGACACTTTCGATTTTAGACGTTTTGTCGAAAATCTAGAAAATACTTGACGAATTATCCTGAAGTTTCAGGGGTGTAAAAAGGGTGTTACACCTCATATTTCAGAGAAGGTTTTCTCCCGAAGGCAAATAGAGGACCACCAAAGAAGTGAACCAAAAAAATAATGTTTGGAATCACCCTGTAAAAGTATATTTCCAGCAGAGTGTGTTTCCAGGTGGGGTATCTTCTTACTTGCCTCTTCATCAATAAACGAGACTTGAGACCCCGTGACTACAAGCATGTTAAATTGTTTCCCTTGAATTTCAATGACCAGTCAATAGAGATTGTCAACATCACAGCCTAATTCTATAATATTCATTGCCTTGGGAGGATCCGCATTGCTATTTTCAGACTGCGATTTTCTGAAGGGGCAATCTCTTATCCAATGTCCTTCTTTATTACAAAGGAAACACTTCATCCTCCGTAGGCTAAAAACGTTCTTCGAGTTTGCTTAACAAGATCATTCACCAACAAAATGAGATCCTGGACGGTTTTTTGTAGATCAGTGATCTGCGATTGAATACTGGTTTTATCACATTCTTTCTCCTTATTTACCTGTTGAATCATAGAGGATTTTGGTGTTTCATGTTTCTTAGCTTCACTACCAGTATCCTCAAAATCAAGACTTAAGCCTTCAGCAGAACAAGAACTTGCTGACACATTTCTGTCCATTTCTTTGGACTGCAATGTCAAAACTAGAGCCTGCTTGTAAGTCTTCAGGGCTGCTATCATTAACATTTTCTTATGTCCCATCTGCAAGCTATTTTTAAATCTTTTCAATAACAGTTCTTCTCTCTTACCTGAAAACGTAGGGTCCGAATTGATAAAGTGGTCTAAGGCCAGCTGTAATCTGTTGGCAAAATACGCAGATTCCCTCCTCCCTTGTTCAACATCGTTAAAGTAATCACGTTCGGTCTGCAGCTTCTCAAATATCTGAGTTAGCCTTGCACAAACAGCCGCATAGTCTACTAGGTCAAATAACTCATATTCAGCTACCTTCTTTGCAGCTGGTCCCTTGATCTTGGCCTTAATCATACTGGTTTTTATATCATCGGTCCATCCAGCAACCGCACCAATACTGTCAACAATTGAGAGAAATCCTGTGAGATTAATACTTCCTTCATCTCCTGTGAGCACAGGTAAGGCCCCAAAAAAGCCGGCTACCATTGGAGCGATTATTCCTTCACCTGACGTTGTTGTTACCATCTCTCGCTGGGTGGGAGTAACCATTACATATAATGTCCACAAAGAAACAAATAAACCATATGCAAATATTCTTCATAAATATTTAGTAATACTTAACTCTAAGCTTCACACAATCCACCTTCCACAGAATGAGTCCAAAGATCCAAAGTCACAAATCAGGTAGAATTCTTCCGGGGTTTTGGCACCAAAAGTGTGACGCTTTAATGGCTTCTTGACACTAAGTGAAAATCACACTCCACCACTGGAGGCAAGTCGAACAACTGTTATCTTGAAGAATCCGGCATCAAGTCCCACAGGAGGCAATTCAAAAAACTCTTGACCTCAAATGTATAGTGCCTTAGAGCCTGGCGTATAGTGCCTTCCAAAAACGCTGGTACTCAAAAAGAATATTCATCAACAATAGAGCTTATTCATCAGAGTTACGTCGTTCCACAGCAACCAATCACAGCGTGAAACTGGTATACAACATGGTGACAGCAGCTTCAGCTGCCAATCAACGGCGGAGCTGAAGCTGCTGCCGCCATATTGTAAGGCTCATGAATAAGCTCTATACTCAAGAACGTGTTACAATCACTACCGTCTACGATCTATACGTGACACCTGCCATTGTTGCTTAGCTGCAAATAAAAAAAATGTTGACAAACTTAATATCAAATAATAGTAACAGAAACGGGGAAAACAATTAATACAAATCTTGTGGCAAAAAAAAAAATAACTGCTACACTTGCTTTGTAATTTGGAACTCTTAAGTTCAACAACTTTTGGTACATAGACATTGCCTTGGGGTTCTTAAAGTAAAAGAAAAATCTGACACGCATTTAAGAGTGATTTATAATCAGGAGATAAAAATATTCACCCCACAAAGAATGTATTAGGGGTAAGGTTAAACACTTTCCAGTATTAAAAAGGAATCCCCACATTTGGCGATAAACTCAAAGTAATTTTATGGTCAAAAACAGGGTTATGATAAAAGAGATCATCTCTCAAAAATTATAGCAAAACCAATTCTATTTCATGTATGAAAGACATGAGTGTAGAAATTCTAACAGGTGGTATAATGTTGAATTCGATTTGTTCCTCAATGAGATCAACCTTAAAGCCAATTTTAAAAGTATTGTTTATAGCTGTATGTTTTTACACGGGGCTGGGAAATGTGTTTCCGTAAATGCGACCTCCTCTTGTCCTAGGAAATGTAGTGTGCTTGATAACCATGTAATAAAATGAGCCATTGTAATGGTGCGATTTTTTTTTCCTATAGGCGAGTTTGAGAGCAATGTAAAGTAGAAATCCTAGTCTTTATACATGATCATATGATGAATCATGATCACAACTGACACATAACCCAACTTCTCAATCGTTTAAAAGACCTGCACCCAAACCTAGATTTTCATGCTGTCTGGGTAACCTTGCCATTTAACAAAAGCTTCACGAACACGAAGCCTCGTATGCCATCGAATAATCCTATCATCGAATAATCACTTGGGTGTTATTACCTTTTATAATTCGTGTTCATAGAATATACCAGCGATCTCATCACTATCGTAATATTTAATTTTATACACAATGGGTTTTCTATAAATGATTTTTGATTGCCACAGAAAGTGGTTGTGCAATAACAATATCCCCATTCCACCTTGCCCTTTAAAGGCAGAATTACTGTACTTTGTTAAGGAAAACAAGGCCATCGCTGTCCGGTACGAGTTTGATGAAAGAGCCAAGGAATCGGGCTATGAAGTGGTCTGTCTACCACCTTAACACTGTTGCTTAAATCCCATTGAGCTTGATTGGGGCCAAGTGAAGAGAAATAAGGAAGGAAAATACCCATTGTGCTAAGCAGATCTGCAGCCTGTTGTCAGTACAGTACTCAGCCACGTTACACCTGAGGAATGGTAGAATTATTTGTGTCATTTAAGGTGTCACGTGTAATTAAAAGAGTGAGAAGGGAAAACTTTCTTGAGTTGAAATAAATTTAATAAAGGAAAATATTCAATGATGATGAATTCAAATAAACAATATTATTGATGTTCAAAGTTCAGTTAGCGAAACAATATTAATAATGAACACTTCCTCTTCTTGAGCGAAGGTGTTCTTGCTGTCCTAATTGACCTTTATCCCCTGCATTGTGATTGGTTGCTACTAAACGTCACTGGTATTTGTTGACTGTATTGTAAGTGAAAGTTTTAATTGTTGTTATTCAAAATTTTTGTTGCTATGATTAAATATTGTTGTGTCCCAATTGTCAGGGTGAGGAGAAAAAATAAACATCATTAGAAAATAATTTTATAGATATTTTGGAAATGACTATGAAATTAAAATTATGAAAGGTTATCAGTAAACATTTAAATCATTATATGTTAAATCATTTCAGGTTAATAAAGTATGTTGAATTAATAAAGATAATAATAAAAATCTTTAAAATAGTAAAAACCTATAGAAAATGAAAAAAAACCCCCGAATTTTACTTAAATCAGAAGTGCTTACAACACGACCAAGGAACACCATTTTTTATGTGGTCACGTGGGTACTCAAGGCTACGAAGGCTAAGAAGGTGTGTGAGAACGAGAGTTTATTATAAAGATCAATTGGGCCACTTCCATTGGGTAGACGAGGCCACAGTCCTTGATGAGCTCAAATCTTTAGATTGTGATATAAGGGTAGCTGTAGTCATCGATGGTTGACCTGATAGATTCATAAACAAACACACATTTTAGCAAGAATTCAAAGCAACGTACGATGATCATTAATTTCCGAATGATTATGAAATTTTAAGTTCATTAGATTGTGATAACTATTTTTGCTTAATGATCGGACAGTTAATCACTTACTGCGATTCGTGTGGTTCATAAAGGTATTCCGCGCACTAAACCTATCTCGCGTACGGACCCGCGAAACAAGGAGCTCAGCGCAAGAGTCTTGGCATTTGCAACTAGGTCGTTCCTGGAAGAAGGGTCACTCGAAGTATTTGGTGAGGAACACATTCCGACACGTATTAGGGGCACATACATAAATGCCGAGTAAATTGCGATGCTTGGTCAGTTGTGGGGATCTGTTGTCCGTGCAGACTTAGGCAGACTTTGCTGTCGATGACGGCTGACGATGTCTCTTCCGCGTGTTGTGGCTTGAAGATAAATCCGAATCAGTAGGTGCAGTTAAATATTAATCTCTAATTAGTGCGTAATTGCTATGAACTTGCCTGTTTTCCGACGCCGTAAACGTCGGCTTCACCCTTGACCCGGCAGAGACAAGGCTGACTTCGGGTTGGATGGATCCTTATTGCTTCCTTGATCCTCGTGGTCTAACTGTCTCGTCACTGCCTCGAGAGTTGGTCGTCGGGAGAAGAGCTCGTCATCGGAAACCACTCGTCAGTCCCTTTTGCTTCCTCGCTCTCCCTTTTTATTCGTCCATTATCCCACCTACTTCGACTTCGACATCTATTTTGCATAGCCAATGGTAGACGGGGCGAACTATAAGGCCCGCCGCAAATACGCTTTGTCACGCGCGACATGGGTCGCGCCATGGGCACTGCGCACGCGTCGGCATCGCTCCTTGTCGCCCGAGCGTGACCTCGTTTTTGCCCTTGGTCATGCGCGACAGAAAAAATTGGTTTTCAGGCGACGTCGCCTCTATTGAGCTGAATTCAATTGGAAGCGACCAGCGACAACATCGTCGATAACCAATCAAAACATCTAATTCCTCCATAGGGAAAACCAGTGAAAAAATACAGTGGATGACAGAGAAATGATAGATATTGTTAAGAATAATTATGCAGAAACTGGATATGAAACATTTTGACACTCCATTGTTTCATTTTGCCATTATTATAATTAATGACTCTTCATTATTATTATTATTATTATTATTATTATTATTATTATTATTATTAT
>JAHWFO010057214.1:0-67768 GCA_023313115.1 Rhysida immarginata
AGTGCCCCGGCCTGTCTTTTTCGTCGGCTACGACAATAATTAGAAAAAGGGCGAGCCATTCGAGACAACAATCGCAGTTCAGCTGCTATATTAAGGAAAAGTTTAACAAATAAATATTTTCTATACAGAGAGAAAATTGGGCACAAGTTATATTAATTAAAATAAAAAAATTCAAATCAAAACTCTGTGGCAGGATGCATCATAGATATTTGGATGCTCATAACTTTACCTTATATCATAGACATGAAATTTAGACACGAAATAAATCATCATAGACATTTGGACGGGGTGACCGGAAACTTTTTATAGTATATGTTGTGCGACTAGGTTTTCTGACTCGCATAGTGTTTTTTTTGGTTTTGCCATGAAAGTCGATAGATATGACTGTGTTTTACGAATCATCATCTTGGTTAACCTTACTTCATTAGGTTTGGTTGGTTTGGTTTGGTTTGTAATAACGTCCTTTTCAACTGCTATGGTCATTTCAGGACGGTGTTATAGGGGCCGCAAATTTTGCCTCGCAAGGGTTCTTTAACGTGTAGTCGGCAAACGACTACACGGGACCAACAGCTTTACTTCCCTTCCGAAGGAAGTGCGTGATTTCAGGATTTTCCCACTGATACTTCATTAGGAGCTTTAGCTAAAAGCTAGTTATAAGAATGCACGGTTTTCAGTGGGTTTATCCGAATTTCAACCTTCTACCTCAAAAAACTGTAGAAATTATGAAGGGGACAGACTGACATTATAAAACCAATAAGTAGCTCCATTCTTATTCTACTTACGAGGGTCAGTCAAATGAAAACCGGAAATATTTTATTACTGACAGAGTTGGTACACTATTTTTCAATGTAGTCCCCATCTTTTCGATGCATTCCGCCATCGAGTCGGGAAAGCATGGATAGCTCGGGGGAAAAAATCTTCATATAATGGAGATCTTGCTTATAGGAATCTGCATACCGAATTTCACTCCTTCATATTCATAAATACACTTAGACCTTTTGGTCCCCTCTAATTTTCACCCCAAAAACTCCGACCTTAGTGGGCTAATCAAAACCAAACTAAATAGTGAAGGTGCACATGCCCATAGTAAACTACATTCCGAATTTCAACCTTCTACCTCAAAAAATGTAGGGCAAGTGGCAGATCCTGAAGTCATCTATTTTTATTCCTTTATCTACACTTTTTACCACTCCCCATGTTTTTTAATCAAAAATTAATTTTCTCGTACGTAATATGTAGAAAATGTAAAAAAGCTCGTATTTCCATTCTCATCATTTCCGAACGTATGATATATCATAAGCCAAATGTTGGCATAGTACTAAAGACACGTGACTACCATCCCCGCAAATCCGACCCCAATGGAACACCTGCGCCTAAACTTCATAGTAATGTAGATCTTGCCTAGAGGAATCTGGATACTGAATTTCACGCCTTTACATATCTAAATAGCATAGATATGTCCTCTTTGAATCCCACCCCCGTAATTCCGACCCCAGTGTACTAATCAAAACCAAACTAAATACTGCAGATGGACATGCCCATAGGAAGCTACATTCCGAATTTCAACCTTCTACCTCAAAAAATGTAGAAATTATGAAGGGGTACACAGTCAAGACATTATAAAACCAATAAGTAGCTCCATTCTTTCGCTACTGAATAATTTATATTATGAGCACTTGAGCAATCGTGCATCGACAAAGCGATTTCACGTGCGGGCGCCGATGTCAATAATGCTTAAATGATGAACAGAAAGTAACAATGTATTCCTTTTTGACAAATCGATTGTTATATGACATGCCAGTATCTTTGAATTCTTTACACTCACTGTTTTAGCACATGAATTCGATTTGAAAGGGGTCCACGAAAAATTCTGAAAAGTTGATACGACCGAGCTAAGACTTTGATGGTCATATTTCTGAAAACAGAATTTAAAAAAGTTAATCCGTTTTCAAATTATCGTGCAAACGGCGGACGGCTGGATAAACGTACAGACCAAGGGCGCATTCTTATAAGTAGCTTTTATGCTAAAGCTCCTAATAAGCTGTGTCTGTAAAAAAACAGTGAGGACAAACGGAAGGGTAACAATTTATCTTCTCACATTAAAAAACTGTTAACATTCCAAGAAGAGCAAGAGGATGCAAGAATAGCCGATATACTTTTAAATCTTTTGGAGCAGCTTGAGGCTATTGCATGTTAAAATGCGTAATGATGCGTAAAGTGTACGGAATATTAAAAAGAATTGCCAAAAGTCATAAGATACATATTCAGTATCGTGTAGGACCTTCTTTTGCCCAGCAAAATGCAGCAGTGAACTCTACTAGTCGGCGAAAATCTGAAGAGAAATTCAGCCATGTAGTCTCGATAGCTGCCCATAATTACGTGGGTTTGCAGTATCAGGCTCTTGTGCACGAATAGATCGTTAGATAATATCCCAAATATGTTCGATAGGGTCATGTCTGGCAATCTAGGTGGCCAATTCATTCATTGGAATTTTTCAGAATGCTCCTCAAAGCAATTGCGAGTAATCTTGACCCAGTGATATGGCATATTGTCCTCCTGCAAGGGCTGCAAGTGGTCACCAAGCAGCTGGACATAACAATTCCCAGTCAATGGTAAGTCCAATTTGATCACATGACCCAACCATGCCATGTAAACACACCCATATTTGATCACATGACACAACCATACCATGATGGAGTCCTCCCTGACAACTTGGGTCCATGGCCCCGATGGGGTCTGCACCACAATGAATCAAGCTCTGGTTCCCCGTCATCTAAGGTCCAATGAATATATTCACGAGCCCAGGCGAGGCGCAGCCTTCGATGTTGTGCTGTAAATAAAGGCACTCTTGTCGGTCTTCTACTGCCATGCATCTAGCTCCAACTATTATTCCGAGTTTAGAGTCTGATAATCTTGATGTGATTTCACGCGTACCAACGAAAAGTTTACATGAGGATAGCAATATTTTGAATCGCTTTTACCCTTAAAGCATAATCTTTATCTAGTATATCTCTCACATTTTGTAAGATTGCACCTGGTTGACCTATTAAGAAATAATTCACCTATTAGTTGACTTAACCTAACCTATCTAAAAGACACAGATATGTGTTGCATCTGGCACTGTAAATACGCATGAATGACACTGTTTATGAATTTTATGAAGATTCTCGGCACAAAATATTACGATAATCTCACCAAATCTATCAAAAAGGTCTACGTTCACTTATATATTTTTAAATAAAAAAAAACTTATAGAAAGGGTTAATGTAAAGGTGGGGAATCAGAATACAGTGTATTATACTGTAAATTCGTATTTACTTTCCTGTACTTTAAATAATTTCACATTCGCATTCATATTTTTAAATTTGATTTGAGGCACACACAAAAAAAAAATCGGATCATACACTAAACACATGTAAGGAGAAGAAAAATCCATGGTTACGAGCAATGCCATCAATTTGGGATTTTTTTCCTCTTCCTCGTTCCTTGAGCTCCTCGGTGGATCCCTCAATCAAAAGGATCATTTCCGTGGATCCCTTGCAGACGCTGGGAACAACGACGCCATGTAGCGTCGGATTCACGAAATTTATTAAAGTCATAGAAGGCAGGGGAGGCGTCAGAAGCGCCACTTTCACTATATCTCAAGACTTAGAAGGAGTTTAACTTGTATTGATTTGGTTGGAGCCACAAACCAGAAATGAAGGTCGTATTTTACTTCCAAGATAGAAGGATCGATATTTAGTTCGGCTGTTGTTTCCAATAACTACGCCATGAACCGCTAACACTGTGTTTCCGTCGCCTCGTCGAAGCAGCTGCCGCCCTACCAAAATCGCCAACTACCAAGTTATCTTCCTTCTTTCCCCCCCGCAGAGGTGAATTATAATGTCGGAACAGAAATTGTTAACCGGAGGAAAAAATTCAATGTCGTTATAAACAAATGTGAACCCGAATCATTTGTTACTGTAATTGCAATGAATTGCATATTAATTTCTCTTCAGTGTGAAACCCTTCTTTCTCAAGTATTTAGACTAATCACCTTACCAGATTCTAAAACAGCATCAATTAAATCTGTACATTACTTCCATATTTAATTAAAGGATTAATAATTAATTAAATGAATATCTGTATAAATTATTGTTTATCGTTGGTACGATGAATATTTATGCTTCGCTATTGGTTGAAGTTTCTAAATTTTATAAATACAAGTTTTTAAATGTTTTTCTACATAACTACATATTCAAGGTATACCAGTTTTCATTATAGTTCTTTAATTTGAATTTAGATTGTCCCTATATAAAACTGATTACATCTACCGTAATTTTCCCGAATTTACACACATTCTTTCATCGGCTTAGAATGTAATCCAGCTAACTAACAAAAAGGCAATTTTACAGAGGAAACAAAAAACTGATTATAAACTGCTAATCTAAGAATTTAGGACAAAATCTGATATAAATAACAAGGATGATATTACCGTCTAAACGGATAAAAGGAATACTTTTTCGTGTTATAGCATCATACATTGATACTTAGAATTAACCTACATTTAAACTAACGTAAAAAGGAATTTAAACAAATTAACTTGAAGAACTGAAAGGTATTTACTTCTTTGAGTGTAGTTATTATATGCTGAAAAGCATATATTGGTTTCGCTCTGTTTGTGTGTCTGTCTGTCTGTCCGTCTGTCTGTCTGTATGTCCGACGATTACTCGAGAACGCTTTAACTTTTTCGATAGAGACACTTCCTGAGCTCAACTGATTAGTTTGTGAATGAAATCGGTCTAACAGTCACGTGACTATCGAGATCCAAACCACTCCATTAAATTTTTTTATTGGCAATATAGGGCATGTAATATGTCATTCGAACGGGAATGACGAGCACAAGACGAGTATGGCATTCTTTTCAATTTTCGAAGTGCTAGGTCCGAGAAAATGACCCCAAAAAAGTACTTCAATGACGCTTTATTACGAGCTTTAGCTAAAGCTATACATAAGAATACAAGCTTAATCAGTATCTTTTATGTGCCCGACCAGCCATCGTTTGCACCAAATCGTGAAAATGGAAGAACTTAACTGCGATATATCAACTTTTGATGAGCTCTCGTGGACCCCTTCAAGCACGTGCACTAATATTAAGAACTAGCAAAGGTACCCGGCGTTGCCCGGGATAATTACACTTGGATGTAAACAGAACAATCTCAAAAAATTAAATTAAATTTTGCAATATCTTAAAAATAAACACATGAAAATACTTAGAATTAATACAATAAAAATTCTTAATGAAAATTTCAAAAAAATCTTTTTAAAGGCTCACAATGGTGCTGGACCTCTCCAAGGATGCCACTGCTAGTCTAAATAATTTCTTACTCACGTAATCTTACCTCAGATGTATACTTAGTGTTGTTGCAATTTCCACTCTTCTCTCGATGTGTTGAAGCAAAACTTGGCCATTCATCACTTTGTGCAGTCTAGCAGTCGCCGATTCTTCTATTTACTTGCTTCCCATTTGCTCAATACATCACGGAGCTAAAGGAGTGCTTCCTCTGTCGTCTTTCCACTCTTTCTCAATAATCTGCTAACTCTCCATTATCTCCAGTTACTGATCATTTTTAAAGATTATCAAGAAATTGTTAAGTACTAAGAACTCTCTTTTCTAAGAAAAGCCTGAATAACAGAAATTCTATGCATTGTTGCAAATTGAAACTTATCCATATTACATCATCATTTTATGTTCATTGTTATAATTCTTGGAAAGATTGCTTTAACATTACATCATCATTCTGTGCTCATTGTTATTGGTGAATTGCGCGTTGATACCATTGTTGATGCGAACACAATGGGCCTATTGTTGCACAAACTTTGCCTTGCATTGTTGGTCATGAGATATATATTGTTGGTTCATGCAGTGTGTTTGTGAATTGCGTGCTGATACCATTGTTGATACCTATTGTTGTACAAACTTTGCCTTGCATTGTTGGTCATGAGATATTTCTCATTTATATGCCTTGCCATAACCATGAATATCGATTTTTTATCGATATTTATTATTTTTCCGAAATCTGAGGTAGACAGTAACCTTCCTCATGCTTTGAAGGTCATGTATGCGAAATTTTATCAAGATGGGAATAAAACTGTAGATTTGTATAAAAAACATACAGACAAACAGACCCACCCACCCACCCACAAACATCCTTCTTTATATATATAGATAGATATGAACTTAGGGCATGTAATATATCAATCGATTCCTAATGACGAGTCATAAGTGAATACAGTGTTACTTTTTGTTTATCATTTAAGCATTGTTGATGGCAGCTTGGTGCACGTGCCCATTATGAAACTTTGTTGATGCACGTACTCATTTCGTTTTAAAATTCAGTGCTGTTAGGCCTATAGTTAAAAATGGCTAATAATAATTAGGCCTACAGTTAAAATGACTAAATAACGTTAGGCCTATTGTGAAAAATAGCTATTTTATGTTAGGCCTATAGCTAAAAATGGCTAATTATTGTTAGGCCTATTTTTATAAATGGCTAATTAATGTTAGGCCTATAGTTAAAATTGGCTAATTAATGTTAGGCATATTGTTAAAAATGACTAATTAATGTTAGGCCTACAGTTAAAATGACTAAATAATGTTAGGCTTATTGTTAAAAATAGCTAATTAATGTTAGGCCTATAGTTAAAAATGGCTAAATTAATATTAGGCCTACAGTAAAAAATGGCTAATTAATATTAGGCCTATAGTTAAAATTGGCTAATTAATGTTAGGCCTATTGGTAAAAAGGGCTAATTTATGACTAGCGGCTAATTCTCGAATTCCTCCGACCAATCAGAAGCGACAAAAGGAAAAAAAGGTTTCAGTTTCAGATTTCCACTCCAAGTTCAGAGAAACCTCGAAGAGCCAACATGATGAACTCGCTTCGCATCGTAGAGAAATTCTACATGTTAAGCACCTTTATCTTCGCATCGAGCGGCTAATATGAGATAGGATGAATATTATGAATGACGCCGACAATCTGCAATTCAAGAAACTCCACATTTCTATTGAATATACTAGATCACATGCGTGATGCGTTCGATGAATTCACAACCCCCCCCCCTCCCCCCACCAACAAGCATTTTTACTCATTCTGCTCTGCTCGCATCGCTCTTTTTTAGTTTATTTCATGTAATATTATCAGAGATTTTACAATTAGTGCTACAAACTTGGAAAAATTACAATTTATTACAATTAATAAAACTGCTGTAATAATAATGGCGTCGAACAAGATATTAATAATAACTAAAACTAATCAATGTTCATAATAATAACGAAGTATAAAGCCAATATGTGAGGAAAATATTAGCTATAAAGTCGTGTAAATTCATAAGAAAATCCAATAAAGTTAAAATTATTACAAATATTGCACAAATTTTATAAATGTTGAAATTTTATATAGCATTTATAATAATATATACTTAATTTATAGCCTGTGTTAGTTTTTATTTTAAATAAACGTCTAAATGAAACGCTAAGTAATTAAAAGTTCTGTTTATTTTTTAATAACGATTTTACTTGAAATTCGACGATTTTTAAGCGAGTTGAACCTTCCGTTATTTTAAATAGGAGAAAAAAAAAAGAAATTTTTATTATTTAAATTTTCATATTTTGACCTGCCAGATTTAATAATTTTTGCATAATTATTGTTCAATAAATTCATATTATCCATAAAATTAGACAATTTAGGTAATGTTAGATATAATTATAATTAATATAAATGAAACCGTTGACTAGAACATTTATCTAATCATTAATAAACAATATCATTTTCTTATTCAGTTTAGTAAATGACTTTCATTTTATATTAATTTTAATGCAGATTAATTTAAATTTGTTGAAAAATTTTTAAGATGCTTTCATTTGAATTTAATTTCCAAAAAACCGAGATTTTTAAGCAATTTTAAATATGACATTTATTTGGCAGCAGTGAGCAGTCACACGTCGATGAGAGTATTTAAAGGAATATAAAAGTAGCGGGAAACTTTCGATTGATTCAGTATGTTGTTTTAAGATGGCTTTGTATTACTACTGAACATCTGTATAATTTTAAATATCAAAATAAATAATTTTTATATCACTTGTATCGGGATATGCAAAAAAGATGAGAAAAATTTTATCTACAATCGTAAGATATTAGATTCGATTTTTTTGTCACCTATCCGATAATGAATGAAATCTAAACTATAATTAGGAATTGTCTTTGATGATGTTTATCTTGAAAAAAAACATAATAAAACGCTTCTTTTCATTTACGTAGTGCAAGAAAACAAGGTTAATAAATCGAAAACAAATTTCCATTACACAAAAGTGCAAAGTTGAACTAAACAAGATAAAAATGAAATATTAAAAATTAGACAAATCAAACTGAAAGAGAAATTCATTTTAGTAAAATTAAATTACGTAATCTTGTCAATTCGTCATTGAATGACTTTTTTCCTCTTTATTCTTGTTCTTGAAAGTTTCAATCAAAAAAAAATCAAGCTATAAAAAAAGCCAGATTACGCTATAGTTAAATATGGCAAAAACTAATTAATACTAACAATATTAAATAGCAAAACTCATTTTCTCTAGCATTAGCAGTGATTTACACTAGTGATGCAAGAGATTACATTTTTTTAAAATCGATATAATTGTTACGATGTATCGAAGATTGTTATTGTTTTCCATCCAATGTTATCGAAGATTTTATTCCGATGTTACTGAAATAACTTCGCTGAGTTCGCCAGTAGCAATTGAAATAATTTTGTTTTGTGTAGCAACTGAAGCTATATTCATTGAACGTTGCTTTTGCAATTGAATATTCTACTGAAAATACTACTACAGAAAAACATCGATGTTTTGATTCGATGTTGCATCCCTATATCCTTATAGCTTAAACATTTCACTCAGGTCATTAGAAAATACGCTTTGAATCGCTGCTCATCTTACACCATGGCCTTCGAGATATTAGGTCTCTGTAAAGATCGACAAAAGAGGGCGCAACACGTACGTTTGTTTCTGATTGGTCGGAGGAATTCGAGAATTAGCTGCTAGTAATTTATGTTAGGCCTATTGTTAAAAATGGCTAAATAATGTTAGGCCTATTGTTAAAATAGCTAATTAAAGTTAGGCTTATATTTAAAAATGATGTGAATGCGGATAGAATCAAAGGTATTTCCACTGTTTATTTAAACCAAGTGCAAGTAAAAGTGAAATATTCAAATTTAAAATTACATCTTTGTCACAGCTAGCTAAAGCTCCTTGTAATGCTTAAAAGATTTTTCTCGACAATGCTATGAAACAATGATTTTTCTCTCCTGTCATTTATGGTAATTTTGATCTAGCAGTGGAAAGTACATAGTACAGTAGTTTAAAACATTTAGACGTGCGAGGATTTCATTTCTCATTTCGCGCGTGTTTGGAAAGATTCGTGTGAGTGCTGCAAATGAATACGTAAATTTACATGCAGTTTTTGTCATTGCTGTATATAAAAATATTACTGTAATATTAAACAACAAATTTTTATATTCTTCTTTTCAGCATATTTGAAAAACGTTTTACGAATTATATTCTTGTTCTTTATGTATTTGAACAAATAAAAATTCTTTAATTTGTAGCATTCCTACATATTGTTAAAAGAAGTGAGCCTCAATTGCTGAAGCGTTCTGTGTAAGCAATTATTATTTTTTCATATTCAATTACTAAAGCGTTTCTACGTTATCTACTGTTGAAGCGAGCGATTAACTACTAGCAATTAGCAATATGTCTAACAGTAATTATTTTTAGATAATGTCAGGGCTAACGGCAATATACACTTGATACCAATAAGATATGACAACTCGTAAAGAGTTGGTTGATATATTACACGCCACATTTTAGATTGAAAGTTTCCATATACTACTAAATCAATTTCGACTATCATAAATTACTCATTATATTCATTCATTGCACGTCGTTACGAGTTCTTTGATATATTACATGCCATATCTTAGAATGGAAAATTCCAACGGTATCATATGGCATATTAGAACACATACTACTAAAACAATTCCAACTATCATTAGTTACTGGATATTATTATTCATGATACATCGTTACGAGTTGTTTGCTATATTACACGCCATTTCTTGACATTGAAAGTTTCCAATGGAATCATATGGCACCAGTGGAATACGTATCACTAGACCAATTTCTACTATCAGTAGTTACTCTTATGATACGTCATTACGAATTGGTCATATCTTACATGTGCTAACTTACATGTCATATCTTGTCATTGGAATTTTTAAGGGGGTATCATAATGGTACCATTAGAGCACGTGCTATTGTATCTATTCCGGCTCTTTTACCTTCGAACATGTTCGTGGTCTGTCCCATAAATGGAACAAAACAGAGGGTGAAAAAGTTAGTTTGTTTTCAGGTTATCATACGAGAATTAAATAATAATAAGCTACTGATGTTATCATCCTTTGGTTTAGGCTCTGATGTCCCCTTTCTATAATCGTCAATCACGCACATTCGTCAGGTGCAGTGTATCGGTAAAAATTCTGGAAGTCTGTCTACATGTATATACAAAATTTTTAGAAATTACACTGAATGGCCAAAAAATTAGAGAATTCCCTTATTTGAAGGTAAATCAGTCCGAAAGTGACGTAGAGTGACGTAACAACGCAGAGCTGCTTATATAAGGAATGCTCACCTTTGGACGACGTGGTTATCATGAAAGTTAATGTCAAAATGGGTAAGACGAAAGATTTAAGTGAGTTTGAAAGAGTTTGTTCCCAGCATCTCTGAAACGACGACTCTTTTAGGACTTTCTCGCCCAACAGTATCTCGGGTGTTTAGAGAGTGTCATCAGTTGACAAAAAAAACAAAAAAAAACTTCAAGCGATAAGGACTATTATAGTCGAAAAAGGCTGGTGAACGAGAGAGGTGAAAGGCGTGTATTACACAGAGTCCGCAGCAATAGAAGTGCAACAACACGACAAATTACAGATTAATTCAATACAGGTGCATCACAAAGCATATCCCAACGCACAACAAGACAGACTTTGCAAAAAATGGGCTTTAGCAGCAGGAGCTCATCAATAGTGCCTTTGGTATCAGAGAACAGTAGGAAAAGGCGCCTGTTGTGGGCCCAGGAACGACGTAATTGGTCACTTGAGAAGTGTCAAAAAGTAGCCTCGCCCGACGGATCTCGTTTCCTGCTCCATGATGCATATGGCAGGATTGGATTATGGCGCAAATAGTATGAGTTCATACCCCTCCTATCAAATGACAACTCTTCAGGCTGGTGACGGTGGAAATATGGTGTGGGGAATGTTTTCCTGCAGTACACTGGGTTCCTTGATATCTGTGAACACAACTCTGAACAGCACAGCTTGTCAAAAAATCGTTGTCAATCATGTCCACTCGCCTATGGCTATGATGTTCCCTTCTGGAGATGGTCACTTTCAGCAGGACAATGCACCTTGCCACCGTACTCAAACGGTCACAAATTGGTTTGAGGAACATCAATCAGAGTTTAGTCTGCTTCCATGACCAGCTCATTCTCCTGACTTCAATCCTATTGAGCATTTGTGGGACGAAGTCGAAATATCACTTCACTTGGAAATATTACCATCTAATCTGACCCAACTTAGAGCTGCCATCATATCAGCATGGGCCAACATTCCTCAGCAACGGTATCAGCATCTTGTTGAGTCCATGCCAAGAAGAATATCGGCTGTGATCAGAGTTAAAGGTGGACCAACTCGTTATTAAAGGGTGTCTGTCCGGTTTATTTAGTGGAATTATGAAGTAATACCTGCAGAAGTAAAATAGGAACAATAATTTTTAATTAAATGGAGAAAGTACAAATGATAAAGTATAAACGATTCCTTTAACAGGTAAACTTCAGATTATTCTATAAAGTAAATCATCTTGCGGTTATACCAGCGCAACATATGAAAAACAGTACTAAAGTATTATTGTATGAAATCGAAGAGTTCTCCCAAGCATACGATTACCAATTGAAGTGATACGGGCCAATGCAATTTTTCGAGATTCGCCCGGGAAATATTCCATCGCCTCTCCGTAGCTCTGATCCACTTCTACTTCCATCTGAGCCCATGGACGTCGTAGCTGCGAAGAACCTCGTAATCCATTCTTCAAAAAAAAACCCAAAAAAAACCCCAAAAAACAATAAAATTTACATTGTGCAATTAGGGCATATAATAACACTGTCCAACAACAAAAAAATTACTGAACAGAGAAGCACCGTTTCTAAGGTAATTTTTTGCGTAGATTACAAAAATGACGCTCATTTTTGCCTATCAGGTCTCATTTTTTCGTAAATCGTGATTGAAATTTTTATATTTTTATGTAAATTTGACACTTACACGTAAGTTTCAAAATTACTTAATATATATATACAGGGTGTTTTTGAATTGAGTACAGATTTTTTGGGAGATGATAGAAGAGGTCCTTAGAAGTATTTTTTGTCATATGAACATGGAGTCCCCGCAGCTCCGTTTACTTACAATACTGCATTGAACAATCAAATGACACCGGGACGCAGTGTGCGTTGGTAGGACCTAGATTATTTTATTTTTAACAATTAACACAAGCAATCTACTGTAATAACTTTTAAAGTAATGGTTTGCAAAGAAATTTCAAGGTGCACGTGCTTGTTTGTTGAAAAGAAGTCTAATCGCATTCTGGGAAAGCAGTAGGTAAAGATTTGTTTTAAAAAGTTCACTTGATGTGTTAATTGTTAAAAATAAAATAATCTAGGCCTGTATATATATTATTTTTAAAATAATAATTCAAAAACACCCTGTATATATATTATTTTCAACTACATATAATACTTAAATAAATGAAAATGCCTAGAGGAACTTATAAAAAAATCCAGATAATTTTTGTTATATTTGTGGATGTGTAACAACAAAGGTTTATAAGCGAAATCATTTATAAGGTTTATAAGGTTTTCATTTAAAATCATTTTAATTAATTAAGTGAAACTATAGTGTTTGGTCTAAAATGCCTTAATTTACAGAAATTATAAAATTTTAGTATGTGATTTACCAAAAATTGAGACCCGATAGAGAAAAACGGTTTGCAAATTCGGAATCAGCGCACCCAAATTACCAAAAGTCAACTACTTTTCGCCTAGTAATTTTTTGGAAGTTAAAAATTGTTGGACAGTGTAATTTTCCAGTAAATACTGATAACTTAAAAGCAAGGGGATACAATAGGCAATTAACTTCCCCATAACGATTACAGATTAAAGAAGAGCTGACTATATTAATTTATAAATGTAAATTAGAGAGGACTCTACTCAAATCCTCTAAGATAGGTTTCACGTGAAAAGGCGCGATATGCTTAATGAAACATCCCAGCAACATCTTCCAAATTTTGAAGTTCCAGCATTGAAAATGAATTCACATTAATTAACTCCAGGCGAGAGTTCCAATAATTAATACTGTCCGGATCAAAAGAAATTCCAGGAACTAATAAAGTAGATAAACATTATCACAAGACGCAGGTTTCCTTTGAAGTGGTGTCGTCCATTCCCACAAGACGCAGGTTTCCTTTTTCGTGCAAATATTTATCCAATAAATAAGAATAAAATGTTCATCATTAAATTAGAAGATATTTGCAGTTAGAAGCAGCAACGGGGAAGGCAAAAGCAAACATTGTCCTTAACAATTTCACAGCAAAAATAGTAATTCTTACTGTCATAAAATTATTTTAGAAGAATTGGACATATCCGTATAAATAAAACTTAGAGCCTCGAGATGTGGATAGTAAACCAGAAGAAACTAAAAACTTGCCTACATTTTCTCGCCCCGCGCTAAAATTCTCGATGGCCTTTTGCAGTGGACTAGAGACAAGGAAAAGCCCTTTTCTCTTTAGTTGGCGGACTCATCACATTGTCCCATCAATAATCGCTGGAATGCCACTAGCCATGAACACGGTAAAGGGGCTTCTTTTATATCAGTCTTTCTTAAAAAATAACTTTTTTTCTTAAAATCTTTTCACTTTTAACAAAAATAATAAAGTCAAATTACGAGGCGCGTTCAAATGAAACCCGTTCGTGTTAAGTAGAACCGTTATAAGGTGTTGTAAGAAGAAGGCAGGGACCAGGAAACAAAAGCAAACAGAAAGAGTAGTATTTAAAGAACAGTATTGTACACACGTTTTTCAAAATAAGTCACCCAAGGCGTTTAGGCACGCATCCTATTGTTTAGGGGTCCGCGAAAAAAGATGGCTAGCAAAAACAAGTTTCCCAGCATGCTATCTTTAGGAATGATCGTTCTTCACGACAATGCATGTCGCAAAAGTTGTTGTGAATGCACTAGCCAAGAAGAAATGGTAGATTCTGGGACATCCTCCTTACAGCTCGGATTTGTCCCCTTGTGTCTTCCATTGAAGAAATTCTTCAAGGGATAACGATTCATCACAAGTGGCGTAACTAGAAGCGTAGAGGCCCCTGGCTAGAAACTTTTATGGGACCCCTTTATATATACATAACTGGCGTAGGCCCCTGGACATTTGTCAGTCTAACTACCCTATAGTTACCCCCCTATTCAGCACGAATGAAGAGGTGCGAGAAGCAGCTACGGACTGGTTCAAACAGCAACTCACATCTTTTATCGCGGACGGAATTACCTGTCTTCCTAGACAGTGGAAAGCATGCCTAAACGTAATGGGTGACTTCTTTCGAGAAACGAGCGTACAATACTGTTCATTAAATATTATTCTTTCTGTTTTCTGTATTTTCTGTTCCTTGCCTTCTTGACTCGAACGGGCTTCATTTGAACATGCCTTGTAATAGACAACTAATTCGTTAACTCGAAATTATTTTAAGTGTTTTAAGCGTGAGGTAAGTTGTCATATTACTGGTAAAGTATTTTTAATATTGCAAGTCTTCAAACTTTCTGATGAACCACTGACCTTCTTTTGTTTTGGTGCAGATTTTATAATTCAGTAAACGGCAAGGGAGCCACTGATGTCGATTATCTTTACTATTAATATCTGAATAGTACTCTAACCAGGCAAGTATATGGCAACTTCATCTCTAAAGAAAGATGCCATATAACTGACATAAAGTCATATGAAAATCGGAGGGATCGTCCACGTGGCCATCGTTCTTCAAAACATTACGCGCAACCGCCTGGCGATAACTCCTTCAATGTTGACATTTCATGCCCGAT
This sequence comes from Rhysida immarginata, assembly GCA_023313115.1. Classification (NCBI taxonomy): domain Eukaryota; kingdom Metazoa; phylum Arthropoda; class Chilopoda; order Scolopendromorpha; family Scolopendridae; genus Rhysida; species Rhysida immarginata. Next base: position 15,223 of record JAHWFO010057214.1, read on the forward strand.
CTCCCTTGCTCAGTCGAATAGCCGATAAAATTCAAAGCGGAGGCGAGTAAGGTGGAGAACGAAATAAACGAAAAGAGCGAAACGAAAGAAGATAGGAGGCAGCTTCATAGTTATAGGAAAAATACCAATAGGGTAAAAGTGAGCCTATCATTACACGGTTCCTTGCTAAGCACGCATAGTGAGGTTAGGTTAGGTTAGGTCAAAAAGCTCTCTGTGCTGGCTCTCTTGTGAGTTGTTTTAGGTGCAATAGTCCCTCAGCTGCACCTGTCGGCAGTAAAAGTGATGGCGACTGTATTCTGGGACATTAAAGGTATCATTCATGTCGATTTTCTGGAAGAACGTCGAACCATAAATTTACCCTACTACTGTGACATTTTGAGGAAGCCCCTGAAACCGGCACTAAGGAAAAAGCGACCAGAACTCCTTGCCAGTGGTGTTTGTTTTCTTCAAGACAATGCCAGACCACACACAACCAAACTGATTACGGAACTCAAATGGGACGTCTTACCGCATCCTCCATACAGCCCGGATCTCTCCCCTTGCGACTATCACCTTTTTGGCCCATTGAAAGAGTTCTTGGGAGGGCAGAGGTTCGGCTCCAATGAGGAAGTGAAAAAGGCTGTCTTGACGTGGTTTCGACATTAGCCTGAAGGTTTCTACAGAATCGGTATCCAGATGCTCCCAGAACGTTGGAAAAAATGTGTAGATATGCAAGAAGGGTTCTTTGAGAAATAACTGGTGTGTGTGTGTGTGTGTGTGTGTGTGTGTGTGTGTGTGTGTGTGTGTGTGTTTTATAGTTTCCTGATGATTGATAAAAATAAAGTCCAGGTCAAATTTGAACGCCCCTCGTACAAAGATAGCTCATTTAATATCATAGGATAACTTCATCGTGTTTTAATTGCCATAAGCCAATGCTTAATGTAAGACAAAAAATTGAAATTATTGAAGTTACTTTTGTTTATAGCTGTATAAAAATAATGTACAATTCTATTACTATGTATAAATGAAAATTTATTTCATTTCATCCAACGTTGACCTCGGAACCGTTGTTATTTTTTTGTCTCCGTTAGTATATAATCGTTAAATAAAAACGGTACAGATTTAATCAAAAATTAGATTATACGAGAAAAGTAATAATAAATGTCTTTTAAAAATTTCCATAGCTCAAAATTTCATTGAATTTAATGAAATTTCATTTATTGTCCTCTTTTTTTGCGAAGCCTTCATATTAATGAAACTTTTACCATTTAAAGCAAAAAATATTAAAAGCAGTCAAAGAATAATGGGGTTTGTCAAAGCCAGCCGACCGTGCCTGAGGACCTCGTTGAAAACCTAAAGGAGTAAAAGGTAGCGAGGGGAGGAGAGGGAGAAGAAAATATTCATGATAATTTACAGAAAATCATTCGAATAGGACAAGCATCAGTTTAAATTCTGTCGCGCAGAAACGAAAGCCGTGGCTTGTGGAAAAGGGTTTCGATCAATTTTAATTAAATCGTTTGTTTACCTCTTAGAGGCAAAAGAGAGCCGGCCTTCCACTTGCGCAAACAAAACCAAAGAAATAAGGAATCAAGTCAAGCGACCCAAATTCCTTCTTAAAGTTGAAAACACTTGAGTGAGCTTTTTCTATGGGTGGAAGCAACACTATTATCATGAGGTTAAATGTTGGCGATGAACTGGACAAAGAAAGTGCAATTGATACATTTCGACAGTTGAAAAGAGATATTCTCTCGGTAATTGTCTTCCAACTATTGAGCGAGAGGTAAGATTAACTTTGTGGTTTTCAATTTGACTTGTCTTCTGAAGAGTAAGTTTTATTGGATATCTTCGAGCACCTTTTGATTTAACCTTCTAGCTTCAAGAATTTTAACTTTATAAGTTAATTTTTAAATGAAATCCATGACAACTTTAATACTTTTCATGGCATCAATGAACTTAACATTTAAAATTTATATTGAACTTTTAACGATAAGAATATGTTTACATTTCGTAAATAACTTCGGTGTCATGAAATATGAATAAAAATTATAAATTATAATTGGATTTTTCAAAGAGAATTCAATTTCTAATCTTTACGACGAACTGTTTAATGTCTTGGATGTCGCCAATTCGCTGTCTTTAATGTCACCGATCAAATAAATTCATTTCAATTATTTCATTTGGAATCTTCTTATTCTTTGTTCCGCCTTTGTAAATTTTTCACGTAATGTATTCGACTTTCAGTGAAAAATTGAAGGTGCATGAAAGGCTTAGAATACGATTTCTATTTTGGCCTTAAAAATATTACTCTCAATCAATCTCCGAAACTCTAATGTTCTTTGGTTTAATCATTGTCCTTCTTACATTCACTCTCTTTAATTTACAAGTGTAAATATGAGGACGGTCCGATATTAGACGTATTACAATTTTCTGTACGCGCACATTCGTTTTCGCGAGATGTGATCGGTCTCGTGAGCTGAGCTGATGTAAGGTGCGTATCGTTATTCTCCGTCAATAGTTTGGGTATAGCAAACGGACAAAATGAGCAATTTCATAGATAATTATTCCAAAATCGAGATGCGTGCGGTTATCCAATTTCATCAGGCAGAAGAAGTGAATCGGAGTGGGATTCGTCACAGATTAGTGAACGTTTATGGGGAGAAGGTTTTGAGTCGAAAAGAGGTGTCTGTTTGACGGCTGAACTGAACTGCATGATATCTGATCTAGAGGAACGAAGAAGAAGGCAGATCTGTGCTCACATTAGAAGTGGTAGAAGATTTGATAAGGGAAGATCGAAGGAACGAAATACGTGAAATGGCTGAACAAATTGGCATTTCCAAGAGCACAGTGCAAGACAACTAATTTTATTTCAGATTATTTACAGAATGGTAATTCTATTTCAATTGAATATAATGATAGAAACATGGATTTAATACATTTAATAATGCAGATATCCAATGAAATAAAACAATAAGAGCTATAAAATTATTGATGTTGACTAGCAGATTATAATTTTTGTTTTCTGAAATCGTGTTCGATCCTTAGTCGTTTGCTATTCGTAGATTCATTATTAGCCGTTCCATTTGTGTGTGTATATTTTTAAATTAATGTAAAGCAATCATATTATTAAACTTCCATATAACTAAACATTAATTAAACTTGAAGTGTAAGGAAAATCAATTTAAACAATCATGAATGAGCAATATACTTGCTCTTTCAATTCCAAATATTTTATAAAGCCATATTTTATATTAATAGAAGAAGAACAAGAAAATAATAAACCTTTAAGAATGAAGGTAATATTAAAAAAACGATGAGTGATTCAAAAGATATACGAGGTTGATATAAGAGATTTGATATACATTCCGTCCAAAAAATTTATAATATTGAAATAAATTAGATGTGCTTTCATTTAAACAAAATAATTATAAATTAACTAACTGCTCAAAATTGGATCGTATAAGCTTTATAGAAACACAGTTTCCTAAATAGTAATACTTGTAAAAATAAACAGCTATCCGTTGTTTATAATTATTTTAATAATTATTTTGTAAAATGAAATGTGTCCAGAATGTTTATAATACTGAAAAATCTGTTCATAAAGTTTATAATAATTTATTTTTTTAAGAAAATAACTAAAAGAGAAATTATTTTGCAGTAATTCCTCATGCCTATTATTACAATAAGCATTATATAAATAAAAGTGGAATTTGTTTTTTGTTATTATTTTTAAAAGTGTGACTGTAGTAAGTTTGTTTAAAAAATCATCATGGGGGAAACAGTCAGCTATCTTCTGATCAAAAAAACCCCCCAAATCATGAGCTTTTTATGAAGGTGGAATGACACAAACCCAAATTGTTCATAAAATGTCATGTTGTCAAGGAGCTGTGTCTAATGTTATCATAAGATTTAAACAATATGGTTCAGCAAAAGTGAAACCTCGTAGTGGAAGGCCCAAAAAAGCTAGCAAAAGAGACATGAACACTTTAAAACGACTGGTAACAAAAAGCAGACGATCTTCTATTCGTGACTTAACAGCAGTCTTTTCTCATGTTACGAAAAAACTATTTGCAAGACAACCGTCCATAATAAGTTAAAAAAACCTGGGATTCCGATCCGTTCACCGTAAAAAGAAACCATTCTTTACAAAACAACAGAAGCAAAATCGAATGGAATGGGCCAAAAATACGACCAATTTTCAATGAACGTTTGGAAAAAAAAGTAATCTTCACTGATGAGACAATTATTACTATCTCTGTCGATGATGTGTGGAAGAACTGTGTGGAAACAAAATACAGATCTAACATATCCGAGCCGCTACAGCAAACTGTAAAGCATTCGATAAACTCATGATCTTGGGTGGGGTTTTCTCATAATAATGTGGGAAAGCTTTTCATCATTAATGAAACGTCAATGCAGTTGTTTATAAAGAAATCTTGGAAGATCAATTTGAAGATGAAGAGTACATCCTTCAATAAGACAATGCTCCTTGCCATACAGCAAAGACAATTAAAGAATGGATGAAAGAGCATGCAATAGAAACAATGACATGGCCAGGTAATTCACCAGACATGAATCCAATTGAAAATAAGTGGCATTTAATGAAAATTCAAATCGAAAAAGTGCGACCTACAACAAAAAGCAGTTAATTGATGACGTAAAAAATGTGTGGAAAAATATTAGTGTAGAATTGTGTCAAAATGTAAAAAGTATGCCAAAAAGAATTTATGCATTATTAAAACATCTAGGCGATGTAGCAAAATATTAATTTCATATATTATAAACTTTATGTTGAGTTTTATCAATATTATAAACATTCTGGACACATTTTATTTTACAAAATAATTATTATTTATGAAAGTATTACTATTTATGAAACTGTGTTTCTGTAATGCTAATAAAATCCAATTTTGAGCAGTTAGTTTGATTATAATTATTTTGTTTAAATGAAAACACGTCAAATTTATTTCAATATTATAAACGTTTTGGACGTACTGTGTATAAATAAAGAACTTTTGTAATAAAATGGTTTATTATTAACACTTATCAGCCAATTTATTAGGAACTTTCACTTATCGAAATACTCGTACATATACAGGGAAAAGAATGGACATCACGGTGTACAAGAGAACGAAACGAAAAACTGAATCACCTCTTATTCACAATGACCGCTATGAGCATGGACCCTTCCTAATGTACTATTCGCTAAAAGATGAAGAACAGTACTAAAACTGCATGTATCTATCTAATGTAACTGGAGAAAATTTTACTCTTTCACGAGGTGAAAACTCGGAGTAAACAACTAATAGTTTCGGACTGTGATTCTGTATAACTGAAATTATGACTCGTCGGACCGCACAATTCGTTTCCAGTTTTCCAAGGTCCACAAACCATGTTCACAACAAACATTTTTTTTGTAGCTAATTGATGCGCAATGTTCGGAGTTGTTGCGTTAGCTTCTTCTACCGTAACCGAAAGTTGTTAAAGCACACTTCACTGATTGGTTGGATATGGGTCTGGAAACGCCCAAGGTAAGTTCAAGTTCTCAATTTAATTTGTCAGAAGTGCTTAACGCGCATACGTATTATGACGTCATTGGATGAATTCTGGCGTTACGCTCGGTAAACCGGAACTGGGCGGTAGCCATTATTCTAGTCACAAAAAGAAAAGTTTTCACGTTAAAAAAACTCTTTCTTTTTAAAATTCTGATTAATCATTTTATAATTAATATTGGCATATACCTGCATAAATAAAGTTATTATAAAATGATATCGAAATGATCATCTCAACCTCTTAAGTGCCAACTCTATTTCGAATCTTAAAGAGAAATGTTAACGACCCATACATTACCGTCCTTGACTCTGTGTTCTTACTAAAACGTAAGTATATCCATGGAAGAATAATAATGGAAGCGCCTCTTGTAGCACTTCCAATGCTATAATGTGTCGCTCGCTGTTATCGCGGCCAACATGATTGCGCATACAATTCCTATGATCTTTTATATGATTATAGAGTTACAGATGCCTTTGAAGTAATTGAACACTTGATATTTCCTTAAAAAATTTTGAATTTGCTTTTTATGATTGTTTTTATAAGAAATAAATGCTTTTCTTTCATTCAATATTTATTTTTTTCTTTTTAATAACACATTTCATTTCAAAAATTAAGGGTCCTGATTTTGGAGAAAATGGTAGCAAAATGTTTTGGAATTTAATTTTTTTTTAAATTGACTTAAATGGTGTGAAGTTAGCTGTTAAATTCTAGATATGTTGACTTAAGGAAAGAGCACTAGTGAACAAAAATTCTTCAAAATATCATTGTTTCAGTTATTTAATGCACAAAATTAATAGTTACTATATTAATTATAGCATTATCATACAAAAAAGATTCTCGCTCAATGAAAACAAACACTGGGATTTCGTGGCACTGTGATGGCCAACATGATATCTCGTCCTATCTCGTGTGACGCGATTTTCTGCGAGATGCGCTTCCTGTATTATTCTTCCATAGTCTATCCTAACAATAATAATTACGAATGATTTTCTCTTCATGGAGGAGAAAAAAGATAAAGAGAGCATTCGCTTGTGTAGTGAGCGATTTCAGATGCTAGCGTCGAGGCGATTTGGGGACGGATGAGAACGAAGCGGCACTGTGTACAATACAAAAGTGTTCTGGTTTAGCATTTTCAGGAACTGTTGTTGGGAGAAGTGGCATACGGAAAAAGTGACGGCTTTGCGCTTCTCCTCTATGGTAACTTCTAGAAATTAGCGTGAATTAACTTTGAGCACCGAGAGATGATATTAATTCGAAGCACATCATGGCATTAGTATTTTGTACATAACCACTGGAAGTGAGTACCGCTCGAATTTAGTGCATCGAAATAAATGTTCGTTTGGACTCGTAATTTTTTCAAGGGAGAAATACTCGTTTTACAATAATTACAAATTTATACTTATAATGGCATTTTGCTTTTATTTAATTAAAAAAAATAGTATAACGGATGAGAATTGTGAAAGAGTGAACGAGTCGTTAGGTGTCGCTATCGCAAGCCTGTTGTTATCATTGCCGCCATGTTTTGGTTTCTGTGGAGATTTCTGTGTCATCCAATGACGTCAAAATACGCATGTAAGGTATTTTTTAGTCCTTCCGACCAAATAACACCCACCTTATTCTAGATTACCTTGGGAAACGCCAACATGGAAATGGCATGCCCATACGTCTGCCCCAAGTAGCCTTATGTTCGCAACGACAGGTATACTCCATATGTTGCATTGGATTAGTCCATGTCTTCATGTGTAGGGTGACAGTAGTACTCAATTTATATATTGCTATCTCATGACTTTTGGCCTTTGAGTGTATAAGGCATAACGCTATGGATGACAACGAAACAAGGTATCGTGTCTGAATATCACAGAGGTTTCAATTATCTTACTTGGCCCTCCTTGGTAATCATGTGACCCCAGCATCTTACAAGCCAAATGTTAACGGAAAATATTATCATATTTCCTCCTATTATGGAAATAAAACAGGAAACTAATCCCTCCAGGAGGATATAGGAAAGTAGCGGAAGCCCTAAGCTTATCTATTTCCCCCCTTTATCTGCACTTTTTAACTCCTCATTTTTTCGAACGTAGTATTTAGAAATTATAAAAGAACCCTATCTTCTTTCCTTTCTCGTCATTTTCGATCGAATGTTATATCATATAACATACGTTGCCATAGTTCTAAAGACCAAGTGACTGCCACCTCCACAACTCCGAGCCCACTGGAATAAAATTTCATAGTAGTGCAGATCTTGCCTAGAGGAATTTGCATATCGAATTTCACTCCTCCATATATCTAAATACCATGTAGGATCACTGGTCCTTTGTAACTCCCCTGAAACTCCGATAGTTTAAATTACCCAGTGGGCCAATCAAAACCAAACTAAATAGTCAAGGATTTGCCCATGGTAAGCTTTGTTCTGAATTTCAACCTTCTATGAAAAAAAATGTAGAAAATAGAAGGAGGCAAACAGACAAACAGATGGAGAGACAGATGGAGAGACAGACACTGCAAAACCAATAAATGCTCTATTCTTCCGCTACTTAATAATCAGAAACATTAAAAAGATCTCTTGTTATATCAATTTTATAAATAAAACGAGAGTTAATTAAGCTACAACGAGAAGGTAATTATTAATTGATAAAATTCTGATTGGGTTTAACTATCTTCATTATAAGTTTAACCCTTAATTATAAGTTTAATCTTGGGTGGAAAAGATTATGGTTTATTTTTTTTAGCTTTTATTACTCAGATTCGTTTTTATAAAATAATTAAAACTTTCTTACTCCATCCACGCTTATTCACTGGTAGGCGCCTTATTAAATTCCAGTTCAATTATAAGGCGCCTTAACCCTCTGTTGGTTTATCTTTAAATTCTAATAGGAATTCAACTTCTCGAAAGCAGAGAAGATCGTTCCGACTCTTGTCTTATGGGAATGAACTATCTCGTCTTTAATTAACTTCCGTGTCCGCCAGAGACGGTTGCTGCCGCCGCCACCGCCACCCCACCCGCTCACCATCCCTCCACTGGAGGCAGATCATCAAATTTTAATGATTCACTTTCTACACTATTTGAAGCGATGCACGTATCGTTATCTCAGCATTTACTCTTTACAAGTTCAGCAGATCTCATCGCGTTGTTATTGGCCTTTAAAAAAAATCCTGGAAATGCATTTTTACAAGAATATGCTAGCCAACTATCTTCAAACTTGCAACTTGTAGTCTTCTTATCATTTAAATAACATATTTTCTTGGAATGAAGTCTTTAAAAAGCACGTTTCTTTTATATTAGATATTAATGAAATAATTAAAATCTCTCTTGCTTAAAAAATATATTTTTTAAAAAAATGCGTAAAGCTTAATTCGCGTTGTCAGTTTCAGGTTTGTTTGCTTTTTTCCTCCTCAGTCTCACGCTTTAATTTAATTGGAACGAGTCCAGAACAATCTCTTGGTTTTATTATCTATGCGAAACATTCGCGCGTAACTCAAATCCGAATTAAAATAGAAAGTCATCAGATTTGGTTAATAATATCCAAGCAAATGTTTCAAACAGAAGGCTCATAAAATCTTAAGTAACTCGTTTGTAATTCTGGTAATTAGTGATGGTAGAAAAAATGAATCATTACAAAAGGTCAACTTTAAAACGACCTTCATTAATTACGGACATTTACTAATTAAATTTATATGTTATACAAAGAATAAGCTAACATCAATAATTCAAGTAGAGCTGTTTTCATTATCAGGCTCATCGATCATTGTTTCTCAAAAAAATTGTTTTTCATACAAAAAATTAAATTTTTATTTCATATTTACAATCAGATGACATGAGGCAGAGATATAATTCAACATTTCCAGCTTTGCATTCATTTAAAAGTAAATTTTTTTTTTTTAAAAAAACAACTTCAATTACCAGCTCAATTTTCTTTTGGTTAACTTTGTAGGAAAGTTACATAAAAGTTAATACTGCTTGCAAGGCATTACCATGCAAATGTTCCAATTTTGCAAGCAATAATAAACTTACTAACACATAAAATGCCTTGTTTTGTTAGCGAAAACATCTTAACTGAGTCTTTTACTTATTTAAGTAGGTGATTATGCATGCTTAAATTTCTGAAAAACTTTTACAACTCTTTGTAGGGTAGAAGAACGCGATAATTACATGCTATATTCTTTGTCTCTCCGTCTGCTTTTGCTGAACCACGCGACGGCTGTTAATGAATTTTATTTACGCATTACGTATCTTTGTCATCAGAACCTTCATTTAATATTCATCTTTATGTAGATTATTATACGCATAATAAAGATCTCCTCATAAAGCAAAAACTTTGAATTTAAAACAATTTTGTCTACATTTACTGTAGAGTAAATGTTGATTCTGTTGATTAAATCGGCTTACTTTAAAAATTCTGTTAACATCCCTCATCAACATTTAACTGTTTAAATAGAGCTGTATTCAGTCAAAGAGCGTGCAATCATCTTCTGAATGTGGTTGTTCATACTGACAGTATCAGTTTTAGCAGCGAGAATTGCCCTCTCACACAGTTCGTTGAGATCTTTATAAATTTCTACTATGGTTAGATAAACATTATCTATAACTTCTGTAAAAGAAGTTACTACATTACAAAAACCATAGAAAAATCAATTTTCTCTAGTTATTAGCTCATTAGAGAAAGTACCTTCACTTTTTCAGCAAAAGTTTGAACAGCTGTACGCCCTAATAGTTGTATATATTTTCTTATTTGTTTTAGAATAATTTCTTATATATCTCCACAGATTTTAATAAAAAAAGAAATAATAATGATTTTATTTATTTATTTATTTATTACTTTATATAACTATTCCCCTTAAAACATGAATCATTAAGGCAAGCATCGTAGCTAATGAAAAAGACAGGCCCTGGAATTGAAAATTATCTCATCTTCTTAGTCGAAGCAACAATGTAACTTCACTGTTTGCATCTTGGATTTTACCAATCAGTATTTTTCGTTTGTTGGGAACAATGAAAGTTGCATTGTTGCTTGGCATATCCATGGCGCCATCTCTTTAGTTTAGCGTTATATCTCCGCCATAAGCTTGATTTCGGATCATTTTGACCTGCCTAAAACCTTCCCAGGGTCAACCCGTATTCCATGCAAACTTTCATCAAGTTTAGTTCAGCCATTTTGGACTGCATAGCTAACAGAAAGACAACAGACAGACAGAGATAAAATAGTTAGGTGTTTGAGAAAATGACCAATTCAGTTGTCAAGTTGTAGAGCTTCGTCTAATCAAAAAGAATCAACATGTTTTTGGTCCAAATTAAAAGAATAAATTAACAGCAATCGTTCATACCAACACTGGAATTATCAACTGTATTGCAGAGAGAGGTGCCCTGTACGTTTTCTTTGACAAAATTAACGTAAACTATACAGGGTGTAACATAACGGTTCATCAAATTTCAATGTATAGGCGGTGGTAGCACAGATGCAACACGTCTGCTGAAGGCACCCCATGCGTGCTCAATGAGATTCATATCCGGGAAAAATATGGGATTCATATTGGTCTCCAAGCTTATAGCCAGAACTCAGGACGTTGCCTGTGTAGACCGTGCACCTCGGAACATATGCCCCCTAGGCGCCGCTAAATCCCTAGTGACAGCCCTTGCATTGGATTGCTATAGAGTGTGTGGCACTTAGGGCGAGAAATCAGTCATCCCAGGATGTGGTGCAACGTGGACGACCACTTCGGAAGCGACGTTGGATATTTCTTCGTTGTTGAAATGTCCGCCACAACCTGGAGAGAACCTTCTTAAAATGTTCAAACTTGCGATACTTCCTCTTGGAATTGGCCTGCCTAAAACATCCAAGAATTCTTCTTTTTTTCACATCATCCAAAGGAATCCGAGAGGCCATAATTTTTCTGTAGGCATCCCTTCAGTGTGAAACGACACATTTATATAGAAATAACGGAACATGCATATTGTCTCTAAAAGGGATGTCATGGCCTACAAAATAAGAAATGTCGCTATGCCCCTTGTAGAGGCAATGGGCTGAATCACGTTTTTGTTTTCGTGTACGCTATATACGAACACAACACTGGCATCGCCGAAGCATTGACTGCCGCACCCGTTCACATATTGGTCGCTGGTCAATGAATCGCACACCATGTGAAAGAGGGGAACGTCAAGTTTTTGTTCAATGCCGGTACATGTCGCTAGGGTGCATCTGGAAGACGTAGGGAGTTCCGGTCTTACTGTCAAGATGGCAAACACACAACACAAAGCCTTTTTGTGGCCACCTCGATCCCCAGACTTCACTATTTGTGACTTCTTCTTGTGTACAAGACCGTGCTTTTATGCCCCCTTTCCGGCAAATCTGGAGGAGCTAAAATCTCGAATAACAGCCACCATTCGTGAAGTGACTCCAGATATGTTTCAGCAGATATGGGAGGAATATGATTATCGGCTAGATGCGCGCAATGTAGCAGGAGGAGAACACATCGAACACTTATAAACAAAATTTAAGATTATTACAAACATTTCAATCATTTCGCTCATTTTTGTATATTTAATTTTTAAAAAGATAGAGTTTTTTGAAATGTGATGAACTTTTCTGTTACACCCTGTATTATATATACAATATTCAAAATAAAAACTACAAACGCAACATAAATAACATCGTTTTGTAATTGTAATCCTGTATTCTTTACTTAAGTGAATGTAAAGAAGTGTTAAATGAGTGTTCATAACTTGTTTCAGCTTCTGAGGACGTCGCTTACATGGACATAATTTCGTGTATCTCCGGAATCCATTGGAAACAAGTCATTTCCGTTTTAAAACGTATGAAATTCTGTGCATAGCTTGCAATGGAGAGCACTTTGAAAAAGACTTATACAAATTTTTGTACTAAACCTCGGGTTGTTCGTGGCTACACAAGATCCTTTTGGATTTAAATTGTTTAAAACAAATCACTTGATTAAGGAGCTTAAATTGAACATATTTTTTTAAAAAAAGCAAAAATCCTTGTATGTGAGGGGTGGTCATAAAGTCATTACAATCAACAAGAAAGAACGATCGCGTTTGAAAATGTGTGGTGCCACTGGAAGCGCCATCCCTCGAGTGCTGGAAGATACAAAGCGGCTTTTGTTGCATTACCGCTAAACAGCGCCAGAGCGTCGAAAGCAACAAGGGCCGTCGGAAAATTGGAGTATCGGTATATAGTATCGGTACTATTTTTTAAATTTTAGAAATATATTTTTATGCGTATGCCTATTAATATTTCGTACCGCCTTTTCCATCTGCCGAGCTCAATGATGGTCGCTGACGGTCCCAGTCCTTATACCACCACAACGTGCCTCTAATATCGTTGTACATTCTACTTTTGCGTATTTTATTTACCATCTCCAAAATCTAATAGATTAAGAGGTTTAATTCATGTAGACTTTGCCACCACTTTAGAAAGCATACATTATATTCTTTGCAACAATAATAATAAACAACAACAAATTTTCTTTGTTTTAAACTGTTGCTTGTAGAATATACAGGGTGTTTCTGAATGGCCTGTACAAACTTTCAGGATATGTTCTAAGGACCAAAACAAGCACAAAATGTCATGAGCATTGAGTCGAAAACGCGTCGTTCTAGAGTTATATTGGGTTGAAGGTGTCCTGCAGTAGACGAAATTAACTCTGAAGCCTATAGGTGTTACAAATTGTCTGCGTTATTAAGTTTTGGAATGATTTATTGGTTTCACAATGTCCGTTTGTTTGTCCGTCCGTCTGTCCCCTTCATATTTTCTACATTCTTTCACGTAGAAAGTTGAGAGTTCGAACATAGCTTACCATAGGCATGTCCTCCTTCACTATTTAATTTGGTTTTGATTAGCTTACTGAGGTCGGAATTACGGGGGTGGGAGTTAGAGGGGACCAAAAGGTCTACATGGTACCGGAGTGAAATTGGCAGATACTATGAAGTTTGGGATAAATTTTCCCAGTAGGGTCGGAGTTCTGGGGGGTGGCAGTCACTTGGTCTTTAGATATATGGCAACATTAGACATATGATATGAGCTTCGATCGGACATAGTGAGAAACGAAAGAAGATAGCTCTTTTATATTTTTTGATTCGAATACTATGTTCGAGAAAATCAATTTTCTGATTAAAACATTTGGGAGATTTAAAAGTGAAGATAAAGGGGTACAAATACATCACCTCAGAGCTCCGCTACTTTCCTGTACCCTCCTCGGGGGGGGGGGTAATTTCTTGTTTCTACGATATAACAAGACAATACATTTGCTATAGTAAATGATCAAATGGCCTCCGTTAGATTACAAGGAAGTCTGTGCACGACAGGAGAACACAATTTTTTTCAGACGTTTCTTTGAATTGTCGTAACTCTTCTTCTACTGCAGGACACCTTCAAATCATTATACTATAGAAAGAAGCGTCTTCGACCCGATGTTCATATGCCATTTTCTGCTTGTTTTGTTCCCTGGAACACATCCTGAAAGTTTATATACACCATTCAGAAACACCCTGTATATTCTACAAGCGACAGCTTACAACATAGAAAAGTTCTTGTTGTTTATTATTATTGTTGCAAAGAATATAATGTATATTTTCTAAATTGGTGGCAAAGCCTACATGAATTAAACCTCTTAATCCAGTAGATTTTGGAGATGGTAAATAAAATGCGCAAAAGTAGAATGTACAACGATATTAGAGGCGCGGTGTGGTGGCATAAGGACTGGGACCGTCAGCGATCGTCATTGAGCTCGGCAGATGGTAAAGGCGGTACGAAATATTAGTAGGCATACGCGTAAAAATATACTTCTACAATTTAAAAAATAGTACCGATACTATATACCGATACTCATAATTTTTTTTCGATATGACGATATTATCGAATAACCGATATTGATACCGCTACTGCCAATATCGAAAGAAAAGTATCGATACTTACTCATATCGATATCGCAACGTCCCTACCCAGGATCAAAAGCTCGGACACTGTAGGAACGTCATCACGGCTCGTACCTCCAATTTTGAGGATGTTTTTAAGGAACTAGTTTTAACAAATTCATCCAATTAGGGTTGAAGTGATACTTTTATAGCCATAGTTGAATTCTATATTATTTTCCACTCAATGTGGTTCTTGTTTTCTATTCAATTTTAATTAGAGCATGACAGATTCAGTCTTTCTGCTATATAAGAAATTTATTTCAAAATCTTGCATCTTTCAAATTCTCAATTCATGAGAGATCATCGAATTTCAAAGTAATTTTGTCAAACAGACTGCACAAGTGTGCTTACTCACCTCAGCAACATCGTAACTCTAACGAAGTATTTTTATATTTTTCTAAAATTTTCCCAGAGTTTGACTTTGGCCTGGCTTGATTGTTCAATGCATTCAAATCCTACCATGATACTACAAATTCAAGAACTTACCTTACTTAGCCTGGGAGGAGTGTAGCTCTTAATTTTGTTAGTACGTGTTTTCTTGAATTCATTTGAATTCGGCAGCAAAAAAAGTTTCCTTTGCAGGTTGTTTGCAGCTAAATTTAGTAAAGCAGCTAAAGCATCTTAACAGATTGTTGACATAGGTAACAGCATACTTACCACATCTGACATCTGTGAACGGGTGCGGCAGTCAATGCTTCGGCGATGCCAGTGTTGTATTCGTATATAGCGTACACGAAAACAAAAACGTGATTCAGCCCATTGCCTCTACAAGGGGCATGGCGAGATTTCTTATTTTGTAGGCCATGACACCCCTTTTAGAGGCAATGTGCATGTTCCATTATTTCTATATAAATGTGTCGTTTCACACTGAAGGGATGCCTACAGAAAAATTATGGCCTCTCGGATTCCTTTGGATGATGTGAAAAAAAGAAGAATTCTTGGATGTTTTAGGCAGGCCAAAAGGAAGAAGTATCGCAAGTTTGAACATTTTAAGAAGGTTCTCTCCAGGTTGTGGCGGACATTTCAGCAACGAAGAAATATCCAACGTCGTTACCGAAGTGGTCGTCCACGTTGCACCACATCCTGGGATGACTGATTTCTCGCCCTATGTGCCACACACTCTATAGCAATCCAATGCAAGGGCTGTCACTAGGGATTTAGCGGCGCGTAGGGGGCATATGTTCCGAGGCGCACGGTCGACACAGGCAACGTCCTGAGTTCTGGCTATAAGCTCGGAGACCAATATGAATCCCATATTGTTCCCCGGATATGAATCTCATTGAGCACGCATAGGGTGCCTTCTGCAGACGTGTTGCATCTGTGCTACCACCGCCTAGGACTCAACAAGAGCTGCATCGAGTGCTGATTTGGAAGTGGGACCAACGGCCACAAGAGCTGCTGGACAATTTAGTGCGCGTTATGACACAACGTTGTGCAGCATGTGTTTCAAATGGAGGCCATCTTACGGCTTACAGATCATCATCTGCGCTTTCCACGTGCCATGGAATACCAAGAAAACGTTCCCACGAACAGTTTGTTTGCATGCAGCGGTGCTGCCATGTGTTTTTGCACGTTTTTTTGCATACATGATGTTAATAAAGCCTAGTGTATTTTTCTCAAAGTTTGATTACATCTTTTGTCTTACTGTTAATATAGTTCGGAGCACCGTAAACCGCGGTGATCTTGTCCACCATTTTTGCGTACAAAAGACTATGGAAAATAGTATCATTTTGCACAATATCGTTCGCCGAAACACATGCCTCATCTGCTGAATATGAAAAAAAAACTATTTTCATGGTCTTTTGTGCGTAAAAATTGTGGGCAAAGTGGTACAAAATCCAGAGTCGTTCGAATCTGGATCAAACGTGACCGTGGGTCGGCAGCATCCACCTACTCTATGCACCTTTCCCGCTTCTATCCGCAAAATTTCGATTCACTGGTATATTGTAGGTTTATAGCGAACACGCATTCTGCTCAGTTAACTTTCCATCTTAATGACGCAGGCTAGTCAAAAATATGGTGGCATACTGCACGATGTTGGCCCGCATGATGCATCGTAAGGTAATACAGTTTTTAATTGCAAAAAATATGCCACCGATAGATATTTAAAGGAGATTAAGGCTGTTTATGGTGATCAGTTGTCGAGATCATTACTGTGCGACGTTCGTGCTCGTAATGAACCTGGTGCAACTTTCATCTTGTGTGATAAACGATGAAGTGGAAGGCCGCATACTGCAACTGATGACGCTCATCGGAATCGTGTCAATGAGCTCATTAGAGCGAATCGTCGCAGAAGACACAAACAGATGTCAATCGTTTGTGGCATTTCACCAGAACCGGTGTAAACAATGACTGCAGAATTGGAATTCTGAAAACTTTGTGCACGATGGGTCTCAAAGAAGCAACTCTGCCAAAAAAATTCGAGGCTGTTCCGCCATAATGTGTGGTATATATGACATTCATGCCTAAAGGCACTACCATAAATTCTGCAAGGTATTGTGAAATCCAAAAAAAAAATAAATAAAGCACGGATTCGAAGAGTTCATCCACATATGGAGCAGCCCTTCTTACAGGATCACAATGCTCGTCCGTAAGACAGGCTTGGTTTCACTGTTGTTAATCATCCTCCATAAAGCCGTGACCTGGCGCCATCCAATTTTCATTTGTTCTAAAGATTTAAGGAACACCTGAGAGAGCATCACTCACGCATCGACGCACGATTGCTCAATTGTTCATAATAAATTAATAAAATCTTGTAAACATTCCAAGGAAGAGCTTTAGCAGTGAAACAGAAATACATTTATACATCTATTAACCATTAATTACTCCCCCGCCCCACCCCCCCGAGTAGGGTAAGGCAAGTAGCAGACCCTGCGGTCATGTATTTTTACCCCGTTATTTGCACTTTTTACCTCCCCCAATTTTTTAATAAAAAATTTATATTCTCCAACGTAGTATGTTGAAAGTATAAAAAAGATCGTATCTTCTTTCCTTTCTCATCATTTCCGATGGAATGACATATCACATGCCTTATGTTGCCAGGGTTCTAACGACTAAGTGACTGCCATCCCTGCAACTCCGACCCCATTGGAACAATTGAACCTAAACTATAATGTTATAGAACTAAACTATAACTAAACAATAACTATAACTATAGGCTAACTAAACAATTGAACCTAAACTTATAGTAATGTTAGAGGAGAGTCAAACCCCTACTACCTGGCTCCCGCTGCATAGAGTTGAAACTTTAGAAATTAATATCTTCAAAACGCAGCCGAACACAGTTTTGAATTTCTTATATAGTTTTTATGAATGTATGTTAATAATTTTTAATGAAAAAAAGGCCCACCATTTGAGAAATTTGCATTAATATAATATTTTCAATAAATTAAAATATTTGTGCATGCATAATATAATTTTCTATATTTTATATAGAATCTATATTTAAAGAGCTTTCATATCGCACTAACTTCATAATTCTAAATAAAATACAACCGAAGTTACATTACTTCATAGATAAGCCTTTACTCTAATTTCTAAAATCATAAACGTCCGTAACTTCCGAAATTTTTTTTTTTAAATAATAATATTCGGCATTCATTACCAACTCCCAAAAGCAATTGTATATACCAAATTTCATTAAAATCCGAGAGTTTAAATGCCAATGACTGTCTGAAATGACGTGAATGACCCAAATGTATTTCTGCTTCACAGCAAAAGCTCCATTTGTACTATACAAGATTTTATAGTATACCTTTTCGTATTCAGTATCTCTCCTATGAATTTTTTTTTAAATCTTTTTTTCCAAGTTATTGAATAGAAGGCCGTGCTTTTAGAGTTTTCTAAATTTCTAAGTATAAATTTGATAATATTAGATTCAAGAATTAGATTTACCTGGAAACGGATGTATATTTTTCCAGATTAAAACAAGTTTGCCAGATTCGTCACCGTATGAAATAAAAATATTTAAAATTTTTATTAAGAAAAATCTTCAGTTTGGACATTTCCTCGTGAAGGTTAACTAAGGCGATAGAAAGCTATTGTTCAAACGAAATGAAATGCGTTTTTTTTTCAAAAATAATAAGCAATTTATTTTTAAAAAAATATAAAGTAAGTTACTAAAATTTTCAAATAAATTTTATGCTTTTTAGAATTCGACGACACTCAAAAAAATAGCAAAATCAGTTTAAGCCGGAACTTTTAAATGTTTTCCATGCAAAAATATTAATTAAACTTTCCATTTTTTAATCCATTTTCAATTTCTTCTAATTAAATATCTGTTGTTTTACTTTAATAAATTATTATTAAAACTCTTGTTTATGGGTAAAACACGCGTAATTTAATTTGCATTCTTTGTGGGTAGTTTTTTTTTTTTTCATTAAAACTATTTTTTAAGTCCAAATTCCTTTCTCTTTCATTTTATGCCAAGACTGAGGCTCCATTTTCCTCGAGATCTTCTTCCTTTCTTAAGTTTCGCTTATTTCGATAACAATTTTCCCTCCTATTCTCTGCTTCCTTTCTCGAATTTTTTTTCCCTTTTCTTTTCCATTTTTTCTACCCCTGTGTTTTTCACCTGGCGCTCATTCGACGGCGGATCCTTCGAATGTTTGTCGCAACTGTTTTTCTCCTATCGATCAGCAACGAAAAAACGGTTAATGTTTGTACAGCGCATATCTCCTGTAAAAGGAACCGCCTTTTAACCTAAGACTTTAAACATAAGGGACTGAAAGAGAAAAGATAGGAGAGGAGGGAGGAGATTGCACAAATAAATTGAAATAACGGAATATTCTCAATCGCGTTGCGCTAATAGACTCTATAGCTTCGTTTCTTCAAAAACACCGAGAAATAAAAATTGATAGCATTGTTATGTCAAATGTCCAACAAAACATATAGATATAAAGAAATATAAAGAACATTGCTGTGATTTCTAGAATTTATCATTCCTAAAAATTTTCTATTTAGTACCGGATATATAAATCCTCCACATGCAAATGTATAAGACGAATGGTAATGTTTTAGGAAGTAATCTTTAAGAAAATATAAACATTGTCTTGCTTAACATTTACTTTTCTTCGTTTTATCTCTGTAAAGAGATTAACAAAAGAACAATTTAAAAATGGATATACTTTGTAATAACTATGCCGACAAAGAAAATTAACTATTTTAGAAGACCTCGCGAAGAATATGATCGCAGTGCAAACAGTGTACTTTGAAAAAATAAATCCATTAACCCATTATCTCTCCAATGTAAAAGTGTATATTAAAGAGGACTGCCAGATTTGATAGCATGTTCGAATGGTTCAAATCAAAGTTTTCTTGAAATTATTCGACTCGCACGCAGTCTTAGTTGCTGATATTCTGCCTCATTTTGCCATGCCATCCAGGAACAGAAGAATTCCAAGTACGTCGCTAAACATACAGCCCCCAACAAAGAGAGACGCTTAAAAGACTGACGATGTCAAAACCGACAACGCCAAAATGTTAATACAAGTCACGAACTCTAAGCAAGCCATGCGGTACAAGCCATTATCGCACGAGATACTGTGAATATAAGATGGAAATAAATGTGTTCGCATAACTCGCCCTTAATTTTCTAAGGGAATGTTTACTTGCAAAGATCTAGAAATTTTAAGCTAACATTCAATTACGCAGACAATATTTAAAACTAAAATGAAAAGAAGCCACTATTCCACATAAAATAAGTAATTTTCCTAGATCTTTCAAAATTATTTTACTATAATAATTTTAATTAATTATTTAATTGTTCTCAATTTGAAAAAAAATCTTCCATGTGAATGAATTTTTAATTATCATTTCAGTGATGGCCTAACAGTTTAAACAGTTTTTAATTAATCAATTTTTTCATTGGTTTTACACAATTTTTCAAAAAACAAACAAACAAGAATAGACCCTATAATGAATACTATAAATGCGCAAGGCGACATGCGCAAGGCGTTCTTCTGTATCTCAGCTAACATATACAAACGTGCTTCACCATTGTTGACAGACGTACGTTCGTGCGACAGTGTTTAGAGCGCAATGCGTTTATCACTGATAATGGAGCAGAGAAAAGCTGAAATTCTGTTTTAAACTGGGTAAAATAGCAAAGGAAACCCACGAAATGTTATAGACAGTTTACGGTGAAAACACTGTGACTCGAAAATTTCTGTATGAGTGATTTAAGCGTTTCCGTGAAGGACGAGAAACAGATTCCAGAAATTTACCATTCTCCGTATTCTCCAGACCTATCACCGCCGGACTTTTTCCTGTTTCCCCGTTTGAAATCAACAATGAAAGGACACAGATTTCTTGACATTCCGGATATTCAAACGGCTGTGACGAGGGAACTTCAAGCAGTAACGAAAGAGGATTTTTCACACACAGTGCAACAGTTGTACCAACGATGTCAAAAGTGTATTGTGGCCACAGGGGCTTATTTTGAAGAACAGTAAAGTATCATCTCTGAAATACCTGTCCCTGTTAGTTTCTCCGAGCAATTCACTGAACTTTCCGGTTTCGCTTTGTACATAAGATGTACAGTCGGATACAATAAGGTTTTTACCTGCTCCGTAGGGGCTGAGCTTAGCGAATGTTGATCGGTTGCATAATCAGGTACTTGTACTAGGAGTCATTGCGGAGGCCTTCTCTATCGGTGGTCACGAATAAACTGAAGATTTGCAGAAAGAAAATTCTACCTTGATCATTTTATGACATTTCCTTGTGACTACTGAAAAACTCTGAAAATGTTATGTTAAATGTTATATCGTTAGAAAGAGCTTTAAAAACTGATCATTTTATCCACTGACACTTTATGTCTCAGTATAATACTTTCAGAGAAATTTAGTTTAAAACTATTTTGATTTTATATATTAACTCATTTCTTATTCTTTGTGCAAAATGAGATATTTCAGCTCTGACATTTTTTTATTTTATTATTTTTTTAATTAAAGAGATGGGGATTAATAATAAGATGGGTTGTTCTCCGTCAAATTATGACGGGATCCATCTAGTTATATAATAAATTAAAAAAAATTTCGGATGGTTTTGGCATAGTTGTCGTTGATTATTTTATATACACAAAATATACAAAAAATGAGACTTGTAACCTTTCAAGCAGTCAAAAGAAAATAGCTTCCACTTACACCTGTAAATCACTTCTGCATCTCATGATAACGGGCGCTGCATCAGCTTATCTCTTGATCACGCATGTAATTATATCGATACTGTGCACCATTTATGTTACATTATTAACCAAATAGATTAGTTTATTATTAATAAAACAAAAATTCTCATCAGAACAGCCAAAATAATATTTTTGTCAACATAATTGAGCACGTGACATAAAACTTGTCTTCCCCCGATGCTAAGCAAAAACTTAATGGAATCGTTCCATAGTAAGCGTGCTCGACTAAATACCTGGAAAAAGTAACCTCATTGAATTGAAGTATTGTAAGGAAGCCGAACAATTTTCACTTAGGTCAAAACCTTTATGCACCCGACTGTACATTTTTTCATGAAGTACATTTCCATCTCTTTTCACTGTATTCGAAATCCGCAATATTATCGCCTTATATCTTCGAAACAAGGCGGCATTCCGAAAATCAACAAAGCACAAAAGAATCCTAAAATAACCCAAAAAATCACTACTTGAATTTTTGCCGTATGTTTAATAAACACCATGTAGAAAAAATTGCTGACGTTTTGAAATGGAAGAAACTGATCAAAATAAATGTAAAATTCTCGTTACAATTTACGTTCAAGACTTGTCACAAGATTTTTACATTTGCATTGTAGAAATATAATCTTAGAATGTTATTATTTTCATGTCACCAGTTACTATATTAAGTTATTTTCCTACGCTTTTAGCGTAAAGATACTGCATTAAAAAAACTGTAAAAAATAAACATCCTCGAAAAAGATCAATATAACATCTGGATATTGAGGAGTAAAAAAGCATTCAGAAATTTCAGTAAGATTACCGATGCCGTACATGCTTTTAATTCCAAAGTTTGTTTTCTTTTTTTGAAACAGCGATAGAAATAAGGGTATAAATGTGGTGGCAACGTTTCGTGAGAAAGCAGCAATGGTTAAAGTTTACGACACGTCAGGGATTGAGTTAAAGGTCATTGCCACTTTCATTCTAATTAAAACAAAATGAAAAGAACGAAACAGCAAGACGCAGTGCACAGAGAAAGAGAACTTCATTACCCGAAAATTGTCATATAATGTTCGGTATGGAAACAGACTTAAGACTTTTGAGTCGGAGAAAACGTTAGAATAATAAAGGCTTTAAAGGAATTACTTGAATTGAATCCGACAGTTCTAAGGAAAAATTAATAATTCAAGTGAATTGATTAACAGGGAGTCCTCGCACTTACGGCAACAACTGGTTTTCCCGGAAAGTGTGTCGTAAGTCGAAACTCCATTTTTTAAAGAAAAATGACAAGGAAATTGCATTTTATTATATCGTAAGTTCCCAACAAGAATCCTAACACCAAAACAGTGGTGGGAATTTATAAATGTCGTAAGTGCGAGGATTTCCTGTATTTATATATATATTGTGCGATAAGTGAAAATTATGAACCCACTTATGGGTATTACGTTATCGTCAGTGGCAACTTTTTCACCACGCAAAGCTATTTTTAATTGGATTTATTAATTTTGCATACAATAATACACACAGTTTCTTTAATCCATGTCCTGAAGTTCATGATTTTGAAACTCAAACTGATCGTTCCTCATCGTCAGGTCTTGTCCTTTTATATGTCAATCTGTCTACCATTCATAAAACTTACTGTGTAATACAGTGTTTCCAATATTGAATGTTTTACATTTTTCCGATTCTGATCTCTGGTAAGCTTCGAATGTAAGGCGATTTCTTATATGTTTTGGAAATAACTTTGAAATCAATAAATACAGTTTCAGTAAAACTAATAAACTCTTTTACCACAACAAAAACAAATTGAAATAATACAACTTGATAATCCTGTAAACGCATTCATCATTCAGCAGTCTTAAGTCGGAACTCGAGTAAGCCTAGAGCGAACTCGAGGATGTCTGAAGAGAACTGACTTAGAAAGATTGAAGCCGGGTATATACAACAGGGAAACCACGCACCTTAAACCAAATTCATCTATCATTAATTTTACGATATATTCATTCATGACACATCATTCCAAGTTGTTTGATATGTTACATGCTGTATCTTAGCATTGAAAGTTTACAATGAACCATAATGGTTCCACTAAACCAGGTGGGTTTGAGCCAATTTCGACTAGCATTAAATTTACGTTAATATTCAACCATGCCATGATATTCCAAGCTGTTTGGTATAATACATGCCATATCTTAGCAGTGAATGTTTCCAGTGGACCATAATGGTACCACTAAACCACATTCCCTTGAACCAGTTTTGACTTATATTGACCATCAAGGAAGACCATCACGTGTCTTCACTTAATTCACACCTTTTCTCTGGCTTAGCCATGGAATGCCAAAGAGAGAACAGCATTTGGCTGTGCACAGGCCATTTATTCATGGAATTGTATAGTAAAAAACGAGGTCCCCTATATTACTTGTGACGTTTTGAACCGGAAGTAGTTCACCGATTTTTTCCACCAACGAACTCAGTCTTTCGTTTTCCCTAAGTTGTCGAATGGCGAAAACGGAAGTCGAAAATTCGGAAGCGTTCGAACGCTAGAGCACCAAAAGACAGACAGACAGACGGACGGACGCACATTGTGAAAACATAAGTACCTATCGGTCCTAATAAGCGTTAACATTTCCTCGAGGAAGCCTCGAAAAGGAATATTGCATAACGTTCGTTGGGTTGAAAACAAAAATCTTATGAATAAATTTCGAAATTTTTAAGAAACCTGTATATCTCCATGAATGTACATACTATATATACATACAAAGGTATACACATAAGTAAAAGAAGCCTCATAATCATATGCTACAGCTATAATGCATTTCAAGCATTATTATTTTTGTTTAATTTGTTGCTGGTTCCCTATATTGCCTTCGGGACAAAATCTTCGCTGAAATATATGAGGTGTAACATGCTCTTTACACTCTTGAAGTTTCGGGATAATTCGTCAAATATTTTTCTAGATATTCGACAAAACGTCTAAAATCAAAGGTGTTCATAGATGTATTACAGGATGCGGCAGATATTTGAGAACAAAACGACGTCCATTAATCCTTCAACTAACCTCCCTAATCTTTTTTTTTCCTCTTAGTTTATTTTCACAAATTTTGATATCTAATTATTATTCAATAAAAAACCTTTTTTTATCTTTAATTTTAATTGCGTTTTATTTGACGGTTCATGCTCGATCACAGGTGTTTATTTAAGATACATCCCAAAAGATAAGTTGATACAGGGTCGGGACACACTAATATGACCACCTCTCCTCGAACATGTTGGAACGTCCCATGGCATGCAGATGAAAAATCATTGCATATCATTAAAAGCTGACAACAGCAGACGTGTAATAGCATCCGTTAACACAGCAATTGTCGTCGTCATGGGCAGAGCAAGTGACCTGTCGGACCTCCAAAAGGGGATGATCATTGGCTATCGGGCCAAGGGGGGCAGCATTTCAGAAACGGCCACCTTTGTGAACTGCTCTAGGGCTGCCGTTGTGGGGAGGTTCGTTCGGAACGAGGATAAAGCGCTGGATTCCTCGAACAAAGGCCGTAAGAAAGTAGAACGGCAGCGTGTGGAAATTGGGAAGGAGTTTGCCCCGAATGCTGAGGTATCAAACGAGGCATTCGTCTACGGGGAGAAGCCCGACGAAACGCCAGCAGCGGCCGGCGAGGGGAGCAATTCTCACCGGCGTCTTCGTAACTGCGTAGAAGGGCGTCCCGTCCTTCCCCAACGAGGCAGCGGGCCATGGCAAGATTTGCTCACAACTGTGATAGAGCAAATTATCACCGAGATTGAGAGTGAACCGCAACAGCGATGAGTGTGGAGAATTGCAATCGGCTACCGACAACCCTTCTTTCGACATCGTAGCGAAAGAAAGATCCCGTCGCAGGCGAACGAAGCATTACATACGGTAGGACATTGAACTTTGTACAAATTTTCACTGCAGTAGGCGGTAGCGCGTTGCTTAACGTTACCGTTATCGAAGTGACTATACAACCTGTACAAGAGGCGTCATTTCGAGTAGAGTTCCGGCACGACGCCTTTGCTGTAAGAGAAAGCCACGCTATAGTCGGCGTATATCCGTGGTCGCTCGGGAGTTACATAGCCAGCGGCTTAGGCGAAGTATTTCCTCGGAATCTACTGTCCACTCCATTGCTCTGATATGTGGCATAATTTTGGAATAAGAGTTTGCAATTGTATGTTGTGACTTTAAGTGCGACAGAACTATTTTTTTTGTGCTTGAAAGAGGGCCTCTAATTTTAGAGTTTCACTCACCTGTTGTATTTTCTTTCTTCAGCTGTGCTACTAGATTTGGAGAGCTTCGTAAAGAGGCATCGTTCTTCTCTATTACCGCCGAGCGGTGAGGATAGTGCTTCAAGTGTTGGCTTTGTGGAAAAGTGGCGTCCATTATGTTGCTTACACGTGCTGCTAACCATTAGTGTATTGTGCTTCGGATTTTATTTGTGTGTGTTTTGATAAAATTAATTACCCCATTTGAATACGTTTTGGTGTGCATATGTAGGGGTAAACAAAAGTGTGTGGAAATTTTATCCGATCTCGTATCTGCGTTTGTGTGCATCAGCTACGAGCGCCAGCGACGCTATAGTGTGAGTAGGGGCTTATTAAGTTCCTTCGTTTAAATTGCGTCTTGGGTGACATACATACTGATGTAATAATCAAAATAAAAGTGTGTGGTATGTGTATTGATGTGCAGTCTGAAAAGAGAATTTTCGTTCGAATCACGTGTGCAACGAAGCAATGAAATTAGTCGACTGCCCTATCGTCGCTCCAGGGATCAACGGTGTTCTAACGTCACGCCTTCGCTCATCATCTAAACTATCTGCATCATCCTAATCAACGTGTTCTGCAGATCGACACCCCCCATCGGTGAGTCTTCTGCAAGAGTTCGTCATTTCGCTCGATCAGCGTCTTCATCGTACTTCGACGTCCTCGTCCTGCATCGAGTCCGCCAGCGTCGGTGTCCGGTGCACTTCTGAACTTTATAATAAACGACCTACCTGTTTGCTACCTCGCCTGGACTGTCCTTATGAATCGACACTTACCGGATCTGGACTATCTTCCATTAATCCTCTGCCCTGTGTGGGTTCTACAATAGTTTTCAGAGGTCGCAATGCCATCGAGTTAACCTCGCCTCGGTGCTTGCGTCTCCCCATCTTTATCACTGTTCACCATCCTGAATACGTCCATTTCCATACAGCAATTCTGGAGAAAGAACATTTGCTTTATTGTATCACGAGTGTTGTCCCGAAATTCCTCGACGGCACCCCCCAACGAACATTTGACTTTTAACATATTTAAGCGACATTCATACGTCTTATAAATCGGTGCGATGACCGATCGTGACGTCATCTAAAACTAATCAAGGACTATAGCTTGTTATTTGTGAACTTCCACTGCCTTCAGAACTTTTGAACTCAAAATTCTTTAAACGTTATCGATACGCTTCAGTACTAGTGTACCGAAATTTTTCTTTTGTTTTGCCAAATAAAATAATTATTTATTGTTATTTACGTTCTCGCTTTCTTATCTAGCTCACTCTGCTTCGCCCACGTGACAATACTGCTGTATAACGTCATGCAAGTATCGACATCGCAGCCATCTGCTAGCACAATTAGCACATAATGGCGTCCATAAGTCACGTGCTGGCTCTAACCAATCATTTTTGACTATGCAGTTGTCGTATCTCTTATACAGGATCTCTAACACAAAGACGTTGTACTGCATTACTAGAATGCTGTTAGAGGGACTGTTCAATATGCGCACCTCTGCGTCGAAGACGTGCTGGAAGCGCAAGACAGCGTGCTCAACAGTAGCACGAAGTGTTTTAAGAAGAGAGTTCGGCAACTTGACGTCAGCATGATGTCACAAGTCTAAGTTCCGCCTCTTACCCTTGCCCCAATATCAATTCCAGTGCTTTTCGAGAAAAAAAGCAACAAGGCCAGACAAGGAATGAAGAAACGTCTGTCGTTTAGAGGCCAGATAACGCCAGACTCAATTTCTAGTGAAATGTTACATAAATTTTAGAAAACTTCGTTCTATGAGGGAACGATGAAAGTCAGAGATTGCAAAGAATATTTAGAACTTCTCTACAACATAGAAAGTTAAAGAACTCTGTTCGAATGTGAACCAAGGATGTTCACCAGCACACATAAGACGCAGTGATCTTTTTTATTTTTTTGGACAAATGCTGCTCTTCTTCTTATTCTTCT
The DNA here is from genome assembly GCA_023313115.1 of Rhysida immarginata. Lineage (NCBI taxonomy): Eukaryota > Metazoa > Arthropoda > Chilopoda > Scolopendromorpha > Scolopendridae > Rhysida > Rhysida immarginata. The sequence goes on from JAHWFO010057214.1 coordinate 43,061, forward strand.
TCTATATATATATATATATATATATATATATATATATAGAAGGATGTTTGTTTGTTTGTGGATTTGTTTGTTTGTTTGTTTGATTTTTATACAAATCTACAGTTTTTTCCGATCTTGATAAAATTTCGCATACATGACCTTCAAAGCATGAGGAAGGTCACTGTCTACCTCAGATTTCGAAAAAATAATAATTATTGAAAAAAAATCGATATTCATGGTTATGGCAGAGCATATTAATGAGAAATATCTCATGACCAACAATGCAAGAAGAAGTTTTTGCAACAATAAGTATCAACAATGGTATCAACACGTAATGCACCAACACTATGCAAGGATCAACAATATATGTCTCATGACCAACAATGCAAGGCAAATTTGTGCAATATAGAATTCAATGCATAGAATTCCTGTTATTCAGGCTTTTCTTAGAAAAGAGAATTCTTAGTACTTAACAATTTCTTGAAAATCTTTAAAAATGATCAGTAACTGGAGATAATGAGTTAGCAGACTATTGAGAAAGAGTGAAAGACGATAGAGGAAGCACTGCTTTAGCTCCGTGCTGTATTGAGCAAATGGTAAGCAAGTAAATAGAAGAATCGGCGACCGCCAGACTACACAAAGTGATGAATGGCCAATTTTTGCTTCAAGACAACGAAAGAAGAAAGGAAATTGCAACAACATCAAGTGTACATCTAAAGTAAGATTACGTGAGTAAAAAATAATTTAGACTAGAAGGCATCCTTGGAGAGGTCCATGCATTGTGAGCATTTAAAAATTTTTTTTCGGTAAATCAAGTCCCGGTATATCACCTAGAATGGATTTTTTCAGTGAAGAGGTAAATTCCTGTCTTTCGGATTTTTCTTTGAATGGATAGTCCCTTCGCTCTATATTGTAGTGATTGAGTTATTATTTAACCAATTTGGAGGTTTAATTTAGCTTTTTGAGGTTTTTCTGTTTACCTACAAGCGTAATTATCCTGGGCAACGCCGGGTCCTCTGCTTGTATGTTATAAACTTTGGTATATCTTAATAAGTTTTTTTAAATTGGCAATGTAATTTTCTTTTTTTTTTCTTTTAACGGTATACTTTAATAACCGAAAAATAAAATGACTTATACTAGAAGCGGCAAAATACCCTCCATATTTTAAACGTTAACAAAAAAGAGATAGTAAATACTATTCAACTTTTTTTAACATAATACCTGAAAGTTTTAAACGAATGTAATTGCCGTTTATTTTTGGGTTTGAAAATGATATCGTCCTGATGGTGGCCTTCATTCGCGATGCTCATTTCTAGTCGATTTCTGAAATTATGCATTAACTGAACTGCTACAATTTCTTGGTATATAGCAATCTTCAGTTATGGGTCGGTTTGGGATAGTTTTATGGTTCGGAATAGCATTTCGACCATGCGTCAACTGAATACAAAAAGAAATGTGTCGCGTTCAAAGATTCGTTTTTATGATAAAAGCTTCAATTTTTATTTCTTACGTCGAACACATGGTGCAAATTCGTCCAAGCCATGGCCCGGATTCACAAACGCGTCGAACTTAACGACAGCACTTCGTCGTTATGGTGTTTAACAACATTTATTGCTATTTACAAAACCTGTCGCATACAAAGACGTCGATTTAGCGTCGATGCCTAACGATAACTCAGAACTGTCGTTATAGCATCGTTGCAGAATATTTAAAACGGCGGAAGGTTTTGTATACGACGAAGAAAGACGTCGTGTTTTAATGTTTCAATTATCGCGACTCAGCATTGATGAAATATCAGTAATCGAACGTATTCTATACTGCAGATTTTTTATAGACGTAATTTTTCAATCCATATATTTTTCAGTACCTTTTATTTTCTAGAAAGAGTTTTTATTTTTTTCCCGTAGTCATTATCTCTAATTTCGAAGAAGTAAAGTGCTTTCATTTTCTCCATTTTCCTTACTTTCGCTGTACTCGGGTTTTTATTGGCTGTTTTACAAGCAAACAAAGACGTCAGTTTCGTACTCTCGAAATCAGACTACTATTTTCTCGTCGTTACGTTTAATGCGGCTAACGACGTATATTATGAATTGCATTACGACAAATCTCGACATTTTTGTGAATCGTTATTGGTTCCAAGGGTGCAACTGAAAACTGTAACGCTACGACTTTTCCACATTGCTAGCATCAGAATCAGAGATAGGATTTATATGATAAAATTTTTCCATCAGCCTATGTATAATTTTCCTCTATAATGTCTATAAAGGTCAAGGTTATTTTCCTATGTCGCTCTCTATTTACTCTGTCCCAAAACCCTTTTTTATAGCAGAGTACGCTATTAAACTTGTTCCAAAATTGTGTTCTAAAAATTAAACTTACTCAAAGACTTAATTTTTAAGTTTTAATCATGAAGACTTCATTTGAGCTGTAAATGAAGCACTTCAGAAAAATAAACTGATCAATATCTTTAAAGTTTCTTTGCAAGAACACTACCATTCGTGAAAAGGAAAGATTTTAGTAGGAGTCTGTCGTGTATTTTTCGTTTTTCTTTTTTCCTCCGCTTGGTCTAATTGCCCAATAAAAGTGCTGGGAATAGTCAGTGCTAAAGGAAAACGTTTTAAGACAAGCGTTTCCTTTGTGCTACTCTTTGTTGTTCACTTTTAAGCAATTGAAAAGTTGTAAAAGGTTTCCCGTAAATTCCGACTGTTTGTTGGCGAACTTCTTCGGTTACGGTAGTTAGCGTTGACGCTTTCATCGGAAAAGGGAACGCCGAAAGCATAAAGAGACGGAAAATAGTCCACAGTCTGAAAAATAAATTCTTCGAGAAAGAAGCACTTTAAGCCTACTGAATTAAAACGAAAAGGATTTTAGCTTGCTATACATTTGCTAAACTTTTTAAAAACGTCTAAGAAGCCAAGAGTTTTGATTTATTTACTCATTTATTTATTACTTAATTTATTTATTTATTAAAGTCTATTGAAGACCAGTAACTGCTTACAGCTCTATAATGATACAAAGAGAAAAAATAAGAGCAAAAAGGATAGATTAATAAACACTTCTAAAGGAAATAATTCTGAAAACGACTTCGAAAAGCCAGACTTTATAATCCTTTAAATTATAAATAGTTTAACCAATTTGTATTATCATAAATGAAAATAATACAGAAATGACTCAACGTATTCTAAGATTTTATTAATGAAAATAAGTAATTTAGCGGTCTTGTGTAAAATTGAAGACAATGATAACCAACCAATATCAAGCGAAGGGTGCAAAAACAACTATAGTTAAGTATGTGACTAAAATCAATCTGTAATTACTGCACTGCCACGAAAAAATTTGGCGGTAGTTGTATCTATAGTGGCTAACATACATATATTCGCAATGTTCCAACATATGCGCGGTGATGTCTGGACAATTGCCCCCTGGACAACTGTCTCCTAGCACAATTGTCCATTAGGACAACTGCCCCTGAAGAATTTCCTCTTGGACATTACCCTCCAACAAGCCAATTAGCATTTGCAATGGAAATTTAGTGACGTAATGTTGAGCGAAGTTTTATTTTGAACACAAATCAAGTGACTGATTAATCAAACCAATTTTGTACTAATTTCGCAATAGTTAGAAATTTATTTAGGCAAAGCGAGCGGTAGCATATAATTTTATAAAGTTCCAGCCAAAAACAGTGTATAAACAATAAAATTAAAAATAAATGTCAAATAAATCAAGTCAAACTTTATCAACATAAAATCGACAACTTGTAGCAGAAAATCATTAATGTCTGTAATAACACAGACTTTAAAATAAACATAATTGTCCATAAATAAAGTTTTTTTTTTTTGTAAATTAAATGATAACATATATTTATTTTTACTTAACGAAACATAGGTTAGGGTAGATAAACGATATGCAACAGATTTTTTTCTAAATTTTTTTCTCTATTTGTATTCAATATCAGAGCTGAATGCAACGTTTAAATCACGAATATCAAAATCATGATGCGTTCTACAGTCGTGATCATAGACTCAACCTTTAATTGTAGGAATATCAAAATCATGCAAATAAGGATTCATTCTCAATCACTGATATTTTAAAATACTTCGGACATTATTAGCATTAGGAAAGAAACGAAACCAGCTACCTTAAATGCGAGGGACTTAATCAGTGTTCTTCCTGCAATAGATCACGTGGTCATGAAGTTGGATAAGTTCACCAAGTCAATCAGCAACTGCCTTAGCCTCGTTGGATATTTATCGTTCATATTTGCTGCTTAATGTTTCTTTTTCAATATCTATTCAACGACACACTGCTCGACCCAAGTTCACATTTTAAATTTTTGGCTGATCCCTGGGTCCACCCCTTTCCAGCCATTTCCGGTAAATGGAATAGCCACCATTAAATTCGTCACATTGTCTTCAGCACGGTCTATAGGAGTAAACGGTCGTTCAACTCCCGTCATTTTCCATTGTTAAGGCACAGCCTACTATATAGATAACAGCCTGTTCAATCGACAGTTTCCAAGTTTCACCGCAGTAAAAGAGGAGGGCGCTTTTAAGTAGGGTGAAGAAAGCCTTTTTAGCATTGAAAAAGCCTTACCACTGCTACTATTCTATTGTTTTCTACTGGTTAGCCTACAAACAGGCTACATATTTACATATATATGTAATCTTATATATTATATAATCTTATATTTAATCTTATATATTCATATATTAATCTTATATATTATTAATATATAATCTTAATTTTATATATTAATATATCAATCTTATATATTAACATTTTTTAATACTTAATCTTATATAATTGTTACAATAATTTTTTTTATAACATGTCGCATTTTTTTTTGAAAAGTAACATTTTTTGGCTTGCTAATGGTGCATATTAATTAATATCTAGGAATATTGTTTCATTTTGACACTTAAAAAGACTTGATCAGTTGTTACCAAGGTTTTCCCTCACTAAAAGCGCCCTCACGTGAGAAATCGTTGAACTTAGGCGGTCTTAAGATTTCAATGGAAATCGTGTCGATTGAACAGGCTGTTACCTATATAGTAGGCTGTGGTTAAGGGAAGCTAGGGAATTTAGATCACGCTAGGAGCCACATAGTCGCAGTGGACTTTCTGCGCTCTATGCGGCACCTAGCGTGATCTGAATTTCCTAACGTGTTAAGTTATTTTATTTATTTAGTTGATGCCAAAAATTAATAGTGAGCTATGTAATACATTCAATAGTTGAATTGCCAATTACTTCTTTAAGATTATGTAGAATACATTAATTTCGGCAGTATTATGCCAATAATTCTGGCTACATTGAAACTGAAAATAAAACAAAAATTTCTAGCTCACGATAGGGCGGCGCTGCATGCGTTTTTAGTCCGATTGTACATGCAGCGCTATTTTTCAATTGAGTTACCCCCCTATCGGGAGCTAGAAACTTTAGCTTCATTTTTCAGTGGAGTTGGATGACCATCTACTATCTAAAGACTATGGTCTTCAGTCATGTACCCCCCCCCCCCCCGGCTCTAGGAAGTCGAACTTTCGAGAAATAACCTGATAAGGGAGCTCCAAAATACCCTGTATACGTTATTCTCCATAAATTTCCATCTTTGAAACAATTTTCAAGTAACTTGATAGTTATATAATATTATAGTTGCCGCCACGTAAGTTGAACGATCTCTTTGACATGTGCAGTAAGTCTTCTTAACAATATGGCTTGTCTGGATTTTCCTAAGATGCACTTGTTCTACTATAGTAAAGGCGGAGATATCGTTGAAACGTGGAAAGCCTATTAAAAGTCATAATTTAAAACAAATTGCCTTCGAATCGACTATTCTGCGTCATTTTTTAGTTTATTCATTTCATTTATCTATTTTAAAAAAAAACGAAAGCGAATGCTTCATGGAATACCTAAGCGATTTACTTCCCGTTAATGTCTATTGGCTGGCGTTAGAAATGACGTCATCCTGTCGTTCAATTTATGTGGCTGCAACTATAACTTTAAACACAGTAGGGATGTGACCAGGACCGAAGACCCAAACTTTTAACTTCAACTACCATTTTCGCCATGTTTCTAAATAGGATATACGTAGCTATTATAATTTTTACTTACTTTTTTGATGCTCTACACGACTCTTTAGTCAAAATCAAAAAAATCGTTTAAAAATTGGCAAAAAACGACCGACTTCACCAATACCCTAACAATGGTTTTCGTTAACATCGCTATAGCATTGCTGTATCACGCATTCTCAACTGGTAATTGCTGTCTAACTTTGAGTCTATTTAGTGCTATTAAAATTTTATATACTGTACCTTGCATCTGACACGGACTTGTTATTCAGAACTTCAAAAATTTTTTAATTACTCAAGTATTGTAAACACATTTTTGCATCATTGTTAAATCTATATTGTTAAATTTTCAAATATTTGTAATCTCATGACTTTGAAAATGTCAAAATAGCCGAAATGATCGTCAGTCGTTATATTAAAAATTTAGTATTGCAAAAAAGACCCAATTATTTATTTAAAATTTTATGTAACCTTATAGCACATATTTTCAATTTATGAATTTGCTTGCTTTTTAAAATTCGATTATGATGCTAGCCTTTCATCAGTGATTCTGTTTGAAGTTATTTATATATTTTTACTCTAATTTATTTTAACGGGAAAGAGGTGCTATACCATTCCGCCTGTCTCTGCTTTCTCTTTCCAACAAACGAGCTGAAAGATGGTGTTCGCACTCCCAACACGGATTCCAACTTTGTCGGCACGTACTTCTACCAAGACTGTTCGGTTTTCCCGAATAAAACTTCCGCTGCGGAAACTTTTGTGATTGCACGATTTGTTCCCTGGTTTCGAATCATTTGCCGCTCGTCGTTCAATGTTCGAGAAATCAGCCTGATTGTTTGAATGGTATGCTTTTACGATGAGCAAATCGCAGATCCACTTGTAGTGAGTCATTACACAACAGTGATGATACCTATGTTTAAGGTCGAATATATCGCAATTAACCTATGTTTTATGCCATCTTCCTATGCCAATTGGCACGTTTTCATTTGTGAATAGAAACCAACAAATGCGCACAAAGAAATCTTAAAAAAAACATTAACTGAACCATAAAAGCTTAACAGTCTGTGCATTTGCTGAAATTGAGTATTTAATTGCTCGTGCTATAGAATTATACTAAAAAAATTTCTTAGCACTCCTGAATTCTTTCCATGTAATACTAAAAAAACTCAGAATTACATACAGAGATCAACATCTTCTGCAGCCAGATGGACAAAGCTAAGACAGCTTTTGGTTTCATTAATAAAATTAAAAAATAAAAAAGATAAGGCACAAGATGCTCAGTTTCTTATAAGAAAAATTTAAACTCTAAAAAATCATAAAATAAAAAGCTTGCAAAAGTAGCAAATTTATTTCAAGAATTTCAGATGCCTTCCCCACAGATGGTTTCTCGTGTTTCTAGTAATTGCAAAAATAACATTCAACTTTCATTTAAAAATTATTTTTTGAGTTTTTACGCTTAATTAAAAACTTTTGATGACACTGCAACCAAAGCAGGACATTAGAAGGCATTTATTTAGGATTTTTTTCCTTTACGATTTAATCTTCTGGCATTAGTGTAAGTTGTCCGTCGCCTGCTGCTGCTGCTGCTGCTTCCAAATAAATGCTGAAGGTTCATTTTCCATTGATTTTCTTTTATATATATATAAAAAATAACGGAACACACACACACACAACACCCACTCGATAGGGAGAGAGGGAGAAAGAAAACGAAAGAAAAGACGGGAAGGGGTTCTGATGATCTTTAGGACGAAATCCCATCTGGAAAACGTCGGTCTTGCAAAAGTTAATAGGATTTTATTTGCAACGGGCGCTAATGAAGGCAGTTGAAGAGATACGGGGAGAGAAAACCTGGGAAATGAAAATCAACCACAATTGAAGAACTCTAGTTCAGTTAGGGACGTTTTTCAATGAAAATTCTACTACACATTACTGCAATTAAAGAAACGGAGGGGCAGAAACTGAGACAAAAAAAAGAATGTGTAATTTTAATTTCCCTAACCCCCTTCCCAGCTTTTGCTAACTTTTTAATAAATTTTTGAATGTCATTACTTAAAATGTTTAAGAGATTTAATTAAAACATTTCAGCTACTTATTAAGATTTGGAGTTTTGAACAAATTTTCTCGTGCTCTTATTGAATCGGTAAAACAACACACACGGGTTTGGATCGATTTTTTTCCTTACATCTTTCGATTTAGTTTGGTGTCATTCCTTCAGCACTGTTTGAAGTTCTTGGTTGGCAAAAGAATTTCAAACAGTATCTGAATTATTAAAGCGATCATGTAATCTGTTTAAAAAAAACAAAACTGGACGTGTTCAATTAAATTTCTGAGTTCAATTGTTATTTTTTATTTTCCTTGGTAACAACGTTAATAATGGATATCCGAAATTTAATTGGACACGCTTAGTTGGTCAGATTAAAGTTTTTAAAGCATGGCTATAAACCTTCGTTTCTTTCGTCTCCATTTACTATACGCCTTCATATAAAAATAAAGAGTATAAAAAAGAAATCGACTGTGATCATAAAAAACTGAATTAATTTCGCATCTACAGTCCGAAACATTAAATCATGATAACGTTTTAAGATGCAACAAACAAATATATGTTTTATACATTACAGTATTTATTTGTCAATGGGCGAGTCTACAGAGTCATGTACATCGGTAACGCTGAGTAATGGCGTATGGTAACTGAAGTATGAGATATAAGCACAGGTATCTGGTCTCTCAATACAGTTTCTATGCTTAAGGTGCGTCTCTGTACTTGCGTCTCTTTAACCAAACTTCACGAGCTGTTTACTCCTTTAAGGACTGCAATTTCGACGAAACGTATGAGGATACTTGTGTTTATTTTAAGGTGCAGAACATCGCTAGGTATCTCACGACATTGTTTTCAAAAGCACCCTGTATATATGGACCGTTTATTTGGAAAGTGGCGTAAGACCATTTAAAAAAAATAAAGAGAGATATCACATAATTTATGCTTAATTTAGTGTAAACTTTTTATTTATAACTAGTTAATATTTAATATCTTAAAAAATGCCAGTGCTTTGTTCAATTTAAAATTGTCCAATAAAAGAAATTGCGTAGCCATTGATTATGAAAGTGGTGTAAGTCCAATATCCATAGACAGGTGGCGGTGTCAGTGGTTACGTTTGTTTTATTTTACGGATCGAAAGTTACTATTATTTTGTTACGCTGCTTGGGCTATTTTACGAGGGCGGTCCGATAATAAAATTACAGGGGACGGGCATATCAGACCTGCGCGCGCAGCTACGAAGTCACATGCATAGTAGTTACCACTGAAACGGTTCGTTCGTTGACTCAATACCTGGCGTACAGCAAGTTGACAAAATAACCGGTGTTATCGACAAATATGTCAAAGTCTTGCTTTGTGATTTTCTCCCCCCAAAAACAACCATTAATACCAACAGATACTGCGAAACACTGGAAAAATTACGAGAAGCCATTCGTCGAAAGCGACCAGGACGATTACGCGCTCAAGTGAGGTTTTTGCATGATGGCGCACGACCTCACACTTTGAACAAGACGAAAGCCTGGCTGAAAGCGAGAAAGTGGGAAATCCTAGAGCACCCCCACTACAGTCCGGACCTCGCCCCGTCCGATTTCCACCTTTTCGGTCCTCTAAAGAATTTTTTATCGGGCAAACGATTCCCTAACCAAGAAGCATTGCAAGCTGAAGTTCGACAATATCTCGTTAATTTGGGACAAGAAACGTACCGTGAAGGAATTTTTAAACTGGTGAAGCGCTGGGACAAATGCTTAAATGTTCACGGCAACTATGTTGAAAAACAAACAAACGTATACATGACATTTGTGTTGACATTTGTTTCTCTGAATATGTCCTGGATAATTTGACCTTTACCTTTATTGTCGGATCGCCTTCGTAGGTTGAAAGCTGTCCAGTCTTTCAAAAATAACATCGAAATAATGGATCATAAATTTTTACTCTCCGCGCATTCGTATCTTTCAAACGATGCAGATGGCATTACGAGAAAAGAATTTCTTGTATACACCACAGGATTATTAAGATCTTACAAAACAATGTATGCAACATAATAAATTTATTTTCCACGAAATGAAACGAGAGAATTTCGTTACAACATAAAAATCTACAAAATGCAATTAAAAATCGGGGAAGAAGAAATGCTAATGGACAGAGAAAAGGGAAATTGGCTGAAAATATGTTGGATGAGGTTTTGCAAAAGTGCACCGTATATTACTGTATTTTATATAAACATCAATGGAGGACATAGAATTTAAGACTTTAGACTTATCATCTACATGTTGGGGAAGACCATCAAAATTTGATAGAATCGCCCTGGCGCCTTTGTATAACGATGAAATTTATAATTTCTTGGGTGGGGGACTAAAAAAGAATGTTTTATTCCAATAAGCCTCTCCCGCTTCATCCAGCGAAGGATCGCGCTAAGTATAAAAAGAAAGGCCGGGCCGACTATAAGTTAGTCGAGTTTCGCAGCTTAGTGATTCACAGAAGTCCGCCTTCTCAGGACAATTTGTATTTGCAGAATATAATCTGATTCTACAAATTCCTGATAGATAGAGAATATCTACTGTTCGTGAAATGAGAACTCACGTACTTGTGTAAACTGTTACTTTTTGTGTGAAGTGCAAGTGAAAAGACCCCCTGCAGACGGCGAATAAGAGATATAATGTTTTATAGAGAAGCTTAGAAGCAACAAGTCTGGACATGCAGTAGCGCTCTGTTCCATTCCAGTTAGACGTGAGTGTTAGTCATTTGATGCACAATTGCAGTTCGTTGCTACGTGCGCGACAAGTGGCAAAGGGAATTGTTTCCGATTCGCTTGTTGTGCAGCAGGGTGACTTTTTTGCTGTGTTCTATTTTGAACAAAGGGCCTGAAAGTAGATATCAAATCGAATGCGACGGCCGAACTTCTGCTAACAATAATGGAATAAGCGTGTGTCTGCATAAGTGTGCTACTTTGAAGATGATTAGGTAAACGTTGCAATAAGAACATTACAGTGCTATACTATAATTTCGTGAACTTTTTGACTTTCTTGTATCTTGTATCTTAATGTAATACCTGAGCGATTAAAATAGAGATGACGAGTTGGCAAAATTCTCCTCACATAAGAAAATAATTTGCTAAATAATTTTACCCACCAGTGGTCATCTACAGAGCCGTAAAGACGAAACACGTCAGTCGAAATGTAGTGTTAATCAAGTTAAATGGCCTTATCTTATTTAGAAACTAGCTGATATCCTCGGCGTTGCTCGGGCTCTATTTTGATGAAATTTTGCAATTCTGTATCTGAATGTGAATATGCAATAGAAATAAACACATTAAATAACAATTCATGGCCAATTATGGCCCTCTTGTAGTTCTATACGTCTTCGCTATATTGGAATGCTGGGTATAGTTGAGTTAGTATTATGTAGTGCCGGAGAAAAAAAATGTGTAGAATAATGTATGTGGTTTCAAAAGTGGGAGGAAATAGAATAAAAATGAAACAATACTTTGATCTGACCTTTCTTCAGTCCTGGCTATGCTGTAGGTCTTCTGTTTCCTCCCAAGCGCTAGTGTAACTTTGTCAAAAATCACATTATTTCGAAAAAGGCGCTAAAGTGTTGTCCTTCGTTTCGTGACCGACTCCCCTTCATCAGTTGTTCGATAGGCGGCCGCAATTTCTTCCATGGGGCTTGCTTTTTTTCTTCTTGGGTGGCGGTGAATCTACATGATCGTTTGTGCCTGTGTGCTCTGCAATTTCAACAATCTGAGTGGGGTTATTCGCTACCTCGTGATCTATTGTTCAATTCGCACTCTGCTCTCGATTTCTTGAAGCAAAACTTGGGCATTCATGACTTGCTATATTCTAGCAGTCGCCGTTTCTTCTGTTAACACGCCTGGAAACTTCGATGACCACTGGGTCACTCACCACTTGCTCTGTTGCAGCAGTATGCTGGCGAAGCCCATAGAGTGCCGAGCAAAGGGACTGCTTCTTCTGCCGCCTTTCCACTGTTTCTCAATAGTCTGCCAACTCTACATTATCTCCAGTTACTGCTCATTTTTAAACATTTTCAAGAAAATGTTAGGTTCTAAGAACTATCAATTCTAAGAAAAGACTGAGCAACAGGAATTCTACGTATTGTTACGAATTCCGTTTTGTTTTATAATTCGCAGAGGTAGGATGACATCTTCATTACATGTCTTAATGTATGTTATATACACTGAACGACCAATTTATTAGAGACACCTCTTACGATAAATGGATCGGCCTCCCAGTGACACACAAACAATGGAACAGGCCGAAGCGGTGTACAAAAGGGATGCATTGGATCACAAGTTGCAGTCAGCAGCAGAAATGGACTGAATATGGGTAAATCCAAGGATTTGAACGACTTTGAACGAGGCATGATCGTTAGAGCTCGACGGGCGCAGTTGAGCATTTCGCAAACTGCGATCCTCCTCGGGTTTTCCCGTGCAACAGTGACAAGGGTATTCCGTGAATGGCAGTTATGCCAAAGAACAACCTCCAACACACACAACTCCGGACGAAACAGGGCAGTGGATGAACGAGGCGACTGGCACGAATCATCCACAGCAACAGGACAGGAACACCCCAACAAATTGCAGCGCAGTTCAATGAGGGAACATCCCGACCCATTTCGGAGCACACGGTGCGGAGCTGGGTTTAAAAACAGGCGGTAAGTACGGGTACCGTCGCTGTCACTGCAAAATACGAGGGTTGGGGCATAAGTCATGGCAACTATTTTTTTTATGAGAATTCAAGCATGGGTGGAAAATGTGAAATATATAGATGAAAGAACAAGGAATGGACGAAATGTACGGACATTTAGCAACACGCCAACACTTTGCTTCTCATGTTTATTAAGGTAGTTGACAACATTACAAGTTTCATGTTCTGGAATCATGAAGCCTGTAATGTTTCATACGTTTCATGCTTCTGGAAAATTTATTCTGGAACATGATTACAGATTTCATTTTCCAGAATAAGTAACAGAAATCAAAATAGAGAACGGCTGTTTTGATATACGAGCGTTGTTCAACTCGGGTTACATCCACCTTGCACGGCGGTTGACTTAGAACTGGTTTAACATTGCTCTCTGCGCAACATCAGGAACTCACGGAGCCATCTAATGTTGTAGAAACATACTAGCAGTCACAGCTTCCTTGAGACATATGACATTTTATGATACCAACCCTTAGCTCTAAGAAAAAAAAATTAGTTGCCCTGACTTATGCCCCAACCCTCGTAGGAAAGGGCGCCTGCTATGGGCACACAGTCATCGCCACCGGACACTGGATGTGTGGAAGAAGGTCGCTTGGTCCGACGAATCGCGGTTCCTACTTCATCATGCGGACGGCAGACTGCGCATCTGGCGCAGACAGCACGAGGCCATGGACTCATCGTGTCAGCAGACAACCGTACAGGCGGGTGGAGGAGGAGTGCTGGTCTGGGGTGTCTTCTCTTGGGACACACTAGGTCCTCTGATATCCGTAGATACATCTCTGAATGCGACACACTACCTGGTGCACCCGTTCAGGATGACTGTGTTCCCTGGTGGTGACGGACAGTTTCACCAGGACAATGCTCCTTGCCACCGTGCTCGAATGGTCTTGGACTGGTTCGAGGAACATGACGCGGAGTTCCACCTGCTCCCTGTCAACTCGATCGAGCATTTATAAGATGAAGTGGAGAGAACGCCTTCCCACACTACCGTCCAACCTGCACTAATTACGGGACGCTGTGATGTCAGACTGGGCTGCTATTCCTCGGCAACGGTTTCAACTCCTTGTTGAATCCATGCCAGCACGTATTCAGGCAGTTCTTGCCGCTGAGGAGGCGCAACACGCAATTAGCGGGGTGTCTCTAACGAATTGGTCGTTCAGTGCATATTGCACAAACTTTGTCTTGATTGCTGGTCATGAGATATTTATTATTGATCTGTGCATATTTTGGTGAATTGTGTGTTGCTATCACCATTGTTGAAACTTTGCCTTGGATTGTTGAAATACCTCCTAAGTGTCCAAGTTTCATCAAGATCGGAATAAAACTGTAGATTTGTATAAGAAACAAACGAACAAACAAAGATTCATCTTTATAGGTAAAGATTAGTATTGGGCCTCTTATTCAGTCTTTTAATAGACATTCTGAGAGATTTTTAGTTTTGCATACATAGAAGAATATTTACCACTTTTTCTCAAACTGTTATTACACCATGATCGTTAACAAGAATTATATTTTTTTTTATGAAAATGCAATCTCTTTAAAATGTACGCTCTTTTTAAACGTCACTTTTTATTGTGCTTATTTAAAAATCGATATTAATATGTGGCTTTGAGTTTCACGTTGATGGACATCCTCAGCAGACATCTAATATATTACGAATCAAAAGTTATCTTCGCGGATGAGGGTTACGGATATTGACTTCAGTTTTCAACGTAAACAACGAAATCTTTCTGCTCTGGTTTTCTTCTGCGTTACCGAGGTGAGAAGAAACTCTATGATGACATATGATGAGATTTGTGTTCAACATCTTCATCCAGAAACAAGGATTCGGTCTAAGACTCTACAAAAAAACGGAAAAATATCAAGATTGAGCAATCTGTTGAAAAGATCGTTGCGTTTCTGTGCTTCGGGGGTAGTGGTGAAATCTTTTTCATCGATTTTTTGGAGGACAGGATCACTATCAATTCTGAATGGTCAAGGCACACGAAGAGGAAACCCTTTTATGATGAGAAAACAGAAAATCTTGTACAAGATTATAAGAGCAAATATAAACAAAATATCACTGCGACAAAAATATCACAGTAGAATTTGGATCAATTAAAACTTATACGCGAGGAAGTAATTTTATTCATCCTGAATAGATTATGAGATAATTTTTCTAAACAAACAGAAAACAAAATTGGATTTCCCTGAGGTTATGTTAAACAAGACATGCCCAAATACTGCATATACATCATAATTCAAACATCCTCGAATACCAACTTTAAATAACAGAATGTTTGAACGTGAAGTTTGAATATTTGCAATAACTATGTGTGTTATTATAAAATGTGCTGGAATTCACCGTATGGAATATTCAAATTCAGCCAAATACAAATGCAGATGGGCAATCTATCCAGTATGCTAGATGTACGCAAAGAACCTTATACGGGATATACAGGGTGATTCAGTCAATTTCTGACCATTTCAGTACTATGATTTATTGACCCATTAATGTTTACAAACTTAGCATTTCAGTATGATATTTTAGGCAGTTCGGAGTTTTTATTCCCGTGGAAAAGTCTTGATGATATGCTCAATGTGGCCACCACGAACGTTTTGAACTGCTCGCAGCCGAATGGTGAAGTTGTTCATAACTCTATCCAGGATTTCTGTATCCACAAGGGTGCAGCAGTCGACGATGCTTTGTCGCAGTTGGTCTAGGGTTCTTGGTGCTGTAGTGAACACACTGTCTTTAAGAAACCCCCAGAGATAAAAATCACATGGGTTTAGGTCAGGACTCGTAGGAGGCCAAAGAAAGCCACCCCCGAATCGATCTGGAAACCTGTTTGAAATGACACGATTTCCGAATTTCTAATTGAGAAAGCCTAGCACTTCATTAGTGGTGTGAGGCCTAGCCCCATCCTGTTGAAACTATTGATGTCGAAGCGGTATACGCCTCCTTCGCAGCTCGGGGATGAAGAAGGTTTCCAAAATGTTAAGGTAAGCCTGTGACGCTACGGTGGCCTCAAAAATGAACGGACCAATGATGCCTCTTTTTGGGTAAAAAACCTATCCAATCGAGCCAAATCCAAATCGACTAGATAATCCATACATGCCTCCAGCTCAATTTGTTGGGGCTTTCTTTTTTGTATTAGAAAAAGAATTTAAAAAAGTAAATTCGGAAAATTTTTTATCATTCTATTTAAGCTATATGCTTGAATAAGAACTATATGCACACTGGATAAAAAAAAAATAGACTCCTACGTGAGAAGATCTTGTGTAGTACTCCAAATCCCGTGATCTCAAGGTATAGAGGGCCTGGAAAGGTGAAAAACCCCTTTCTCTACCATCGAATGTGTTCAGTCTGGTAGCCAGGCATCGGTACTATTGCTCTTCATCGCAGTTTCCACTGCAGGAGGCTGGAACGCAAGACATTAAGATCAATTCGTATCCACTCCTGTTGACACGCTTTCAAAAGACCCTCCACTGTTAGCGGTCGTCTCTTTCCGAGGGCCCGTTGAAGTAGACCAAAGCCACAAAAATCTATAGGCGATGCATCCGGTGACTTGACGGGTATGTGTTTCTGAATGTAATGGAGTATCTTCTTGCATGCATTCTAGGAACAGGCGAGTTGACGCGGGGGTATGACTCGACGCCTTGTCTCGGTGCAGCCATGGGTTGTTAGCTCTGTACCGTACAAATTGGGGATGTCAAGGGTAAATATGGGGATTAGAACGTTAGTCTGATAGTACATGGCGTTGACTTTGGCCTTTGACTCAACTCTGTGTAAAGTTACATAAGTCTCATCTTGTGTTTCCACTTATTATCCGCCAGGAATCGTTCATACGGCTGTTGGCCCGTCACTCTTGAACATGGCGCGGCAACAACTTATGAAGGTTGCTCTTGTGTCGCTTCACCAGTTGTAGATCATAGTCGATAATTGTGTACACAGATGGACCGTTGTGTTGGTGGGCTACATCGGGTTACGAGAGCCCGAATATTCCGGACAACGTCAGGAATACGGCTAGTGGATGGTCTCGGATTGGCCTGCTTTTTACCCTCAGGAACGGCACCGCTTCTGATTTGCCAATGTTAGTTAATATACTTAATATCCCTTTCAAACTACAAAGCCTCGCTTCTTGCATGCTTTCATGCTGAATTTCGGAATAGCTGAATTTGACGTCGAAAAAGACTGTTATGTAGCCATTCCAGTCATTATCATGTCAATTTTCGGATGTACGAATACTAACTATTTTAATACCGGCCCTAGCAATACACCACGTGATAACTTACGTAATAGAAGGAATTTAATAGCGCACTACATTTAAATATGCTAACTGTTCCCATAGATCTCTATCAACCGTCTATACAGATCTTGCAAAGGAATAAAACGCTTACAGCTGGCCAACATACTATACGTTATTCCTATCGTTCTTTCTTTCTATACTCTCTAACAAAAGCTTGAGTATATGGCCACACCAATACAAACTTGTCATATAATAAGGCAATTCCTACACCTAGGCTTTAATTGCCACGAAACTAGATTGTGTAAACAGCTGACAGAAAACGTGCAGAGGTTGAGAGATTTAAATAAAATTTATTACGTATAACTTAAGTTTACATAAACACAAAATAGAGGAAAAGTACGTGTTCTCCATTCTACATTCTTAATTTTTCTTGAAACGCAAATCTTTTACGGATTGCAAGGAGTGAGAAACGAACCCTGTGTATTATTGAAATGGAACCTGGATGCAATTGATATTCTTCAGAGTCGTCATTTATGATTAGAATCAAAAATATGGAAATTGGAGCCCCGACATTTTTCATGGCAATTGGAAGCAAGTAACGGAACTTTCGTCAAGCGACAGGCATAATTAGGAACCCGTCATTGAGAGAAGAAGACAACTACATATTTGAGATCTTCTGTTGAACTTAGTGGGGACACTTTGAGACATCCAGTGGACTCACTCACTAATCGATCCGGATTATCTTCAGGTGTGTTTTCTGTGCTTCAGTGTGTTAAGTGATATATTTTATGGCCTGTTTAACACAAAAGGTGTTTTTGTGCATTAATTTGGATTAAAAGTGATCACAAGTCTGCAGGTGTTTGAACTACGTAATTGTAAGTAGAACTGAAATTTGATATGTTGATCTAATTGAGTGTCATGACAAAGGTACGATAAAGAAATAAATTTGAGAGAACTTTCTAAAAATAGAATTTTGAGTAGAACTATCTCTTTCCTCAGAGCAATTGATTTTTATTGACATTTATTCACATTTTGCATGTTATCTTAGTTATAAGTACTTGGGAATTTAATATTAACTTTCTTCTTTACGATAAGATCTATCTACTTTCTTTTCATTTAGATTAAGACTTTATTTAATTCTGTATCTCATTGGTTTGTTTAACTTTGAATAAAAACATTTATTTAATTCCAAACCTTGCTTTCCTTATTGAAATAAATAAGTCACAGCCTGCCATTTTAAAAAGAACCAAACCTATGTCCTTGATAATGTATATTGATTTTGTTTGAGCATTTATTTGGTTGAGCTAGCCGTCTTTGAATTCATTGCATTGGATTCTGGTTTTGAGTTGTAAGACAAAGGGGGGGTAGTCCACTCAAATTGATTGAGGTTGCATTGGCACCCATTGTAAAATTATAGAATAAATAGTTAATAAATACAACTGAAAAATAAAATAATAATTAACAAATAACAAAATAATAAATATATAAGTATAATCAAAATAAAACTAAAAAATCAAATAAAGAGCTGACGTTACGGATAGAGCCTATCCTTTATCAAAGCAAAAAACGGATAATTCTCTAAAAGCAAAGAGAATATTAGAGAATTATCCTAAAGTTATGAATAATGACATAAGGTTACACGTGGATGATATTGTTGGCACCTTTTCCAATACGAAGTGACTCGAATGACAGAATTAGGTGAAACTTTTTCACAGGGTGATCATCCGGTTTCTTCCGTGTTAAACATGGCAAACAACTGAAATATTCAAATAGCGTCATTAAACATGAGCCGTACACAAATCTACAAAGTGACAATACTAATCTTTGAAAATCTGGGTAAGTACATGCACGAACGGGTGCGAAAATGTCTGCAACATTTTCCCTATCGGGCTAGCGTTCGAACTTCGACGTGGACCACGAGCCTGATCCGGGAAACGTAGCATTAGGCTGGCTCGTAATCGCTGGTCTATCATTTCCGTGTCGTCCGCTGATTACTGCTAATTGCTGATTTCCTCACTGACTGTCTTCTTTCTGCGTCGTTCACAGAATAAAGACGATCTGCTCTACGGCACTTCCTTGTAACGGTTGTACGTCGGAAGATAATCACTGTAGGATAACATCGGCTTCTGCTTAGCGAGCGAGAGGCTGACGATATGGGGTTGTTTTAGTTCTTTGTGCTCCTTCTCGAAGAATCTAGGCGCTCGCTGTCTTTTCTGTCTGCTCCTTGTTTGCATAATTTGTCCATCCTCACTCCGATTCCGAGGAGTGGGAGGCCTTGTTTTTCGTGATTTATCGTGTTGTCCGGCTGTTTAGCTGATATTAATATTTTCACCACTATGTACCTTTTCCTTTCTTTGTATCACGTAATTTAATAAAGTGATCAGAGAGAAAGAGGGGCGGATAGGGTTTTGAATTAAATGAAATGTTTAATTTAGACGTAATTGAAAACTCGTAGGAATAAGTATGTATAATATGAAAAATGTGTAAATTCAAAATCATGAGATGATATAATGTTACAATTAATCTAGTGAGCAAAGTTCTTGTCTCGAATAATTTTTCCAAAGACCTCCTGACGAATTGTCAGGTAACGCTGTTTTCCTCGGTGTAGGTATAAATGAGTTCGATGAAATTGGTTTGATTAACGTTGCTAGAGTACCGATGGGTCCAAGTCGGTCTCGATACGTGAAACTTGCCAATGTTGAGTACGAACGTGGCGACCTCGAAAGGTTTGTCGACTGGCTCAAGAGCTAAACGAATAACGAGAAGTTGAACAAAAAAGCATTATCACATGAAGCTTCTACATTGTGTAGACACTATTCAAGGTATACAGTTAAAAAATAACAAAATGATATATATTAGATATTTTTTAGAAATACCGCTCGCTGGGACGCTGGCTACCGAGCGCGGCGAGTCACACGAGATCTCGAGGGCATCGCCGGCACTAAAAGGGATGCACTGGATCCAAAGGGGGTCCAATGTCCTCAGCCAGGACGGGTAATGAATTTGTAGTGGA
The DNA here is from genome assembly GCA_023313115.1 of Rhysida immarginata. Classification (NCBI taxonomy): domain Eukaryota; kingdom Metazoa; phylum Arthropoda; class Chilopoda; order Scolopendromorpha; family Scolopendridae; genus Rhysida; species Rhysida immarginata. The sequence continues at coordinate 63,100 of JAHWFO010057214.1, forward strand.
GAAACTGTGGGCGTTGAAGGGAACAATCGTTATTCCTTCGTCCTCGTAGCTAGGCAGCGCAATCTCTGGGTCACCGACGATCTCTTCGCAATTCAGCTTGAGATCCTCGAGTCTCTCTTATGATGAGGCCTAGTTTAAGCTGTCATCCTTCTGAGTTAGCGAGGGGGCGATCCTTTTGTCTTTTGCACGGGAGAAAATCCGAGGTCGATGACGGCGGAGCCTTATTGAACAAACAATCATCATGCGAAAAGAAGTTAAAGTTCTTCGGAATCCATGTAATTTTACCTTGGCCCTTTGTAATTCGTCTAGTTCCATCAGATCCAGGGGAAGACCTCTCAACTGCTTCGGAATTAAAACGTTCAGATTCCAAAGTCGACTCACGGGACGGCGAAAAAACCGAAATTGCAGCCCTCCCGAAACGGACCATCTTGCCCACAAAGGACTCCCTGATTTTAAGAGTAAACATCTCGGAAACGGAGATTGATGGAAGAATGAAACAAGTAATAAATTTATTTCGATAGCCGTAAACATATGATACGGAACTTTCAAATTTAGTTACAAATTACTTACAAATGTTGTCCTCAGGTGGCGCTTTATGCTGTGGTCACAGTACGGAATCTGAGAAATAGGCTATAAACTGTCCTTTGCAAGCAGCCATTGCAATCACATGACAATCGATTCAAAATGTGCACCTTTCGGGCACAGAGATGGTTTAACAGAGATGAAATTTTCAATACGCCACCTATCGGCAACACTTGTAACTAACTTGTAACTAAATTTGAATCTTACGTATCAGATTTTTACGACTTTTGAAATAAACATATCACTTGTTTCATTCTTCTGTCGATCTCCGTTTCTTAAATATTTACTCTTAAATTCAGAGAGTCCTTTGCGGGACACCCTGTAGTTTGCGTACGTTACCCTGACGGATAGGCAGAATCAAGTTCTGCCAGAGAAATCAGCATACAGAACCATGCCCACTAGCCAGAAACAAAAATGGAAATATAGCCTAACAGTAAAATATTTAGCCTATACGAAATTAGACACAGTAATCCGGTGTAACCTACTTTCAGTAAATGGTGGAGGCCACATTCAACATGTAACTAATTTTAGTAACGATTAAAGACTTGTTAACCTGTGTCTTCGTGTCTAATTTCGTATACGAATATTGCATAGAGCGCCATTCCATGCTGGTGGTGATCTTTTGAACTAATGAACTAATTTTTTTTTTGATGGGTATGAACTTCCCATGCCCTCTTATATAATATTACCAAGTATTATAGTTTTTGGTCCAGTAGTTTTTTTTTATGGCCATGTCAAAAAGAAACTTTAATTATAAAGACCCTGTAATATAATATTCTATGAAATATATAAAATTAATAATAAATATGATCACGATTGATCTCTTCTTATAGATCAAGCTGGGTATATCATAATTAATTAAGTCCGCACAATGACAATTCGTTTATAGTTATCACCACTTTAATCTCTATCGTCTAGTCATTTACTTATACAAATGCTCATTATTGACTGTTCCGTCAGAACTTAATTTTGAAAAATGGATAACACTAATTAATTGAAAACTACAAAACTAAATAATAATCGATATTTTCATAGCTTGCAACAAATTTCACGCAAAGCTCACAAATGATCATCTGCAGACGGAGAAAGCTGCAAGCTCTAAATTTAGCTCAAAAATGCTATACAAAAATCCTTGCTCTTTAAAATTTATATGGTCATCGAACCACACAAAAGCGTACGTATAAATTCAAATATCCTTTATTTAATGTACTTTTTAAGCAGAGATATTCAAAGCTTCTATATATTTTAATATCCTTCACTGATCTGTGAAGGCTAATCAATAAAAAATTTTTGATTCCCAAGTAAACAATATCAGCTCGAAAAATCATGTACACTGTGTTTTGGGATAGGCAGGGTCAAAACGGCCGTGCTGGAGTGGTTAGCAAATAAGGCGGCCGATATCTAAGAGAATGGCATTCAGAAGGTGGTCGTACGATATGATATGGAGCAGATTATCAAAACTGCAAAGATTATGATCTTATTGTAGTACGTAGAGGATTATACAAATCAAATACCAATATAGTATACATCCATAAAAAAATTTTCCTTAGTGAATAATCTTCGTAGGCACTTTATTGAATACTGTGCGGCGAAAATTTCTATTTTATTAACTCAGACGTTAATTATTCTTCCATAACCAACTGCATCGAGTAAAAGTTAATTAGGTTGGTTTGGTTTGGTTTGTTTGGTATTAACGTCCTTTTCAACTGCCATGGTCATTTCAGGACGGCGTTATAGGGGCCGCAAATTTTGCCTCGCAAGGGTTCTTTAACGTGCAGCCGGCAAACGACTACACGGAACCAACGGCTTTACTTCCCTTCCGAAGGAAGTGCGTGATCTCAGGATTTTCCCCCTGAAAAAATCCTCGTCGTCCTCGGCCGGGGTCGAACCCGCGTACTCGGGCATCAGAGGCGATCACGCAACCACTGAGCCACCGACGCCGATAAAAAAAGTTAATTAGGAGAATGTCTAATTTATGAAAAGAGAAAAGGCAATTATGCCTAATTTGAATCACGTTGTTGTATTGTGCACATTGAAGAATAAAAACCTTTTGTTCTGGTTTCCTCGTTTGTCTGCTTAATTATTTCCAGGCTGACAGCTCGTTAATAGGTCGATTTTGTAGATGAAACCTTACGAACAAAACATCAAACCCCCGTGGAAACATGGAGGTATTAAATTGTAGAATTCAAATTTAAAATTTTTAAAGAAAATCTCAAGAATGATCGATGAGGGTTTATCCTATGCCACACATCTGAGATGTCTATGTTTATAACAGGGCCCAAAAGATCTAACTATGCATTAGAAAAAATCGGCCGAAAGCGCTGGGAGTTAGGCTTTCCAGTTTTCGAATCTGTTGGACCCTGGGCTCGAATCCCGCTGTGGACATGGATGAAATTGTTTATCTCAAGACTGCATGCAGATATTAGTCTAAGGATTGCGATGCCAATTGACCTAGATATTGACGCGCCCAAAAATTAAACGAAACAAACCAACCGTATATCGTTTTAACGGGCTTCCTTATTTTATTTTAAGACTTATACACTTGAGTTGTAATCGTGTTGGCTATATGGAAACAGCGTAAGTTGAGATTGTCTGTTGTTGGTCACGTTTGTGTTTTTTAGAACAAGTAACTTAATCTATAGTAGCTGATCGTTTTATTTGGTGTTGCAGAAGCAAACGATCAGCTCCACGATACTTATTGCTAATAAATGTAATGAAAACATGCCCAGACTGTAACGGGGAAGGTGAATAACAGTCGAAAGCTGTCAAAGACTAATATCTGCGTTCAAGGACTACAGTATGCAGCTAATCTGACAGCAGAACTTAATCTTCATCTGGGAGATCTTGTTTCCACATAAACATTCTGCGCAGAACTTAATAACGTCAAAATCAACGTAAGAAGTGCATTTGTAAACTCTTAATCAGAAACATCAACACTAAAATACACACGATTTGAGTTTCATATACAGAAAAAAATTGTAAGTCTGACATTATAATCTAATAAACCATCATAAAACTGATAAGAACCCCAAAATGCCTACATTGCAGATTGCATGCTTTCAGTTGTCAGAGAGTAAGGATATTATGCGTTGATTCAGGCCGCCATATTTTGATATTAGACTGACTCAATCTAAGATTGCGTTACTGCCAATGAGCACAGGATATTAAATATGCTCAGGTTCTTCAGGCTTACGTCTTGATTCTCGACTGTTTTACTATTTTTCGTCCTATACATAGCCATAATAGTTTAAGAAGATTCGTTCGATTAATCCGGATTGGTTTTCATTGATCTATTTTGGGCAGGTTTTGGGCCGTAGAGTGAAAAGCAGATTCCACCTTTCAGCAACTCTGAAGCAGTTGGCAGATAAATGATACAATATTTTAGTGAAGACTATTCAGAAATTGAATGTATCTATTCTTATTAATGAAAAGCAGAAACTGTATTACCCCCTAACGATATAGACGATCACCATTACTATCTACACGACTCTCTGAACACTCTACCACATGATTCAGTAACTAATTTTGCACTGATTGATGGATTCCAACTTCATTCTTGTCATAGCGGTCTTTCAAGGAATACCTACAGGGCGAGGAATTTCCAATAGCACGTGCTGCTGTCGTGGCAATGATAATCAGTAAATGTCAGTTTTAAAATTTCCGAAGATGATTTAAAACATTACCCAGTCTTTTTTATTGTACTTTTATCTGTTTCTGAATATGTTAAATTTAATTTCTGTATAAATTGAAATAGAGAAACCCAGGTGCACTCAGCATGGACATTAAAACGGTAAAAAGATTCCATAATCGTTTCTCAAAATGTTTAATGATTTCTTTTTAAATATATTTTTTCACAAATGGGTCAAAAATTGAGTAGCTTAAGATGTCAAAAAATATCAGATTAAAGAGTTAATGTATCATAAAAAAATTTCCTATTATATTTGAAAAAGGTACCCGGATACCCTGTCATGGTAATGGGAGTTCAACGAATGGCAGCAGGCATTTTTTTTCTTTTTTTTTGACCACAGTTTCATCGTCACACATGTTTAATTTTCCGATCAAATACGACTTGTTTGGAAGAAATTCC